>JAOXJM010000004.1:3203099-3230839 GCA_026413425.1 Tringa solitaria
TGGTGGGGCTGGCATGGTGGCTGTGGGTCACCAGTGGTCTGGGTGATGCTTGAGTCCTGCAGTGCCACTGCTTCATTGGGGTTTTGGCCACAGTTCCCTTTGAGGCCCAAAAAGATCAAGCCAAATGGCATGCTGGAAAGCCTTCCCGACTCCAAGGGAGATGCTATCTAGGAATTGCTGGCTGCTTTTCCATGCTTTTTGGTTGTATTTTGGCCTGTTCTGACAGCAGAAGTACAAGCACAGTGCAACATCAGCTAAGGGTTGGACAACTTTCAGAGTGAAAACATGGTCTGGCTATGGCGCGGTGGTCCATCTATCGTGTGGTGGTCCAGCTACGGCGTGGTGGTCCAGCACGTGCCCCCACAAGCGCATCCGTGGTGACTTATCTGAGTCCCCGGGGCTGGGGGGTTTGCTGCGGCTCAACAGCCTGCTGCCGGCCCGTGAAATGCAATCAGAGCTACGCAGACGCCACGAGCCAGGGCAAGCTGACTCTTCCCATCTCGTCCTGCGGAGAACGAACAGAGCTCAAGGTAAAGCACTGAAATTTCACCGTGACCTTTTCTTAAAGCATTATAATCAAGTTGAACGTTTCCAGTTGTCCCACTAATGTTTGCCCCATGGGAGAAGGCGTCCTGCTTTGAGGGAGGATGTTTGTGGCGACAAGCACGCTTGCCCCGGGAGCTCGTGGCACTGGATGCCAAATGCCTGCTGGGGGCCGGGGAGGCGGGGGGCAGAGGGCCGGGGCTGCTCCCTGCCTCTCCCGCTGTAATGCAGCCAGGGGAAGGAATCTGCTGAACGCTCTGCATCTGCTACAGCCCTCGCTCAGGGCTTTTCGACACATGGATTGTAAAACGCACACCGCCTGGCGTGTCGCTGGGCACCCATAAGGCCTCCCAACTGTGATTCCAAGTCGTTGCTGTTGACTCGGGCTGTGGGATTAGCAGCTCCTGCCCGTGGCAGGTTGGGGTTGGCTTGAGGGAACCTGAGGCTGGAGCTGGAGGGGCTTGATCCAAGGATGTGCAGAGGTGTGGGGGCAGAGAGAGGCTTCAAAGTCCAGCTTGGGCACAGAAGACACTATGTCTGCTAGACATATCTTTCTCATGAGATCATGGCCTCTTTATGCTGGTGTCTTATCGTACTGGATCTGGGGACATGGTGTTCAGTCTTCTGCGTGCAGGAGCATCTCACTTCAGCTTGAACAGACAAGTGCCCGTCGTGTCCCCTGGTTGCTGTGGCTTGCCTGGCACAGACGCTGGGGTTTCTGTGTCCCTCAGCAGCATCGGAGAAGGTGACCCTGTCTTCCTCAATGATGAAGGGGCCGAGATCCACTTGCTGTCCTGCTCTGCCTCCCAGAGCCACACAGGAGGAGGGACCCAGATGCCCCATGGAGGCTGCTGATCCAAGCATGGCTGTGTGTTTCCTGCTGGACTGAGAAGGAAAGATGTTTTTGCAGACTCTGCCCCAACCGGGATACTCTCACTGGGTTTGGCTCAAAGTGCCCATGACATTCAGGCATGCTTTTTTGGTCCCCGCTGGATTTTTAAAAGATATTTAAGGGATGAAGGACGGAGATAACTCCTACGTGTGGTGGTGGTGGTGGGAGCAGCAGTGCCAGGGTGGGGGCACAGGAGCTGCCAGACCCATCCAGGCACCCACAGGGCTGCAAGCAGCCCTTAGCTGGAAGCGTGCTTCGGCCTCACCAGCCTCGCCAGCTTGCGACCATCTCCTGAAGCAGCTGTGTGCCCGCGGCCACGTCCGTGGGTGGGGGGAGCCCTTCTCCCCCTGCACCCAGCTGGTCCACCCCTCCCGTACCCCAAAGCTCCTGCCTTTGTCCTGCAAAGTGAGGGTCCCCTCTGGCTGCGTGCATGTGCTGGCACCGCTGACATTTAGCTCTCGCTGGCTTGCAACGATGCATATGTATGAGGAGCAGGCGGGAGGGTGACGGGGGGCTGGCCCTGGCCCCGTGACCTCCACAGAAACGGAGCTGCCGCCGCATGTGGCTCCAGGGGGTTTGGTTTTGTTTTTGAAATTTCTCATTGAAGTGTTCCAACGATCCCAATTCAGTTTTGCTGCCTTCGTCTCCTCCTCCCTCTGCGGTGGCCAGGAAGGCAGGATGGCTGGGTGGGGTGCCGCTTCCCAAGGGTTTCCTCCCCTGTTTGCACAAGGCATTGGATGCAGCTGTAACGTTCCCAGCAAGGATCCGTTTTAAGCACGGAAAATTGAGTTTGCCACATTGGTGAAGTCTTGTCTGAGCTGACTACCACGCAACATTAGCGGGTACCATGGTCTGGGTGATGCTTGGGACCTCTGGAGGAGCACGTCTTGTCTGTGGTTGGTCCCAAATGGTGGCACAAGTGTGGTGCGAGTGCCGCACGGGTGGCTGGCTGCGTGCCGGGGGAGAGTTCACAGTTGCAGCTCCCGGGTGATTGTGCTTTAACACCCTCCCATACATACCCGCAGCGCCTGAAGATGCTACTCGCTTCCTTCCCAAGGTTGGGTGGTGCTAATTGGTGACCTGCCCCTAAACGCAGCATTGCCTGCTGTTGCCCGCAGCTGCCCTTGTGAGGAGGGTCCAGCCTGGCTTTTGGGGACAGTTAGCTGCGCGTCCTGGGGCTGCGCTGTGGACAGAGTGACCTCGCGAAGCTGCTGCCATATGGACGTGGACCGAGCGGTGACAGTGCCTTCCTGGGCTTGGATGCGATCATCCCACGGGAGGTGGGATGGTTGGGAAACTAAAGCTCGGGACCAATAAAGGGGCTTAAAATTAAAGGCAGTGATCTCCTTGGAAGCTCACAGCAGGGCAGAGAGGTGAAGCATGGATCGGAGAGCCCTGTGACAGGCAGGCAGGTCTAATCTGTGTGTCTCTGCCTGCTTGGCCTGCGCCTTGTAGCCCTTATAGCCAGGCATTAACTGTTTGCTGATGGAGCGGCTTCCCAGGCCAGCGGCCCAGTGCCCCCTCCCCACCTCACTGCCCACCCCTCCATCCCCCCATCTGGCACCGGCTCTGGGTGTCCCCCGTCCACCTGCCTCCCCAGGACGGGCAGGGGACACAACTCCCTCCTCCTGGGCAGGTTTCCCTTGCATAAAATGGCTCCCCCCCGCTTCCCCTTCCTCCCCCTCCCCCAAACGTTCGTGCTCTGGGGTTCGCCGCAGAGCTGTCCTCCGTCTCAGTTGTTCCCGGCTGTCAGAGGTTATATATATCCGCTCTGCTCATGCTCATCCTCTGTAACCATTTTCTGCTACAGAATCTTCTGGCTGCTCGTTGAAGCCTTAATCCGTAATGCAGCGATCAATGGGTGTGCGCCTTTACCACTCGGATGCTCATTTTTTAATCCCCACTGCCTCCTTCAATGTCATCCCTTCCCATTTTTCTTTATAGAATTTCAGGTCTACTGTACCTGCTGATTACTTAGCGGAGACCGCTGGACATCTCCCTTAATTAATTCCATCGATTTCTCAAATCCCACAAGGTTTGGGGTCCTTAGATTTCTGAAGCAGCTAAATGGAATGTCTAAATTCCGACATTTTCCCTCTATAAATTGTTTTGCCAGGGAGACGCTGGGAGGCAGCGCTCTGGCTTTATTTATTTGGAGGTGATGTTAGCCCTGGAGCCTTCCCCGTCCTTGCTGCGGGCACCGAGGAGGGTGTGGGAGGGGAATGCCACTCGTCCTCATCGCCTGGCTGTGCCCCCCATCCCCAAGATGCTCTTGCAGACCCCCGGGCCTCCACTGCCACGCATCCCGGGAGCAGCATCCTCCTGGTGAGGGAGTGGGGTGGGACCAGCCTCGGGAAGGGAATAAAGCTCCTGGAAGGAACCTATTTACCAGTTGGGCCCTCGCTGCGTGCGGCTGGGGAAGACTCTGTTGCTATGCACAGGGAGCTTAATTTTATTATTACTCTCTGCTATTTAATGTCTGTCTCTCAGGCAGCTGGTGATGTTTTAATGAAGCTGGAATTGCATAGTCTGTAGCGCTGGATAATCGTAAGCTGCCGAGTCAGAATCAAATTAATAATTCATGAAATTAAAGTGTATAATTAATTCAAACTGTGCAGATGAGGAGGGACCCGAGCCTTCAGCCTGAAAGGATCGCACACATGTCCGTAAAACGTGCGTGTGCGTGTCCATCTGCAATGACAGGGGCATCTGCACCGGGGCCCTGGTGGGGCTGGGCAAATCTGCTGCCTCTCGCCTCCCCAGCCACAGATCCTTGGGACACGTTGCCTTCCTCAACTGTAAGGCACAGAGGCTTAGTTTTAATTGGTTTTATTTGGGAACTTCCCAATGCACACATGTTTTCAGGTTAAAACTTCCACTCCTGCGTTTTGTCCAAAAATCACGGTATTTGATGGCTGGGGAAGCCTGCCTGGCCATGTTGCTGGATATGGCCATGTCTCCCTTCCTCTGGAGAGGAGAAGTGACATGTGCCTCTACTCTTCACGGCCTCACTAGTTCTTCTGTGGTTGTATTTGTTTTCTCATTTCATCTGGTGTGAAACTACTGGAAATGGAGCAACCACTGGGCTGCTTTCTGAAGGACTTCTCCAGTGGAAAGTCCCAAGGGGCTGTATGGGCTTGAAAAGGTGGAGAGGGTGAACTTGGTGGTGTTAATAGGTGCTCCACCAACACAGGAGGGATATTTCCCTTGGTTGTTCCCCAGAAATTTGTAGTAAAAAGAGCAGGGACATGTGTTTCCAGTCACATAAGTAAAAGCCAAAAGGACTCACATTGCTACTTAGGCAGGTCAGAGCCACCATGGAGGACATAGGCTTGAAAGTTTGAGTTGTACCAGTTGCAAGCAGGTAGGGCAAATGGGTTGGGCAACACAGGAGATTTAGGGAGCTTTTAGCTTTGGGTCTAGTTGGACCCAACGGCAACATTGCTGATCCATCTTGTAGGAGGCACTGACTCAGTCCTTATATTCCTGCAAGTCATTGCCAGCATTGAGAGGAGCAAGAGGCAGATGAGCAGAGGATGTTGCACCGCTCTGTGTGCTCGGGAGACGAGTCTCATCAAATCCTGATCCAGGATGGGACAGCTGGGAATTGTCTTTGGAGCTGTTTCTCTTGAGCCTCTCAATGCATGGGGAATGGGCTTCCTTGTGTTTGCAGAGATGGAAGCTTTGTAGCCAAGTGAGGTTGGAGGAAATTTGGATACAAAGACACACACAAGCTGAAATGAAACATCTGCTTTGGTCTAAAATGACTGTCTTCCCAAGAGTGTTGAGTTGCCCACGCACTGAAAACTTAGTTATTTACCCAAGTTGAGATGTTGAATATTTTGCAGCTTTGAAGGCCACATCTTTAGCATCTACGGTCTGTACAGGTAGCCCTTGGCTGATACCTGTGGAGGAGGAGCAGGCTCAAACAGACTCTCCTGTCCACCATTAAACTATCTGAGGTCATTGCTGCTTCTGTGGCAGTGATGTCCTGCATTCTTTTGCCTGGCTAGAACAAGCTTTGCATATTTGGTTATAGCTTCCCAAATTATGTTATTTTTGTGCAAGGCAAAATGTTGGCATTGTGGATTTGGGGGGTGTATTTCTTGAAGACGTTCATGAGGGAATCTTTTATTCATACAAATTTAATATTTATTTAGCCAAAAATCTGGCTGCAGCGAGATAATGTGATTTGCTGTAAATGCCATAACTGTGAAGGATCTCAAGTACAAAGCTGATAGAATATCTATTTAGAAAAGTATTCGTTGAAAGTGAAATTGCACTAAAAGGACAGTGTGAGTTAATTTTGGGGGTATGAATCAGGAACCCTCCCCACTCTTTTAAGTTGACTGCAAAATTTTTCCCCCCTGGGTGGTTACACGTTCTTGCACTAGGCACAGCCGTCTCAAGGTAGCATCCATGGCCAGAGACCTGCCTAGTTTGGGAAAGTGAGATTTGGTGGAGCATCACTTCAGTCTGCTTAATTTTTCCTCCTCCATTTGGTGGCTGGTGGCCCTGGGAACTGAGGCATACCACGTTTTCTCCTCGGAAGGGGAGGAAAGTTGTGAATTCCCCTTTCTCCAGCTGAGACACAGACAGCAAAGGGTGTTTCTGCAACGGATTGGTGTCGGACATCGGCTGGTCGGTGGCTGTTTGAGCGCTCAGCTGGGCTGCAGTGCTGCGGGGGAATCCTGCCTGATGCGCAGTCAAAGCAGAGGTGGGGAAATAACATTTTTTGTGTGAGGCTCTTGTGTGCACAGGAAATTCAAAAGGTTGCTTTTATTTTGCAATCAGGGGCAAACATAGCTCTTTTCTGTGTTTCATAAAATGAGGTTCTTCTGATCGTTTCCAGGGCCTTTTCCAGCTGTTGGCTTTGGCAATCCTGAACAGTTTTGGTCCAGAGGAGAGACAGTATTTCAGTATCAAAGGGTTTTTTAACACTCCCTGCGTTGGCTTCGGGAGCCGGGGTACACCACCCATCCAACCTGTACTGTGTGATGAAAAGGCAAGATACACAGGACCTTTATGCTCATTAATTGCGTGCAATTAAGCTCTGAACCTTTTGTGATACTTAATGAAATTGTGCAATTGCTTTTAGACCATCATGGTTGACATCCCTTTGGCATCTCCTTCCCATAGATAGATAGAAAATCCTTGTTCCAGGGTTTGGGCTGCTGGTGAGTGGCACAGTTTGATGACTGGAAGACTGTAAGATATTTTTGTGAATTGTCCCCAGTATTTTTCTAACAGCTCAGAGCCAACCCTGCTTCCTGGCTGCACAGGATGAAGGCACAAAACAGTCAGGGTGGCACAGTTTGCTCCGTGAGCTCTTTCTTTCAGTGTTCAGACATGACAAGCCTCTCATACCCTGTTTCATCTCTCCATCTTGTGGTTTCTCCATTGTAGGAAAAAAGGGAATGGAAGGATTTCCCCCTTCCTGTGAGCATGGATAAACATCAGCAAAGGTCTCTAAGGTTGCGCGGCACTGGGTAAATGCTGAGTGGTATTAATAATAACCTGCCCTTTTTTTTGCTAATGCTCCCCTTTGGAGTCCAGATCTTTTATTATTATTATTATTATTATTGTAACTGTTACAACGCAGGACGTGGGGAAGCTGAGGAGCAAAGCTGGCTGTCTCCATCCTGCTTGGTCATCTGCTGCCTGGTACCTGCCTGCAGGATGGGTGGTTTATGTAGCACCACCTGAGCAGCTTCTGCTCTCCAGAGGGTGCAGCTCCATGGCCCTGTGCTAGGTTAGGGTTAGCATAAGGCTGCTCTCTCAGTGGTTCCATGGCCCCGTGCTGGCTCATCCCTACCACCCTGGAGTAGCCCTGGCTGGTTGGGAGGATGGCAGGGAGACCCTTGGGCTGGGTCTTGAGTTGGAGCTGCTTCCTCCTCCTCACAGGTCCATGCGGCTCTTTGGGGGTAGATGGGGAGGTGGAGGAGGGCAGAGGGAGCGGAGGTGGGGGGTGGGAGCCCGGTTGAAAGGGTTACTGCCAAATGCAAACAAAAACAAGATGCAAATGAGCCACTTGCAACAGGTAGCCTTAATCAGATGCTGTCAGATGAATTCAGCATCTCTCCGATTGTCGCCTGCACTAGCCTCCCGTTCGGAAGCCCTCATCTGCTCCAGATGTGGTTTAATTTACTGCGACTTGGCTAATTACTGTAATTAAGGATTAATTACTGTTAATTACTTTCACATAAACTCAACGCCAGTCAAAGAGCGGAGCCTTATGAAGCCTGCCACAGCAGAGAACACAAGCACGGCAGCTTGGGTGGGCCCACTGGGTCCTCGGGGCGATCCCGAGCTGGTACCCACCACCCGGCCGGCCCCGGGTCCTGGCCCTTGCCCCGCAGGGTCACCCCTTTCCCGGCCCTCCCGGGGCCGGCGGGCACGCGTGGCGGGGCTCCAGATGGCATCCAGCGAGCCAGCCGCCGTTATTATCGTTAATAATTAGATAGAGCGGGGATTTGCTGTGCAAACCCTGGTTAGGAAGGGGAGGCCAGCAGCGTCTCCGGCAGGCTCTTGAAAGATGCAACGGATTAACCACCTTTCCCATCTCCAACCTTTTCCCGTGCTCCCACCCGCCGCGTCCTCCACCGCCCTGTCCCCGGCCAGGGACCTTGCTGGAGAGGCTTAATATGCGAGAGACACAAAATTGTTTTGCTTTCCCCGACGTCACGCGTGCAAAAAGGTGCTTTAGCAAACAAGGGAAAAAAAATCAACCCGTATCTAAGGGAACGGGAGCCCGGAAAACCTGCAGTGGGTGTGGGAAGGAGCACCAAAATGATTCATGGGCAGTACGACGTGCAGTATTCCTGTGGGAAGCAGGTGGGTCTGCCCTGCTTCCCTGGCTCCCTTAGACTTGTTAGGCTCTGTATCTATCGGGCTTATTAGTTTTAAAAGTCCTGGGGCTTTTTCCACTGCAGCAGAGGGAGGAAGACCCTGGCGTGGGGGGGGGAGGGTTTGAGGTGCAGCAGTGGTGGCAAAGCCGAGAGCAAGCCATGCCCCGTCCTCACCCGTTGCCTGCGGCCCCGGCTCTGTCTTGTGGCTGCGTGTGTAATATGAAGGCAGGACGGGGAGAGAAAAATCGGCATGATTAGATGGGTATTGTTCTATTAGATCTCTGCCTGCTTGCTGTTGTGTCTCAGCATTTGAAGATGAAACATATTCATTTAGCTCCCAGGATGAATGGTTTTAATAAGGGGAGCAAGATGAGGTGGGGTAGTCCTGATGACTTCAGAGACCCATCAACTCTCCCCCTAAGGCCATTTCGGTGATGACATGGGCCACACGACCATTAACGCCGCAATCAGGACAAGTTTTCCATGTCCCTGCGAATCCTTCAGCTAGGAAGAGCGTGTTTTGGAGCCCAGGAGGAGATGTGTATCAGCAGTAATCGGATTGAGCCTGCGGGGAGGGGAGGCAGGGGTTGAAGCAGGGGCTCCCGGGGTGCGATTCCTGGGGGGAGGCAAGGGGGAGCAGAGATCCAGGCTGACTGTCCAGGGAGGCTTTTGAGGGTGATTTGCAGCCGGTGTCTGCTTGATTCCCGGCTTCCCCGCATCCGGGCACCCGGCTGATGCCATCCTGCATAGGGGCTGAGACCTTGCGGCGATTATTAGTTATTTCAGTGCGATCTGGCACTTCTCTCTGCTTCGCTGCCGTCCCCCTCCAGGCTGGCCGTGGCCTGCTCTAAGCCCCAAATCATGAGAATTTCCATTATTAGGAGCATCTCTGGGGGCAGGGGAAGGGACACCACAATGCTGCTGATGTCTGCGTGCCCTGGCCTTGCTGGTTTGGAGCTGGGGGTGCATGGGGGGGGGAGAGCGCGCTCTGGCAAGCAAGACAGGGAATCCAGCCGGCACTCCGGCTGTCAGCTCCGCTCAGCCTGGCTGTCAGGTGCGGGGATGCAGAGGGCCTCATTGCTTTAATTGACACCTTCCCTTCGCATCCCACGCTCGGCCGTCCCAGTCTCATCTTTCTTTTCATCTTCCTTCTCCTCTCCGTGAGGAAGCAGGGTGCGGTTCAGCCTTCCTCCTTGCCCCCGTGCCCCTGGAGCCGAGGCTGGGGGAGAAGCAGGGAGACGAAGGGCTGGGTACAGGAGCACAGTTGCCATCCCTCTATATGACAGTTTCGTGTGCGCTGATCTTCCTGAACGTCGGAGCATCCCATGTGGATTTCCTTGCCCCCGTCCTTTTCCAAGGCTCTGCAGAAAATGTCTCGTGGCAGCACTCCTGGGTAATTGCCGCCCACGGAAGGACCAGAGCCTGAAGACCCATAGGATTTCTGGTCATGCCTTGCTGTTTTGGAGGCATCTCTGTGTGCTCGTCAGCAAGGAGCGAGGGCTGGTTGCTCTGCGGAGCATGTACCGGCTGTGCTGCCAGCCCCTATAAAGCCCAAAGGGGAGGGCGAAAGGTGGGGGCTGGAGGAGGTGGCAGAATGGCTTAATCTTTCCCGGTCATCTCTGATGCAAATCATGCCTGGCATGTCAGGGTGTCCTGCTGAAAGCCAGGAGAGTCTGACGCTTTCTAGGCCAGGAGCAGGGATGGATGGCAGCAGGGTGTTGGTGGAAGGTGAAGCTGGTTTCTGGCTACTACCCTTTTCCTAGAGTGGATAGTAAACGTATTTTCTCTCCCAAACAAATGGGAAGAAGCAGAGCTCAGGCTTCTTGTCCACCAGGCGCTGCAAGAACAGTCTGTGACTTGGCCCGAGGAGGGCCAAGGCTTCCTCCAGAAGATTGCTCTTTAGGTTGAAGAACCTGTTTGGAAAATCACACTTCAGGAGCTCCAGGTGCAATGGGTGCATTCACCTTTGGAGAAACTGACGCACGCAGTGCCCCGGTGCGGGTGCTCAGAGCAGCTGCGTTGGTGGCCACCACGGCCAGGCAGTGCCACCACACACCAGGCAGTGACTCCTGTCCCGTCCTCTCCCACGATCCAACCTTGGCTGTTCCATCCAGTGCCTCAAGGTTCGCCCACAAGCTCCATAGTTGGTCCATCCCTTGGATGGAGGCCTCAGAAGGCTTTGCTGCAACCATGGCTGGTCCTGCAGTGACTAAACTCCCCCTCCTTTCCTGTGCCTTCTGGGAGCATGCCATGTAAATAAAATCTAGCTGCCCTCCCCTCTTCCTCTGCTTTTCCTTGCCTGGGGGTCTTGTGAACTGAGTCACCCCTAACTTTCAACCCAGGCAGCCAGCAGAAGCAACGGGGAGAGGTCTCCCATGGACCACACTGTCTTTGCTCTCTATTTATTTTAAAGTTGGGAGCCCTTTGATGTCTGCTTTTTGCAGCTCGTATTCTGCCAGGAGGCTCAGAACAGCCTGCGTAATTAGCCCAGAAAAATGCTGCTTTCATGTGGGTTGGGGGACCCAAGCAGAGAAGAGATTTCCAAGGGCTTTGTTCTGTTGCAGAGCAATGTTGTTTGGGGTTTGGTGGGTTTCGACAGAGCTCTTCTCGCCCTTCCCCTTTTCTCCTACTGTAGGGTGGAGCTCAGGGTTTTTGGCAGGGAAAGCAGACATGGCAAGCTGCTGCTCTAGGGGAGACGGGCCACTCAGTGCTGGGCTGGGGCTTCGGGTACGTGCAGAAGCGTATTGCGCTTGAGCAAGGGATCAGCCAGAGCCATGCTCCAGCTGACCCAGGGGAAGAGTCAAACAACCCAGATATGGCAGGATCGCTTCCCGCAACTTCAATTTTTGACTTATCCCTCCTAAAAAGCATCCAAGGCTGATCTCACACGCCCTGTTGGTCCCTGCCTGCAGTTGCTGTCTGCACAAGTGCATGCCGAGGAGCGTAAAGCAGACCAGTGTAATCCCTCACCAGCGATGGTTCCATGCTCTTGGTCGCCTCTTGAGCTGGTGATTGCCACAGGTGGGTCATGGTCAGGGTCTGAGTTTGCTGTCCTGCTGGGGTGGTGAGAGCCACCGCTGTTGCACTGTGACTCTGGGCGTCCTTTCTTGCACCAGGGGTTTGCAAAAGCGCAGGGCCCTCGGCACGACAGGTTGGAGTTTCAGCCTTGCCTTTTAACTGCCTTTCCCTCTACTTGTAAATCAGCAGTGGCAGGCTGGCAGGCCTGGGGGTACAAGGTGCCACTGTCTGTGTCCCTGCCTGCATGGCGGTCACTCGTGTTCTTGCCTGCATGGTGGTTACCCACTGCTTCAGTTGTCCCACCTCACTGCAGCACGCTGCCTCTCATCAGGGCACTTCCCGCGATGCCAGGCTTTCCAGTTTTCATTCCCACTTGTTAGTTGGCACAGCCCAGGTGTCTTTTCTCCCTTCGCCTTTACCCCCTACCCTCCAGGCACATGAGACATTTGCAAACAGGACATTTGCTTTCTGCTAGCATTTTGGTGCAAGTAAGGCATTGCCAACCTCACCACACCACTGTGTTCACCAAGCCTTTTAGCTTCATGCATCATCCTGGATGGTCCTTTGTCAGCATGAGTAGCATCTTCCTGCAGCTGCTGCTGCCCTGGAAGTGGTTTTGCCCCTTTCCTACCTTTTTTGGGGGGCTGATGTGTTGCTTTTCACATCTTTTCTGGGACCCACCTTCCTAGTTGTAGTGGGGTCACCAAAGAGGAGCAAAAATGTTTTTTCAGGAAAGGTGAAGGTGTCTTCCTGCCCTAGGAGGTGGATGTGTTGTCAAGATCCTGGGGACTTGGCTTGAGAACGTATTTATGTCAAGATGATGGGGTGCTCTGATCTTCCCTGTGTGGCAGGATCTCCCCACCCTGAAAGCAAAAAGAGTCACAGAGCACTTTGGGAACTGAGCAGTATGAGTTTTATTTTTTCCCCCCACTTTTTCTCCCTTGGGACTTTAAAAAAACAGACCCACAACAAACAACCCCAAACCTCCCAACAAACCAAAGCCAACACATAATTACGTTTCTCCCCAGACCAGGGCTGACAGGCAGAGCTATGGGCAGAGGTCTTACCTTCTCCCTGTTAATTTCTCGTGTATCTCTTGCTTAAAGACCTCGTGCCATCTTCCTGCCTACAAGGGAGCCATGGGGTCTCCCCAGGGAGCCCCCTCCTCTTCCCAGGTCTGATTCCTTCAGCTTTGGCCCGGGGGATGAATGGATGTGGCGAAGCCCCCTGCGAGCATGGCATGGGTCCCCAGTGCCTGCACGTGCCGTGGAGTGTGTACGTATAGGGTGTGGGTTATATATGGGAGTATGGTATTTAGACCACATTAATGAGCATACAGGAGAGCGGGGAAAATGGATCATTTATGGTTACGATCTGGCTACTGTCAAAATACGGTGTTATTTTGACGGTTGCTTTGTCTTTGCTCTCTGAGCAATATGAAGGTAGTTTCTTAGCAACAAAACTCTGTTCGCAAACAACACCAGTGAAAAACAACCCCCCAGAAGAAGAGGAGGCAGCCTCCAGAGCACCGCTCCTGCATGTCCCCTGGCCACGCTGCATCTTTAAATTAGGTGGGGAACGTCTCACCGGACGGCAGTCACTTGCCCACGGTCGTGGTGCAATGCCAGCGCTGCCCTGGTCCCCTCTGGGGTGCGTTGCTTGGGATGTGATCCCTGTCCTTTTTGTAGATAGGTAAACTGAGGCAGCCTGGGGGTGGGAAGAGTGTCATGGGGTGTGTTTAGGTGACATGGGAGGGTTTGAGCTTCTACTGGGTGATGCTTGATGGTGGCTGGCAGGCGCTGTCTCAAACCTCTCCTGGCCAAAGTCTTCTCTAGGGTCTCGTCCCTGTGTCTCAGATGGATCCCAGAAGGAGGGCGGGAGGGAGCTGCCTGCAAATGATTTTGGCAGAGGTTTTCCTGTGCAATTTGGAGCGTCTCTCCTTTGAAGGCGGCACTGGGCCTGGTGTCTGCGCTGACGTTGGAGTCCATGAGAGCAAGCGGTTCCTCCAGCCAAGTATCTGCCAGGCTGTGTCGGGAGAACTTTTATCATTTCTGTCACAGACATCACAACTCGCTTGTCTTACCATACATCTTCCTAAATGTGACAGAATATTCAGCTGTTATTAATTGAATACTCTCTAATTTAACTGCTTAGCAGGAGGGAGAGCGACTGGTTTGTCTCAGCACACAGAGCTGCCATTGGGCACACAGGAGGTTTTAGGGTGCAGAAAGGTGGTTTGGGGAGCAAAATCGGGCTTTTGGACCCATTAGTATACAAACACATACCCCGGCCCCTCCCCGCATGTGCCTGGTCCTTCCAAGGAGGGGCTGCAGTGTCTGCCCTAGCTCCTGGTCCTAGGGCATGTGGCTGAGCCCACACTGGAGATGCTGAGGACATCACTGCCTCTCCACTCTCATCCTAGTGCTACTCCCTGGGAATGGAGGGGGAGGGATTCCCTGGGTGCCCGGGAGAGAAGACTTGGTTTGGACCAAGTCCTCCCCACCTTCTTCCGGGCATCCAGAGGTGCTACCTGCAGTGGGTAAATGCCTCCTTCTTTGCTGAGCTGCTGGAAGCAAAGCTTAGCCCCTTCAGTGGGCTCCTCACCTGAATCGCAATGCCTGTTGTGGCCTGGCCATCTCCTCGGTCCCCAGCAGATCCCACTTATGGCTCCCTGTCTTCCTCCTCCAGGTCACCTCCAGAGATGTCCCACATGCAGACTGGTTGTTATCGTAGGGTTGCTGAGAAGTTTGGCTCCTTCGGAGGACGTGGGAAGTCAGCTCTCCTCGCTTTCACCTGTGTGGCAGGGTGGTGGTGGGACCGTCCTCTCCAGCCACCCCAGCCCCATGCCCACTTGCACACACACGTGCTTGCATCTCTCTGCCGCTTTCCCAGAAAGTTCAAACCAGGAGTCAAGTTTATTGTTTCTATCTCGTTTATTTTAAGTATAGTTTTACACTTTATTATATGCTGTGACATCTTAAATGGAGCCTGTCACTCCATCTTGACTACTGCTAGGGGCTACAGCCACTTACTGTGTCAGGCTTTTCGGCAGCCCTGATTAACGATATCAAAACGAATGGATCCCGGCGCAGGCACAAGCACGAAAATCAAGGGGTGATTTGCATATTCAAATTGTGCACAGCATCAAAAGGCTACAGCTCGTGCAAGTATTGCACTGACACACCCCGTGCGTGGATGCACGTATGTGCTGCTGTGCATCCCTGTGTACGAGACCTGTATTTGTTGGTAAGATTTGTGCACACCTATGTCTATTTATTTAGTATTGTCAGCCCAAAGGAAAAAGCTTTGCCCTTTTTTCTGTGAGTTTTTTCATTTCCCCGGACAATATATCAATTAGGATAGCTAAATGGAATAATATTTTTTTTTTCTCGTGAGCCTGTTGGGATATGTTGCAGAATTGCCCATGCAAATGTTTTTTTTTCCTGAAAGTAACATTTTGTTAGGTTAATTCATGCACTGGAAAAACAAACTTTCTGTTCTTCCAGTCCAATCTCCACTTACAAGTCAGGTTTTTGTAACCCTGTCATTAAAATGCGAGGTAGCCTACAGTAATTTGAATATTTCATTCTGCCGGCTGCTAATGCACTCTGCATTACAGATGGTACTTGCTCCATCCTTCTGGACTGGGTTCAATTATAAATGAAAGTAGGGAGCTGAGATTTGTCTTTTTGTCTCTGCTTAGTTGGAATAACACAATAAAGCTTGATAGGTAGGAATTCCTCAAGCTGCCTCCTCTTTGCCTGCGACGTCTCCCGTGTAGCTTTCGCCTCTCGATAGCGGATCCTGCTTGCCTTTCAAGTCGAGCCTGGAGTATTTGGCTTGGCAGTGGCAGGGTTTTTCACAAGTCATTTTTGGCTCAGATGCGTTGTATCCCCTTTTTGGAAGTGTTCAGTTCAGTCCTTCTCTTTCTCTCTGTTTATTTGCAGGCTTCTGCATCCCCTTTTGCATCCCAGGCAGGGAGCGGTGATAGGAGAAACCTGCTTGGGCTGGGGAAGAAGGGTGCTGCATGGTTTTTGGGATGGTGGGGACATATTCCCCTCCTGGTGTGTCCTTTTCTAAAGCAGGATGGCAACAACTACCAGGTTCCCAGCTGGAAAGAAGTGATGGGGATGCAGAGCAGCCCTGTTCCATCCCAGGGTTGGTGCCGTGGGCTCTTCCCGAAGCCTCTGGGAATAACAGGGCCCCTGGAGATACAAAGAAAACATTTACCTCTGCTTCATGATTAACAAAAAAGGGGGGGATGGGGGGTGTCGCAAACCTATAGCCCAGCTGCACAGGGGCTCTATATTACATACAGATGCCTTTTGTGAGCTCCTTCCCCATCCCCGGACGGTAAAAGCAATATTGCCGAGGGAGTCGGAGGAGGTGAGGGCAGGGCTTTCAATTTGGTTTTACATTTACAAGGACCAGATGGCCTCGATGGAGATGATCTTTGATCTGGGACGCAGCCGGAGTCGGGCAAAGATTTTTTTTTTTTTTTCTTCTCCCTTTTTAATCTCCTCTCTGTTTATGGCGGGGGCCTCTCTTGTAGGAGCAGGGGGGAGCTATGCGTCCGTCTGTCTGGCTGTAGGGCTGGGTGTCAGCCCCCTTCTGCCCAAGGGCACTGCCAGACTATTAGGGCGAGCGGGGGCTTGGTGGTGAAAGCCCCGAGCGGGGTTGTCCAGGGTAGAAGGCAGAGCCAGATCCCGTTACACCACCGCCCTGCAGCACGGAAATCTGTGTCAACAACCTCTCGCATGGAATATAATTAAACACACGCCGGCACCTCAAAACAGAAATGCCACTAATTGAGCCTTTTTAATTATTTTTTTTCTCTGTTTTCTCTGATGTCTCGCACCCTTCCAGCAGCGCAGAGGTGTAGGGACTCTCTCCTTCCCTCTTGCCTTGCCAGTTTTTGGGTTTCTTTCTTCCCCCCACATGTTTTGAATGGAGCGGGAGCGAAGGCGGCCGATCCTATTTCACAAGCGCTTGGACTCTTGCAGCACTCTCCCTCCTGTCCAAACAGATCGTTTACAGAAGGGGCCTCTATTTAAAGAAAGAACTGAACGTTCAGAGCTGTTTTCTGGCCTTAAAACGCTGCCGACCGGCTGTTGCCTTTCAAAGAGTCGGGCTTTGTCTGGTGCGCTCAAGGACGAGGTTTGACGCCGAGTTCAGCAGGTCGGCACGGTGGCATGAGGGACTGAGCATCGTGCAAAAAATGTGCTCGTTTATTTGCCCGAGATCATTGGATCCCAGCAAAGCTGGGTTCAAAATGGCATGTCTTAGCCATGGGAGCTTGATGGACCATCTAGGCTTGGGCAAACTTGACCTCTCTGTGGTGCTGTGGGTGGGTCAAGCTTGAAAACCAAGCAAATGGAAGAGGAGTGGTCAGATTTTGGTGTGATCTATGCGTAGCATAGAGAGAATGATCTTGCACATGTGCATAAGGGAAGTCTGCAAGGAGTTAGAGGAACATTCAGTCCTGGCGAGCTGTGGTACCTTAAAAATACACGGAGCTCATGTGCATATGGGTTCAAGGGAGGCTAACTGGTCCTGTCATCTAGGTGACATCTCTAACACTGTGAAGTGGCCTGATATTGACCCAGTACAGGCCACCGCCAAAATTAGGTGCTGGAGGTCGTCCAATGGCTGATGTGTTGCATCTACAGGAGTGGTGGCTACACTGCAGGAGTTGGGGTGGGATTTCTGTTACCTTTGGCTTCTTGTGCTTTGAATTTGACCTATCCTCATATGCATATAAGTTACTTTCAGTTCAGATTTTTTGTGAAGTCTTTGAATCGCCTGGCTCGGGGAGAGGTGGACATAGGGAGGGATGTTTTCCAATGTATTTATAATGGAAGACCCCTGTCTCTCGGGGAAGAGCAGTGTCCATACTCCACGAGGCAGAGACCCTGGACCGTGGCTGACCCTCAGAGAAGATGATCACCAATGGTAGGCAATGGTAGCTTTCCTGCTGCAAACACCATCCCTGAGGTTTCACCCTGGCTGAAGAGTCCTTGCTTTTGGGTTGTATCAGAAGGTCACTGCTGGAAATGGGAACATGGTTCTAGGCAGAGAGCGTGCCAGTAAGCAGGAGGTGGGGAGGTCCCTTGGCAGTGGAAGGAGAGGACATGGCCCCAGGGTGCTCTGCAGTGGGAGGCTGTTCCATGTTCGTCAGCTTTTGGTGAAGATGACTGTCGTGGTTCTGTGCCACCTGCTTTGTGAGAGAGAAAGGGAGGAAAAGAACAGTGTATTTCCTGCGATAGCTTGGCTCTGAGACCTGGAAAGTCTCTCCTGTATTGCACAAAATCCCAAATCTAGCCCGTGGCAAGCCATTAACTTGGTGACAGAGAGGCAGTGCTCTCAGCCATGTGATGGGCAGCGGCCACCTTCAAATTATATAGCAAACGAAAGACCTGAGTGGGACATTGCCATCTGATGAGCCCCAAGTCAGCTTTGCTTAGATGGAGTCTCACAGGTCATCTTTTTTGAAGGATGGCAGGAGAAGGGAATCTGAAATGCAGCTTTTCAGCTTGGGCTCTCGCCAGTCTCTTCACCTATGACTTTCTTACCCTGGCTGCTTTGTGCATTGAGCAGGCATTCGCAGGCGCTGGGTGTCCAGGGGAGATGACCTTTCTGAGAGGGAGAGCAGGCTGGAAAGGCAGCTTCCTTCTGGGGGAAAACCTCTCTTTGTTTGTTCTCCAGTTTCAGGGCTTGGCCTGGGGCGGTCGAAATGGGACCCTTGTCCTCAGAGGGGCTCTGGAGGCCCTGGCTTCTCATTAGCAGATTCAGCTCATTCAAAGGACCCATTTCTTTTCAGCAAGGAGAATTCATATGCAAAGCACCACACTGGAGCAGGAGGCAGATCCCAGCCCAACTGCCGTTCAGAAGGAGGGGGTTTATGGCTGGACCTGTTCTGGGAGCAATCCCATCTTTTGTTTGCTGATTTGTTCCTCCCTCCTTAGGGAGCCCCTCGTCCACTCCAGTGTCTCCAGGTGTGGGGAGTGCCAGGTTGCCCAGGTCCAAGCAATCTCCTAGGATGTGGACAATGGCTTGCTCTGTCCCTCAGTGACAATTTACTGTTCTGGTGCTGCAGAGGGGACTCCGGTCCATGACGCAGACTCCAGCAGCAGAAGGTGAGGTCCCGGCACAACAGGTGCTGCTGTTGGAGGGACCAAGGCAGAGCCCTGTGTGTAACCGCCTAATTCTTCTCATCACAATAGCAAAATCTGATTCTTTTGCCCCGTATCGCAGTTTAGGGTTGGAAAAAATCTGAAACACCGGGAGGTGTGGAAAGGGGGCACATTTCTGGGTTTGTGCCTCCCCTCCGCTGCCTGTAATGCCAATTTACCATCCCAGCCACCGGCTTTTCTCCGCAGCAGATGCTGCTCCCCTGAGCCAGACCAGCCCGTGGTTGATTAGCTGGCTCACCTCTTCTGCTCAAATCTGGCCCAGCAGCAGAGCAGCGCTGAATCTCTCCCTGCTTTCCTTTATCTCCTGCGGCTGCTTGCTCCAAGCAGCCAGAGGTCGGTCCAGGTCCCCGTCCTCCCACCCACGGCAGGGGCTGGAGATGAAGGAGGGTGGGATGGAGGAGGCCGGGTGGCCACAGACAATCTCTGCCTTACCGTGTGTGCGGTCGGCGCGGCAGGAGAATTGGAGAGGAGCTGGGTTTGCCTATGCAGATAAGGGATTGATTACGCTTCACAGCTGTAACTGGAGCCTGCTAATCCTGCCCTGCTTAGGAAGGGGAAAATGGCTTTGTGAGATAAACCGAGGGTGGGATTGCTCCAGCCCGCTTTGGCATTGCTCCCCAACATCACCTCCTTCGTGGCCAGGCAATGACTCTGGCCTGTGGATGACGGGGGATCTCAGCAGGACGGGGAGGGGACCTGTGTGTGGCCAAAATTTATCCTTGCTTTTCCAAGGTAAAAGTGCCAATAGGACGGGGTTTACCCCTCTGTGCCCAAAGTTTGGCTCTGGGGTGATGGGTTGTTTGTAGAGTGTTTTTGGAGGCGGTGGATTTGCTTAATTAGGTGAAGTTGTGAGGGTTTGCTGCTCTGTGGGACGTGGCAAAGGTGGGCTTGAAGCTGCTGTAACTGTGAGGGGAGGAGGTGGTTTGTCCACCGGCAGGGTGGTTGCCTTTGGTTGGTTGGTTTTTAATGTTTGCAAGCACTTCCAGCCTGCTTTTGCCACTAAACCACCCGCCTCTGTTCAGCAACCTACTTGGGGTACAAGAGGTTCCATCGACGCTGGCTTCTGAGCTCTATCTGTCCCCAGATTTCAGATGTGAAAATTACACTGGGAGTTGAGCTGCTGAAGCCAGTAGGAATTGACCACCAACCTGCAGCGAAGCATCCATGAGTAGACATGGTTTGTGATGTCAGGACTGTAAAGAGAAAAACAGAAAATACTTCAATTTGATCCACAATGCTTTGTTCCACCACGACATAGCAATAACTGGACACGCAGGGATGGGGTCAGACATTTCCGTACCCAGCTCTGTTACTAGCCATGAGCTACACTGGTCGGCAGGAGCAAGACTCGGGGAAGGACTGGAAAGACAAGTTCATCTGTGTTCATTCAGCTTCCCAGAGAGTCACATTTCTCGGGGAAATCTGGTTTTCAGTAATCACCTCAACATTGTGCCCTATTTTTATGGAAAGGGCTATTTTAGATCATTTCCATTTTGGGGGGGATTTTTTTCCCCCCCTAATTTGTTAGTGATAGTTTTCCAGACCTTTTGAGTGTTTTACTGCCAGATCCTTGCTCGCTGTGGCAGCCCATTTGGCATTTGGGATGGGGTTAGGAGAAAACTGGTGCAGACTCTTTGCCAGCACTATGAAATACACGTCTCTGTTCTGCAGCTTCCATGGCACGTGCAAGCTGCATCTCCTGAAGTGATGGAGAGCTGCTACTGGGAGCTGAGAAACTTTTTGGCATGTGATAAATTCCCCTCTTCCGTTCCCCACACCCCGAAATTACAGTTTGAGGTAATTCAGACTTTTTTTTGAATTTGGGTTGGATTCAGCAAATAATTTGGACTCTTCTAGCCCAGAAAGATGGGAAAATAGTGGTTTTTAAAGCAGTTTGGTTGTTTTTAAATTGATCCAAATTTTGATTTATAAAAAGAGGGAGAGGGAAACTGTAACATGAAATGGGAGGAGAAGATTTCGTTTTTGATTCAGGAAGCATTTTGATTGATCTGAATTTGGGTTGCAGTGCAAGTTCCCAAAACTGGTGGTGGGTAGGAGGGTGCTAGGGGAAGTGCTCCTGCCCTGAATATCTGATGCTTCTGCTGTTGGTCATGGCCTTGGTTGTGTCTCCAGTAGAGCTTGTTGGCCACAGCTTGAGCTGGCCTCTGGGGCTAGATTAACCATTACGCTGAACTGATGTGACTTACTCCTGTATCTGTAGGGGCATGTATCTTATCACAATTTTGTGTGCTTTATGGACTGAAGGAACACTTCACCTTTCAAAGCATCTCTCACAAAATTAAGTGCTTTGTTTCTGAACAGCCCTGATGGACACTCCTGTGCTGGGAGTGGAGGCACATTTGCAGTGGTCCAGGGTGGCTTTGCAGTGCTTATGGCTATAAGCCTCTGTCTTTATTTGTTGCTGGGATTTCTGGTTTGTTTTATGGCTTTAAACTGTGAAAATTCCTGACAGAAATGGCCCATCGATTTCAGAGTGTTCCTCCTTTTTCTGGGAAATAAATAAATAAGTAGATGCACAAAAAAACATTTTGCCAGCTGAAATTTTCCATGCCTCATCTCACGGCAGCCTGTTTTGGAAAATCTGAGCAAAATCTGTTCATCCAGTTGTAAGTTTTGGAAAGGTTAGAGTGAGGGGGGGAACTTTTATATCAATTGCAAGAGGAAAAAAAACTCCTAACTTCTCTTAATTCCTGCTTCCTGGAAGGGCATGTGTCAGTGTATTTGGAAATTCCAGCTTACGTTTATCTTGGAAGTAGGTATTTGTGTTTTGCTGTTAACTTTCTCAGTGGCTTTATGTAGACACGGTGAATATATCCAACCAAGGTTTCAAACTCCCTGTGATTGCTTAGCATTCACATGCTCCATCTTGGTTACTGAGACTGTTGATACCCTTCTAATGTGGACACCATAGGTTTTGCCAAGAAGACATTTACGTTGCTGTCTGTCACATGGACCCTCGAATGGGCAGTGTGAAGACCCAGCCAGAGGTGCTTCAGCATCCTCCACAAAGCTCTGAGTGTTTATGTATTTCTTTTGGACATAGAGTCTTGAAGGTGACTTTGTGTTTAAAGAGAAGACCCAAACACTGCATTTTCCATGTGTGTATGGGGTTTGCTGTTGCAGAAGAAAGTAGGCTGCAAATATACTTGCCTAGGCAGAAAACCTCATGAGTTTCGGGAGGTACATGGGATCTGGAGCTTTTCTGCACAAAGAAAGCTTGGGAAGAGCAACTGAAGCCCATCCCATCATGGATCAGCTGAGGAAGGAAGCGCCAGCTCTCCTGAGTTGGTTGTGACTACAGGTATAAGTACGAGGAGGATGCAGACTGACAGCCGCAAGCCACTTAATGCATAACTGTCCTCCGATATGAGGCAGATGGGAATATTTTTGTACCAGGTTCACTGCTGTTGATCTTCAGCATTCACAAATGTAGACTCGGGCTCCAGGGAATAATGAGATTGGCTTAAAATAATGTGATTAGTTACCAGTTTTGTTAGCAGGGGCATTTGCTGGCATCGCATCTGTCCCTCTGTTTGATGGCTGTTGTTTTAGACCTGGAGGTGTAAAAACATATTTTTAAAGAAAACCAGGGAGCTTGTGTGACTCCTGAAGCTCGGTCTCCACAAGCCCAAGCAGATATTGCGGATAGGGGTTAAATTGCAAAAGGGCTGATATTTGATGTGTGTTTCAAAGCCTGACTGTGCACTGTGTGAGTTTGTGCAGGAGTTTTGGGGTTCCCAGGGAGGAGCTGCTTTGCCTTCATTGCCTGTATCAACCCGCAGGGGCACCCGTTGATCCAAGACAGGATTTGGACAAGACCTTACTCATCCAGTGTGCGTGTGAGGTGTTCTGTGCTTTGGTGGCAGATGAGTGGTTTGGTAGGGAAGGAGGTGTTTTGCCCCACTTGTGGCTGGGTGAGAACAGCGAGAGCAGCCAGCAGTGCTCCACCAGCAGCATTGCTACTCTGGGCATCTCTGGTTTTCCCATGGGAAAGTCACACCAACGGCCAGCTCACAGCCCAGCAAAGGAATCATCTGCCTCTCTTGAAATTCTGTTGTTGGATGGGTTGTTCCCCCCCCAGTACATCTTAGGCACAGTGGAGGCAGAAGTAAACCCTTCTGAAAATCACAACCTAATTACTCCCATCTGCTCCGGCACTGCTTCCCATTTCTGCCTGCCAGGATGCTTGTCTCCGATGCTAAGTAGCACATTATTTTCGATAAGTTGCAATCATTTACTTGAAATCTCCTTCTCCTTTAAAATGTCCCCCTGGAAAGGCAATTCAGCAAGTTGGGAATGGGCAGAAACAACCACAAGAAAACCCATCCAGAAGCAGCCCAGCTTGTGCGGGAGGGCAGTGCTCCTCCTGCATTTGTTAAAACCATGCAGCAGGTTTCTTTTTAGGTAGGTTGGTTTGAACGTCCAGCCTCTGGGACCAGCCCCTGTCTGGTGGTGTCAGCAAACGGAGCTGTAGCGAAGCTGGCAGTTCATGTGGTCAGAGGAGATCTTAACCAGGTGGTCACAGCAAATTTCACAGGACTAGGGTTTTGACCACTGAAGTTGGCATAGTCAGGGAATGCTGGTCCTGTGCAGCAAAGCCCTCATGAGCAGTTGCTCCAGCTCTGGGGACCTCTTATTTCATCATTGCAACCTGAGTTGACTTTGTGTCATTCGATGTGTCTTCTTCCTCCAAGGTGTCCCCATTGCATCCCTAGAGAGGCTTTTCCCAACCGCTTCTCCTTGCCATAGCTTCCTCTGTTGTCTCTGCTTGGCGATAGTCTCCTCCAGTGTCCTCTGCTTGGTCTTCGGCTTTCACCCCAGAAGACCGGGCCGCATCTAACTGAGGATGAGCCCCCAGCACATGCAGCAGCCTCCAAGGGGAGATGTGAGGATGAGAAACAGTGGGGACCGCTGTACCACGGCAGCCTGTGTCCCCTTGTGAGTGGAGATATCCCATGCTGGAGTCTGGCTGGGACAGGGCTCTGCTTTCCACATTTCTTCAGCTTGACAGCACTTGCTGCAGTAGGGTAAATTGCCCTTTCTAGAAGACACGTAGAGCTTGGAGGTTCGAGCATCCTTTTCTGCTAAGACTTCTGAGCCACAGTCTCCTGCTAAGCTGCTGCCATCACCGTCATTATATTCAGTTGCCTTCATGATGGTGTTCCTTCCATGTAGCCCTGTGCATCTCTGATCTGGAGGGTTTGGAAGGGATGGAGAGCAAAGTGTTGCGGAGCTGAGGCATTTGGGATAGCCTTGGTGGAGGACAGAGGTGGCTGTGTGCTTGGCTTCTGCGCTGAACTGTCTTCTCAAGTCTCTTTGGTAAAGTGCTCCCAGGATAATGGAGGGTACAGTAGCATGGAGGACCAGGAGGAACACGGTACCCACCTTTGTGGATTTCTTAGGTGTCTTCACAGCCTCAGTCCATCCCCACGGTGCAGTCCATTTCAAAGGCATATATGAGTACTATGCCTGGCAAGGGCTGTTTCTCTTGCCCATGCTCCCCACCCTGGCTGTACATCAGGCTGCCCCAGCACACAGGGACACTAGGCACAGGTACCATGGTGTGGGGACACAGACACAAGTGGGGCACTGGCCGCCCATCTTGTGTGAGTGTTGGAGCAGGCGCTCCGTGGTGATGCCCAGTTCAGTAGGAAACATCTTGGACCATCTGAAACCTTTGGTGACTCAATGCAGTTTCCATCCCACGCCCCAGAATCTCAGGGCAGGCAAGGAGCTGGGGAGCTATTTTCAGCTTTGTCTTCTCATCTGATTTTCTAAGGCCAGTCCTACCACCGAGCTAGCCCAGGACTCGGACAATGTCCTCTGCAAACCATGGCTGTGATACCTTGCTCGGGAGGAAAAAGGAGCGAGCATGTGAGCTGGGAGCCATTTCCCAGCTGCTGAAACGGGTCTCTGTGACCCTGGTGGCATCTGTGACCGGACCGCAGGCTGGTGGCTCAGCGGACCCCAGCTGCTCCCACTGCTGGCGTTGGTGACCCTGCCATGGCCACGAACCGTTCGGCAGCCACGCTCCTCGGTTCCCCTCCACGATCACCCGGGGAGTGTTTCACAGTGGGGACAAGGCGCATGGCTTGGCTTTGCTTTTAATATAAATCCATATATATATATTTGCGTGTGCGTGTATGTATATTTATATATAAAAACACATTTTGAGGCAGCAGGGGACCTCAGCGAGAGCCGAGCACCCTCTAGCGGCATTTGCCATGGCTCCAGGGGCTGCCGAGCCAGCAGGAAAGTGGCCAAGGACAGAACGTCTTGCATGAATTTTCCTCCCCCCTGGCTGCCAGTCGCTATCTTTCTTTTTTGTTCTTCCCTTTCCCCCTTTTTTTCCTCTTTTTAATTAGGAGCGGCAAATGACGGGTCCTGGGGATGCCTGGGCACAGGTGGGAGTGTTTCCGCAGCTCCCCAGCTCCGGCTTGCTGCTGGACTGCTGAGGATTGTTCTGCTTAATTTATTTTAATTTGGTAGGCAAGCCTGCAGCCTCGATCGGCTGACCAGGCACCGCGGGTCCGATACTGCCTGTACCGGCTCACCCCGAGCCCCCCAGAGCACAGCGGGGGCTGCATCCCATCACGGGGGGGGACACTTTGGAGGGTTGGAGCTGCCAAGGGGTCCAGCACAGCGTGCATCCTGGCAGGAGGGGTGTTGGAGCCGGGGACAGCACCGGGAAGATAAAAAAGGAGCTTTTAATCTTTTGTCTTCTTCCCAGCTTAGCGTAGCCTTCCAGGGATAAATAGGCAGCATCAGTTCTGCTTAGACACATTGGACTTTCCATTTATTTACTCCCGAGCCTGATTCCAACAGGGCAGCCAAACCCAGGCCGGCTCCACGCGGTCCCCAGCTGGGCTTGGGTGTTTGGTGTTTGCTGTGGGGACGTGTGTCCGTCCGTAGGAAGCTTGGGATGCCCACCCCCAGCGGGTGCTGCTCCGTGCGTGTTGCACGGTAATAAAGCTCAGGGGTTATACAGCGCTTTTCATCGGGAAGCAGCTTTCTAAACATCAACTAATTAATCACTCGTGCCTACCTGTCAGGTCAATGATTCCTGAGATTTTTAATCTAAAAATATTTCCCTTTTGAAATCCAGATGCACCTGTTTTGGCAACTCTGCTTTTGATTTGTTTATTTGGGGGTTTTTAATTTTATTTTATTTTTTTTAACCTGTGGTGCTTTCCATTTGTATTTGGGCTTTTGATGTGCTTTAAGTTCGTGACTAATTTTTTCCTGGAAGAGTAGGAATTTATCCTCTTTTTTTTCATAGCAAGTTTGTCTCTTGCCCATAGCTGGGCACCTCCCCACTTCCCTCTTCTCATTTTAAGGCTTTTGGCTATGTTTACCTCTTGTTTCAGTTCATGGACCACAAATGAAGTCTGACCTGTCCCCTTGGATTTATTCATTGGTGAAGCATGTGGCTGGGTGCCGGCGGTGCCGTGGGAAGCCTCCCGCAGTGGAGGGGGATGCCGGACCTGTCTCCTTGAGGCTCGGCAACTGGCACCCAGCTCCCAGTTTGGCAGTATGCCCCCATCCCTCCATATAGAAACAACCCTCCCTAGCGTGGAATTATTTATTATTAGCTCATTTTATTGGCAAACTTACTGTTGCCGGTTTTTTTCATTTCTTTTCTTTCCTCTCCCCCTGACCTCCCCACCTTTGTTGACAGCAAATGTTTTAATCCCAAAAATGGCAATAAATGTTAGAGTCCTGAAAGTAATTATTTCAGTAGAGTTTGAGGCTTTAAAAAAGCTCCTTTTAGTTTTAGCCAAACCTCTCAACAGGGTCTTCTACTACAATATTGTATATACAATATATCCAAGACCAGGCTGGATGGGGCAACCTGGTCTAGTGGAGGTGTCCCTGCCCATGGCAGGGGGAGCTGGAACTAGATTATCTTTAAGGTCTCAAACCCAAACCATTCTGTGATTCTATGATTCTATGAATATTATATTTTGATAATAGCTATATTCTTCTCTAACTTAGTTCAGAGTGAGGAAGAACACAATGTCTTTTTAGCTGCTCTGGTTTTACTTTTTATTGCAAATTAATTTTAGATTTTTTTTTTTAATGATTGGGAAAATCACCTGCTTTTGTTTGTGCTGCAGATTTGGGGAGGGGGGGGTGTCAAATTCATCTTGGGTGTAAGCGGGCATAGCTTTATTAAAATCCATGCAAGATTACCCAGCTCCGGATGTGCACGAGTGTGTGCTCGGGGGGTGGGTGGGTGTTTACAAAGTGCTTAGAGTTCCTGTGCCAGATGATGTGGGGAAATACAATTTGTTTTTCTTAGGAAATGCCTTTTTTTGTTCGCTCATCAAGGATTTATTTTATTTTATTTATTTTGCAGCTGCGCACACCTGTCTGTGTGCATGCAGAAATCTCATGTTACACTTCTGTGTTCAAACACAGACCATGGCGGGGGTGATGGGGGGGGCGCAAAAATGGGGCATGTGGGGCACCTCCATCCTTCAGACTTGGGACATGCCTCTTTGCTAAGCCAGCCTGGAGTGGTCAGGATGCTCCTATCTGGTTTTTCTAGGAAAACCTTCGCAGGAGAAGGACTCCTACTCGACACTGTAATTGAGGTAGGGAGTACAGAGACTTGCCTCTCCTTGGCAAGTCACTCTGGGAGGATTGATTTATTGTCACCCCTTTTCTTAGCATGGTTTAGACTTCACTGGAACAACTGGATTGTTAAAAAAACCTGGCATTTTCCAAAGAGTAAAATGCATTTCATACATTTTTTTCTGCTTGTTTTTCCACTGGGTGGCTAAAAGCACGGCCTTGCAAGCCCTCTGTGTCGGTATTTAAAGGTGGAGTAACTGAGGCAGAGCCAGCCCTGGGCTCTGTACTTCTTCCTCTGCCATCTGGAGTTGGTGGCTGATGCAAACCAAACCTGATGCAGGATCAGGCCATAAACAGTCCTGTAGGTGACATGAGAGGACCCCTGGCTGTGCTGAGGTCTGGGCTAGAGATTCCTGATTTCCCATCCCGTGTTTCAATCGGGATACGGTCCCTATCACTTCTGGCAGCAAGAACGGGTAAATTTGTTGGGATTTTTGACTGGTGTTGCTAGCAGTTGTGCTGCAAGTTTGAACACGGAGCGTGGTTTTCTGGGTTACCTCTGTGGTGAGCTCTCTGCCAGTTCTGCCCTACTTCCATCCCTGGAGGTATTCAAGAGAGGAGTTGACATGGTGCTCGGGGATATGGATT
>JAOXJM010000004.1:3230939-3260580 GCA_026413425.1 Tringa solitaria
GGACTAGATGATCTTAAAAGGTCCCTTCCAACCTAGGTGATTCTGTGATTCTTCCCTGTGGAAGGAGGGGAGGAGGCAGGGAGGGGAACGGAGAGCTGGAGTGCCCTCATGGCTGCTGCTGGGCTGGAGAGCCAAGGAGCTGCGTTTGGAGATGAGCACTCAGAACACCAGCATCCCGACTGCCTGTTGGGGTACCCCTTGGGAAAGGAAGAAGAGCCCCATTGATGGGGACTGAGCCCCACCTGTCCAACCTGGGGTGAGCATCCCCTTCCCCGAGTTAAGCTCCGGGCACGTCTCAGGCTTTCCTCTCCCCTTTGTGTCTCCTGCAGTGCTGAGCATCCGGGGAGCGCAGGAAGAGGAGCCCACAGACCCCCAGCTGATGCGGTTAGACAACATGCTCCTGGCCGAGGGGGTAGCGGGCCCCGAAAAAGGAGGCGGCTCGGCCGCCGCTGCCGCCGCCGCCGCCGCATCGGGAGGAGCCGGCTCCGACAACTCAGTGGAGCACTCCGACTACAGAGCCAAACTCTCCCAGATCCGGCAGATCTACCACACGGAGCTGGAGAAGTACGAGCAGGTAACAGGCTCCTTCGCGGCGGAGGGAAGGGCTGCCCCAAGGGTGGTCATCACGGGATGATGGTGGTGTCGGGAGCCCGGGATTGTCCCGGGAGAGCCGCCGTCCGGTGCCAGCACGGCAGCGTGGATGTGCACAGCCTGGATCGCTACTGACATCTATTGTTAGGAGCGGGCGGGCGAGTGCAAACTGTTGCTTGGTACTGGAGTGAGAACGTGCTTTTTTTAGGATTGGGAGGGCTGGGATTTTTTGTGCTGGGATGCGACGTGAGAATAGGCTCGGCATGGATTGCCCCTTTGGTTTTCGCTTTTCGCTTCTCCCCTACTATCTTGCCAAAAAATTGGCCCTCTGAAGGTGGCGTCCTCTTCGAGGTGCTGGCCTCGGGGCAGGCAGATTTCCAAGCAAGGCTTGAATCAAAATCATTGAATATTTTTTCTGCTTGAAAAGCTCTTGCAGGAAAAAAAAAAAAAAAGTGGTTTTTTTCTTAGAAAATGATTCTTTAAAAAAAAAAAAGAAAAGAAAGAAAAAGAAAAACTATTTGGGTCATGAATTGGTAACACTGACAATTGCATGAAAAGCTTCACAAGCCAACACTCAAAACCGGTTTCTTTCAAACGCTTCCAGATGTTTTGCAGATCTCACTTAGCCACCGTGCGGCTTGCCCTTGCCATGAATGTGGTTTCTACCCCGAGGTTGTAGTGTATGGAGCACAAGCAAGAAAGCATGCCCTGCAGCCAGGGCCAGGCGGGGTTTCAGGTCTCTGGTTTAAAGCCAATTCTGCCGATGTAGTGGGGCTGTGAGTGGCCACCAGTGCTGGGGTCTGTTCGGGCAAACCAGACTGGCCCCCATTTTAGCCAGGTTGTGTGGTGGAGCTCAGAGATGTCTCACCCCTTCAAGGTGCCACATTGGCCAAGCTGAGGCTGCTGGTTGGTGTATTCAGACCTACACTCAGGGCTGGTGTGGAGCTATCTTAGATGGGTGCCCCTGAGTTGGAGCTGGAGTCACGGTGGCCAGGCAGGGCTCCAGTGTTGGAGAAGTCGAGTGGGGTCATGCCATGAAAGGCATCTCGGCAGACCATTAGAGGAAGAGAGGGTAGTGGGGCTCAGGGAGCAGGCAGTGGCCAGGTTGGAAGGATGACCTTTGGTGGCGTCCCTGGCCATCTCACATGGATAGGAGTGGAGACCACGTCAGGGCTCATCTCTCAGCTCCCAGGCTGAAGAGTGGGAGAGAAGACCCCATGTCCTCTGCCAACCAAGCCCAAGGCGAAACCCTTGGCACAGCTATGGACAAGCTTCAGGGAAGGACCTTTTGCTCCTTTCTCCCCTTGGGCAGGAGCTTTGTTTGTTTGCTTTTCTCATTTTGCTTCTGCCTTATTTTTGCTCCCCAAAGAGACACCCAGGTGAGAGCAGCCTTTAGCCCAGCCCCACAGGGTGAGATGGGCCACATCTTTCCCTCTCACAACACGCTGACGGGGTTGGTTTTGCCACCAAGTTGCTTTGCCAAATGGCTGTGCCGGTCCACATCTTCTGTATCATCACCCTCAGTCCTGCAAAACCAGGGTTCAGGGTTTCTCAATCTCCATCCCCCTTTCTCCAGTCCCATTTTTGGTGGCTGGGGGAGCTCAGCACCTTCTCACAGCATCTGGCTGCTGCCGTGCCAGCACAGCACACACTTGCAATTTTGCTTTTGATGCTCTTTATTTCACGCCAAGAGGAGACGAGCTGAAATTGCTTGGGTGTCTGGGAGCAAAGAGGCACCTGGCTGAGAGCTCTCGTAGCCAGTGCTCACCCTGGGACCTGTCAGCTGAAGCTGGTGATGGGTAATTGGAGGGGCTCTGCTGGCCTCTGGGATGTCTCCTTGTTAGGTCCGAGATGTGGGTGAGGATTCAGCTTGGAAAGGTGGGGTGGGATATAGTATGTCTAGCCCATCTCCAGTCCACAAAATCAGTGTTTCTTTCCCCTGCTAGCCCCTTTTTCCCCATCACAGGATGGGAACTGGGGACGCTGTCCCCAGAGCACCTGCCTGTGTCCCAGGAGCACCAAAGGCTTGTTGAGCCATCAGTGTCTGGGTGCTGCTCTCAGCCTGGTTTTCAGGGCTTGGTTCTGGGAATTGGGGGATCCTGTCACGTCCACGAGGTGCTTGTGAGGATGGAGGAAAGGGCAATGAAGTGACCTTTATCTGGCCTCAAAATCCATCACTTGTCCACCCAACTCTTCTCACTGCCCTGTCCTCACAGCACAGCATGGGGACAGCAGGAGCAGCCAGACAGTGCTGTGCTAGCACACACTAATTGAGATTATTACCTGCTTGCCCTTACTTGTCAAGGCTCCCGCCTCACTCAAGCTTTAATTATTATTGTTATTTACTTCTTATCTGATGTGCTAAGACCATGGATCAGGGCCGTGTCTGTCTGTGAAGCACAAGGGGCTCTGCAGGACATATGCTGCTGGAGTCAAGCTGGGGCAGCAGGAGGAGGGACAGCGGGTCAAAAGGTTCATGGTCCTCCACAGATACCTCTATAGCTCCTCCAGTCCTATCCCGAAAAACAGTGGCTGGGACTTCTTCATGTTTTTCATAAGTCATGAGTCCTAGGGCTTCACCTGCCCCAGTTCCATATCCAGCAAGAGCTCTCACGCCCTTTGCATGCCTCTCTACCTCAGGAGCCAGCACGCTCTTGTTCTGGGTCTGCCCTAAAAAGCCCCAGCCATTGAGGCCTCCATTTGCATCTCCTTCTGTAGCAGTGTTGCTTCTGTACTGTCCCTGACACCATCGAATGACCTTCCGATCCCGGGGTTTCTTTTGCTTTTCTTGCCATCCCAGGCATGCAACGAATTCACCACCCATGTGATGAACCTCCTGCGTGAGCAGAGCCGGACTCGACCTATCTCACCAAAGGAGATAGAGCGGATGGTGAGCATCATCCACCGCAAGTTCAGCTCAATCCAGATGCAGTTGAAGCAAAGCACGTGTGAAGCCGTCATGATCTTGCGCTCCCGATTTCTGGATGCACGGTGAGTTCACCCCACCAAACCTTTCTCCCCACCCACCGTGCAGTATTTTCAGGCCTGGGAGAGGTGTTTTGAGGTTCTAGAGTGAACTCAGGTCCATCTGAAGGGCCACATCTCTTGGTCTTGAGCTGCAGAGGCTATTTACCTTCCTTAACCTTTAGTTGTCTGTAGCTCAGCAAGGGAGGGGACAGGAGTTCAAGACATCCAGCCCCTGTCTCGGGGGGGCTCCCAGCTTTACCTTGAGAGTTGCACATCCTGGTTTTGCTGTGGCAGAAGGAAATTCTGTGGCACATTCCATCAAGCCTCTGTGGTGAAAATGTGCACCATTAGGGATGTTAGGATCCCAGTTAGGGATGAAAGTTAATTCTTCAGCCCATCCTGTCCCCTCTAGGTTCCTATTCTTTTTCCTTCTGTTTCCATTGTCCCAGATTTTCAATTTGCTGTAAAATTATCTCATTCCCCAAACTGGTTACGTGCAGGCTGTGGCTTGGGCTGCAGCTTTGGATGGGGAGGAGAGGCAGCTGCACTTGGGGTACGAGGGAAGAGGTAGCTGACAGATAACGTCCAGCTGTAAACGGAACAGACTTCCCCAAGGATATATCTAATGCTGCTTCCTCAGCACAGAGCTTTGCAGAGTAGCAGTGATGTCTTTGGCCAGTGCAGCCAGGTGTCGGGAGTCATCTTCCCAGGTGGAGGAGCTGGGTTCCAGTTTTAAGACTCTTCTGTGAGCTGGAGGGTACAGTGATAATTTGAGACGGAGACTTACGTGCTTTGGAAGGTGCTGAGAGAGGAGTAACCAGCAAAGCACATATGGGAAGCTTCCTGGCCATGAATCTATTGCGCTCCATGCTTCCAGGAGCAGGGCAAAGAGGGAGGGAGGTGGAGAAAGTCAGGGTATCTAAAATTGCATTCCTATTTCTGGATCCTTGGTACTGACGCCCTTTCCTTTTCCTTCTATTTCCCCTTCTTTCTTCATGCTAAGGCGGAAGAGACGAAACTTCAACAAGCAGGCTACGGAAATCCTGAATGAGTATTTCTATTCCCATCTCAGCAACCCTTACCCTAGTGAGGAAGCCAAAGAAGAGCTAGCCAAGAAATGCGGCATCACAGTCTCACAGGTGAGAGAGCTCAGAAACACAGCAACTGCCTTACTGTGGTGAAGGGTGCCCTGGACCTTAGTCAAGTCAGTCATGTCCCAGTGTTGAGCATTTGATTACTAAATGAGTTTAGTGCAAGTTACCATAAGTGGATGGGAGAGCAGATGGCAGAAGTGCAGTTTGAAGCCGTGCATGGAAAAGGAGAGTTTGGGAGAGGATTTAGAAGGGATGAAGACTTCATGCAGCAATGGCTGTGTGTGCAGCCGAGGTGATAACAGCACAGAAATGATGTGGCATGACCCACAAAGGCAAAGTCTTCTCCTCAAGGGATTAGCGCTGAGCTGGCTTACAAGAAAAGCTCATTTGAGCTGAAAGTCCATTCTTCACACCAAGGGATTCAAATGCAGTAGGAAGACTTGTGCAGATTTTGCTTGATAATGTAGAATGGACAAGGTCCTGGTGGGAAGGGTTTGGGTCAGAGAGGTTATAGTTTGTGGTCAAGGAGAGTGGGCTTTCTCAGGGTCATTTTTCTGTCATTACTCTTGTGCTGTGGAACATGACATCTACCTGACTTGCTTATCCCTCAAAGAAGGGTGGTCAATAAAGACAAATGTAATTATTTCCATACATTTTAGGCAGCCACCTAGTTCCCGGAGTCTATAGCTATGACCTGGGAGCAGCTGGGATTTGTGAGAAGTGCAGTCAGTCCTTGAAGTGTTCAACCGTACATTGCTCAGGCCTGGCCTTCTTTGTTTCCTTTCTTTTTGGAGCAAGCTGTGTGATTGAAAGCCAGTCTATGTGGCCTGTGGTAGTCTTGGCCTTGTGTGAGCTTAGTGCTCCCTCTGGGCTCTCATTGCGTTCCCCATCTTGGGCCGCTTCCCAGCCCCAGGCACATGCCTGTTCGTCGCTTGAGTAAACTGAAGACAGCGGTAGCATCTGGTGTCCTTGTGAAAGCATGTCTGCCTTCAGCAGGAGCAACAGCATCCAAGGGTAGGTGTCGTCACCGTGTTGAATGCCTGCTGAGTGACTCCAGTTGCTTCCCATGGGTCAGAAGACCCAAACATTGGTTCTGCCCAGAGTTACCTACGAGAGACAGCACATATTGGCTTAGGTAAAGCTACAGCTGTCCTGGTGCTTCCCCTCTCACTTTTAATTCATCTGTTCACACTTACAGCTTTTCCCTTGCAAAGAGAAAATGCCCAGGAGAAATGCTGCTCTTAGGATATTTTTTGACCGTGCTATATCCAGGCTGCTTTGTGCCTGACTCCACGATCTCCTTCCCTTCTTCATCCAAAGAAGGTAGAAACAAACACACATCCAAGTCTCTGTTTTTGCTGAGGCTAAGTGGGAACATGGGACAGCATGAATCTGTGCAAGTCATGAGCAGAGTTCACCTGAACTCAAAGGCTGACCAGGGTAGGCAGGTTCTTTCCTTTACAACTTTTAAGATGAAGATCAATTGTGGTGGCTGTTTATCCCGACTTCCTTCCATGTGGCAGTCAGAGTTCACCCACCAGCTCCAGCATTTGAAGCCGGAAGAGCTGTTGTAGAGAGATGGCCAAGAGAGAAGATCGTGAAGAAACACATTGTCATTGATGAGAAAACCAGACCGAGAAGTGGAATAGAGCTCCTACAAATAGCACATGCTCCTAGTGCCATTGAAATGTTCACTCCCAGATCTGGTTGGGCACTGATCTGAGTTACTACCTTTTGCCTCCCAGGAGTCTCTAGAGATTACGTTTTCTTTTTCCTGCTCTGCAGCAGCACAGGATTGGATACCTGCAGTAAATTGGTGAATGAAGTTTCTTCTGTGTAGAGCTGAAGGAGCTGAATGCTCTAGGAGCACTGCAGACAGAAAGCATGATAGGAGTAAAAAAGCATATAGCTTTCAGTTATCAACACCCAAGCCAAAACAGTTCCCCAAGATGAGGAAAAAATCATGAGCTTCACAGAATGAACATCCAGTATTGTCTTCTGTGTCTCGGTGCTTGGACAGTCCATTTGGAAGAGGGAGCACTGATGTACTTGCTCACCAGCAAGCATGAGAATGTTGGAGCTCTTCTGGGAGAGTTGCAACATCCTCTGGCATTTGCCCATCCTTTTCATCCTGATAAGCTTTCTCAAACAAGGTCAGTAGCAGCTGGAAGTTGTCTTCTGCCTATATACCTGCATGCAGGAAGACATTCCCCTGATTCTTAGTGTTCAGGGTTGTCAAAGAAGCTGACAGCTGCTTCCCAAACTCTCAGCTGAATATTTCCTACATCTTTTCTGAAATTGTTTACTGCAACATAGTGCCCACAGGTGAAGAAATTTATTCTCAGCAGGCTACTGAGCGGAATATTGTGAACACTGGGTTCATGGTGGTACCCTGCCACTTACCCTGGAGAAGCAGCTCTTGTTGGATATCACACCCTGATTCCACAGATTTCAGAGTTTCCTATTGCTGTGCTGAACCTCTGATCTGCAAACTTTGTGGTATTTATCCACACACCTGGCCCATCATTTTCAGCCACCCCTGTGACTTGTGAAGAAGTTCAACCTGCTGCTTTTTATTTTTTTAAAATAAACCCACTAGCCTCATTCAACACACTTCTAGGCACTTAGACACAACAGACCCATAGTGGTCTCTGGACAAACACAATGGAAACATCTCCTCTCCCTTTCCAAAGGATACACTTGTTCCTCAGCACCAAAGTTAGGTCTTATGATGAGCCCTGTGCTGCCTCTCCAGCCTTCCCCCGAAGCTCCTGGTTTATCTTGTGGCTCGTGCTAAACCATACAAAGCCAAGTTCAGCTGGATGCAAAGCACCCACTTCTGGCCTTTTGCACTGATTTCACTCAGGTGGATCAAAAGCAAAGTTTCAGTGATAACAAGACAATTTTTTTTGTCAGCCAGGCCCAGGTAAATTCATTGGGTCTAAATTCATTTTCCCTGAAAGCCACACTGGCTCCTCCAAAGGGAGGAGAAGGGGCATCTGGGAATCGAGCGTCTGTCCCTTTCAAAGAGACACCAAGGAGGAGGCAAATAAGAAGTTCTAAAATGACATATAGTCATTTTCAGATTGTGTAATTTCAGAGTCACTTTGACTTACTCAGTTGGTTTTTAAACCCATCTGATGTTTTTGTGGGGTGGGTCTAGTGGTTCCTGTGGAGCATCCCCATAGTAGATGTCCCAACTGTAGAGGAGCCAGACGCATCGACACAAACCCAGCCCTCCCCAGGGGGTCCCACCACCTTTCCTGGGCTTGGTGTGGGTCGCACAGGTAGAAGGTGCCTTCCACAACTAGGAAAACGGGAGGGCGTGGGGGAGAAGAATCTGAAGGCATCGAGCTTAATCTGAACTAATCGAGCTTCCTCACCCAGCTGCGTTTGCCAGAGCTGAAACGTTAACGTCTTTGTCTTCTCTTAAACTCACTCTAGGTATCAAACTGGTTTGGAAATAAGAGAATCCGGTACAAGAAGAACATAGGTAAATTTCAAGAGGAAGCCAATATTTATGCTGCCAAAACGGCTGTCACGGCTACCAATGTGTCAGCCCATGGAAGCCAGGCTAACTCACCCTCAACTCCCAATTCAGCTGGTTAGTTTTTGGTTTTTTTTTTATTTTGGGTCATTAGTGTTCGTTTTTTCCTTTGTTTCCTCCCCTTCTTCTAATCTCTCTCTTGTTTTCTCCTTTTGGTTATTTCAATTTTAATCTCCTTGGTTTGGTTGGCTCACTTTCATGGTCTTTATTAAAAAAGAAAAAGAGTTGGGTTTGGTTTTGGGGGTTGTTTTGTCGGGGTACTTTATTTTCTTCACTTCCTCCTCCCCCCCTTTTCTCTTTTCTTTTCTTTTTTTTTTTTCTCTTCTTCTTTCTCTTTCTGGTTTTTGTTGGAAAAATGATGTGATCAGACCTTGTGACTGACGGTGCTGCGTTGGGTGTTATATGCATGGATGGTAAACACAAAACCAGAAAAATTATCTGAAAAAGGATTGCTGGGATTGCTTGCACTTTGGGGGGAGAAAGCAATTGAAAAAAAGTCCTTGCAAAATGGTTCTGTTTCAGTGGGACTGAAAGCATGAGTGGCCCTAATGGACATACCCCAGCATTTCTGGGATGTCCTAACTCATGCCACTTTGGGGGTTGCTTTGAATAGATTTTTATCCTTTGATTTTCTTTCTGTTGTGGTTACCTTTGGTTGCTTACATGACAGTGTCTGGATCACCTGCAAGAGTGTGCCCTGTGTGGATTTTATTTTCCCTTTGTGTCAGCGCGATCCAAGGAAATCCATGGGTCGTTCCCTTCCCTTTTCCCCTTTCCTTCCCATTTGCTGTGGTTTCCATTTGTTTGTTTTGAGGGTCAAAGGCACAGAGCACTTTGCCCAGATTTCAACTCCTCTGCTAGAGAATGATGCCTAGTTCATGCGTGGTGCCTGCCACAATGACGACCGATCCAAAAATGATCCCAGGCTGCGATCAGCTGGTTATGCTCTGCTCCCAAGAGCGATTGAAAATTGGGATTTCTTTAAAAGGAGGGGAAAAAAGTGAATGTCACGGGTGCCGTGTACTTCGTTATCCTTGCAAATATTTGTGTGCCTGTTTTCATTTTAGGGGTGGGAGGGAGAGTGGGAATGTGCCACTCTTGTACCTTTGAGCTCGGTATCTGCTCATTGTGGCATGATGCTTGCTGTTATCAGGTAGGCTGCTAAAAGAAAGGAAATGGTGGGGGAGCAAAGAGGGTGGTGGACAGCAGGAGAAGCTGGATGTTAAGTAGACTACCAGTGGTACACCATGCAAATGCTGGTTGCTATCAGGATGTGCTTCTATAGTGAGCGCAACCCTGCTTGTGAGAGGTGTGAAAGGAATCACACCCAAAAGCTCCCGTAGATTTGAGTGGAAAGTGGAGAGCCAAGGGTCAAACAAGGGGAGAAACCAGTGGCATGGGTCTCTGGCTAATCTCTCAAAACAACCCCCCGCAGGAAGGCAAAGGCAGTCCGTGACCCACGAGCTAACATGGTAAGCAGTGGTTGATCGCTCTGTGATGGGGAGCTCATCCACACCTCACAGGAGCTCATGTGGATTTCTTGCACAGAAGCAGAAAGCTTATTCAGTTGGGCAGTGGAGAGAAGTCCCTACACACAACCTCTTAATTACCAGGGGGCATGTTACTGGCTAAGGGTCTGCCTCCCAGAGCCACCCAGAGCAGAGGTGTTGCAGCTTTCGGTTGCAGGTCAGAAATACTACTGGGAGGCATCTCTCCCACCTTCTCCTTACCCAGGGTCGCCTGTGAGCGAGCTGTGATGCCTGCTCTGGCTCAGCTGAGGTGCTCAGAGGGCTCAGGTGGATGTGGCAGAGTTCTGCAGGGACAGATGGTTTGCAGGAATTTTGTTTAATTCTTTTCTTCTTCTTCTTTATTTTTTTTCTTTTTCCTTTGCCTTTCATTGTTTTAACTGCTGAAGATTTAACTGCATTTTTAAAAATGTCATCCTTTCCAAACCGCGTGCTCAGAATACCTGGTCAGGTGGAGTCTCTTGACATTAAAACCCCTGTGTAGAAAAAGGTGGAGGATAGAGAGCACAGTTGCCTGTCTTGAGGGACGTACCGACTGCCTGTGATGCTGTCCTCCAGTCCACATCAGCTTGGACTGAAGAAAGACAGCTTTCCTTCTTTTCCCCTTTCTTCAACTGGAGTCAGATCCAAAGATCTGGAGTAGCAAGGGAAGGGCTTCAAATTGCTTAAATGGGTTTGGATCTGGCCCACTTGTTGTGGAATAGGTATTTACCCAGTGCCTGCCCAGTTAAATAATGCTCCCGTGCAAGGCTGCTTCTTTGCCTTCCCCACAGGCAGTAACACAGCTGTTTTAAAGATAAATTGGCTGGTACCCTGCAGTAAACAGCTAAGATAATCCCTGGATAACACTACGCTTTCAAGGAAGGACAAACAGTCTTGTTATTAACGTGTAAGACTTGAGCTCCTGGGTCCTCTTTCTGACTCACTTGTCTGCACTCCAGAAACATCGACCTCTTTTCACGTGCCTAATGTGGCAGCGGTGCTAAAGCAGCATGTCACTGCGAAGGGGAGCTTGTGGGCCATTGAGATCCTTCTGCTAGAAGCAAAGTGTTTCTAACCTGACCCAGATCCCACCACCCTCTCTGTATGCTGCAGCAGTGGCAGAACAGCAGAGAAGCCCCACTGTCAGCACCACAGTAGTCTCTGGGTCAGCTTGCAGGAATAGCTGGTTTGGATGTCCTTGTAGTCCACTCCTGAGAAGATAACTGGAAAGGCCTCAGGATTTTATCTCCAACAGTGGCATCCCAGGTTGAGATCTGCCCAGCTGAGCCATGTGGATGCAACAGCTCAGTCAAGCATCTCTGCATGGTCACACTGTGGGGCAAGGACATCACCTGAGGATACAGGAAGTTGGTGACCTCTGCTTCAGGTTCTCCTGGAGGTGCTAGCAGCAAGAAGCACACCTGTACACACTAGGTCTGCAATAACCTATCTGTGAAAGATTTGGAGGATGGTGTCAAGGGCCATGAGCCCCCCGGATGTGCTGAATTGCCCTGAGAAGAGCATCAAAGTGGGTGAAGAGATGAAAGTTGAGGATGGATGATGCCTCTCCTTTTACACCATGGACTTTTTTCTGTGTTCAGATCATTGGCTGAGACTTTGGTGAAAGGAGCCTGAACAAAGGCTGGATTTTCAGGGAGTTTTTAGGATCTGTTGGTTTAAATGTGTGGTAGGGCATGTAGAAGGAAGGAGAGTAGGCAGAGTACAGGTCATGAGAAAGAAGCAACCAGCAATGTAGTCCCTGGAGGGCAATGATGTTGGAAGAGGAGGTGGAACTGGATGCGATGGGACCTGGGACACGAGCTAAATTCATTTCTGCTGTGGCTACGCAGGCCCATCTGTTCTCTGCATTGATGCCTATGTTACTGGAGATTGGTGAATGGCTACAGTCAGTCAAAGAGATTGGCCACACATTGACAAGGGCAAGGATTGCATCTGTCTAGCCATCTGGCACGTTCAAAGCGGGGTCCCCCATCCTCAGTCACCCAGGCCTGAATGTCAAACACCTTTTCATCCTGAATACGCGCAGTTGGGCTTATATCAGCCAGATGTTCGAATAAGCTGAGATGTCTGGCTCATTTGGGCTAACAACTCCCCATCCTCACTTTGATTGCCTGGACAATCTCAGCACAAAAACCACATGGCAAATGAAAGCTATTTTATGTGGACAGACCCTTTTGCCAACCAAAGTCTTCAAGGGCCACACACAGGTGATGACATCGAGTGAAATCCTCCATGCGGAGCAGACAAAATTGACCCAAACTGTTTTTTTTTCCCTGTTCACCCTTTTGTTTTGTAAAAATCTATTGGCTAAGGTGCTGATGGAGGGGATCATGCTGTCTGGAAATGTACTTCATCGGGCACAGGCTTGACTGTTGTATCTCTCCTTTGCCTTCCTCCATATGTGGCAATCATTTGTCCAGAGTGCAGCACTGGAGAGGATCCTGCTTAAGCAGAGACCCTGTTCTGATCATGGTCTCTCTTGAGTGTTGGTTGGCAAGTGGAAAAGAACAAATGTCTTGCTGGGTCATCCCAGGCTTTTAGACCTGCTATCAAACTTGGTGGCTTTGTCCAACTGAGGAGCTACATGGTCTATCAAGTTCTTCCCTCATTTTTGGCCATCAGAGAAACACATGGAAAAGTTACAGGACGGGTAGATCCCTGTGCTTTGAATGCATATATGTCATTGCCATTGACTTCAATTAGGAGTCTTGTATACATGACCAAAGTCAACTTCAGTGGTTCAGTATGTTGGATCTCTGTCTCATTGGTGGTAGATGGAATGAGGCAGCAGATGAGGATGGCTAGATTTCAACTCCGACGAGCACCATTACCACGCTTGTTTATTCTTGATGCCGTTTGAATTGTCAGATACTTTAGAGAAAAGGACCTGTTAGAGGTCCTGGAAGATCTGAGGTGGAAGTGGAGACTGTCAAAACATTAGAAAAGCTGTAGAAGAAGCTGTCTGAAGAGCTGGAGAAGTGATGCAAGAAATATCAGCAGTCAAGCCTGTGAAGATTTTTGAATTGGAAGCAAACTTGAGGTGGATTTGGCTCATCAGAAACGTTAAGAGGTGGAATAGATCTCATTGTGGGCATTGCTTTGATGTAGGCTTTCACCTAGTGGCAAGATCTGAGTGCTTTAGCTTGTTTAAACATTTCCACCATTCTCTGAAGCCAGTGATGTCCTGATAAAAACTCGACACTAAGGAGTGGTGGTGATAAGTCTTGGGTTTGATAAGATGTTTGGATACTGGAGGTGAACCACTGTTCTACATTGCTACAAGTCATGAAAAGTGTTGGGTTTTCTGGTGTGGTTTGTTGGGTTTTTTTGTCTGCACACAACAGCATCAAGGGACTTCCATGCCAAGATAAGAGCCCTTTCCTCCTGGTTCACAAGTTCAAAGATGGTTGTTACCGCTCAGTTCTTGAGGAGCCCCAGATCAGATTATGACCACTGAAAACCTTTGGTGTGTTCACAGTGAAGCCTTCAGAGGGACAGGTTAGATTTATGATGGAGCCTCCTCTAATGGAAGGTTTTGACTTGTGTTCCCAGATCTTGTCTCCATGGAGGATACCAGAGTCTTCATTTTCAGGGCTCTTCACATTCCTGCCCCTTCTCCCATCCCGGTGCATCAGCCCCTCTTAGCTGTGTCTCTGAGACTTTGGGCCATCGTAATTTTCATACATGGCTAGCGCGTAGACAGCGGGGTGCTGAAGCAGCAGAGCGGCAGCATAAAGGGCTCTCTGCAATTACAGCTCTGATACAAATGCATCCATACATGCGGGGCCATTGATATGCGCATATTTATCTTTGTATCCACATCAGCGGCAAGACATATTTACCATTTAGATATGCACATATATTGTAAAAATACCCCGTGCCAATAGCAGCGTATATCTTGTAAGTGACATCTCCACCGCTCCTCATGATTTCTAAGACACCGGCACTCTTCAGAACGGGAGTTTGTGGCTATTTGTTTATTTTTATTTCCTCCCTCCCAGTCTTAGTTTTAGGGCCAGGTTTGTTAAGTTTCAATAAAATATCAGTTAAGTTTATGACATTTTTATTTGTTATTACTGTTACAAGTTTCTTTTGGTAGGGGAAGGTGGGTTGAAATGTTGCTCTGCTGGAGGCAGAGTGATAGTGATGCCTTGTCAGGTGCTCAGGGATTCCCGAGTCCTCAGCTCTGCCACTGATGATTTTTGTGATCTCAAAGGTTTCTGCTCACCTTAAAAGAACAGGAGAATATGTTGGGATTCTTACGAGTGGTATCTGCAAAACCCTTTGGTCCTCAGCCACAGCAGGAGTGCAAAGCCACGTTACTGCCTTCTGCTTTTATGTCAGTGGCCAAAGTGATCATTCAGAAAACCCAGCAGAAAACCTCTTTGTGTAGGTGAAAAGTGCCCATCTCCATGGTTAAAGTTGAGCAGTGTCAGGGTGGGCTATCCTCGGTTTGCCGGCTCCTTTCCCTAGGTTTTTTGCCTTTAAAATGGCAAGTAACCTGAGAGGTCAGAAAGTGATGGGAGCCCTGAACAGAAGAGGTGATGGTTACAGCTGCCTTCTGACTAGTCTGGGTTATTTTATGCAGCCCTGTGGGATTGCTCTCTGGAACAGGTTGGGCAGGGTTGACAGTGAGCACAGACAATGAGCTATTCCTGGCTCTGCTCTTTTCAGGCACTGGTGGGAGGGTCCTGATCCAAGACTCGCTGTGCTCAAGATGAGTCTCTTGACTGTCTTGGGCATTGTATCTAGCAGTGATGTTTCTGCTTTCCTTCGGTTCTGAGAATTTCCAGCACCTGACAAAAGAGCCAGTTGCAGAGAGCTGCAGGGAGTTTAGTGAACATGAAGTTTTCAGCATAGGCCTCCCACCTACTCCTTGATCTTTCTTGGAGGTGGCTTCCTTCAGAGGATCCTTCTCAGTCCACCTCTAGGACAGAGCTGGGCTCAGTCCATCATGTTTCCTCCCTCTCCAGCAAAGGGAGGGGGATTGCCAGGCGTTTCTCAGAGCGTACGCATGAGCCATAGTTGGGCAACTCCACCAGGACTGTGGTTGCCAGTCTTCCAAGTTGGAAGAGGCAGTGGAGATGATGACAGTGTATTTGGGGTTGGAGCTGAAAGCATAGCTGACCTGGGCCCCTGAAGTCTCTCCTTTCCAAGGCTAACGTCATATAACCAAACCTTGCACGTTGAGCTGTCTCACACTTAACGCGCTGATCTGCACGATAAATTCTGAAATAATCCCATAAAACCTTTTTATTTATTTTTAACCCCCTTCCCTCCTCCCCCGCCTCCCAGTTACATCATGGGTTTATTTGTCCCGTTCAGTAGTTTTGAGGAGGTGCTCAGATATCTTGAAGCTGGAAGCAGAAAGCCTTGTTTCTGCAAAGGCGGGATTATTTTTTTTCTTTTCATCTGTGGTTTTTATTTTTTCCTGATCCCACCCAGTTGTCTTCACCGTTATAATTTTTTAGCGTAACGTTGGCGACTGGTGCATGCGGTGGGGAATTTGCTTACAGAGCTCATTCTCCTGGGGCAGCTGGCCCAGGAGGGCTGTGGCACCCTTGGGTTCTCTCATGACCCATCACAATGAAAGACACTTGGCGACCTGATGGGTGCTGGGAGTCTAGCCCAGGTGCCTTCACGTTTTTGCGAGCCTTCACTCCTGCTGCACTGCAGTTCCCACCAGTGATGGGTTCCTGATGTACTGAAGGCAAACCCCACGCGCTGCTCCCATACAGAGTTCCCTGTGGCTTGGCAGGAGCTCTGGCCGTGGAACACTGGATGGTGTCTGGATGTGCTAACCCTGCAGAAAGCAGCCCGGTGCAGACTTACCCACCCTGATCTGAGCTTCTCAGAAACAGCAGTGGTGTGGGCCAAGGCTTCTGCTTTCAATAGTGAGGCTTGTCCGGGTAATTCTGTTCTCCAGTGCAGTCTGCTGGGTGGACACCTTCAACAACCAAGATTTTCAAAGCTGCCTGAAGGATTTTGATGCCCTGAAAAGAAGGGAAAGAGCTGTCTGAGTCCTCCAGGCTGGGTTTTATTTTTCTCGGTCCAGAGCATGAATCCTCCAGCTGAGGAGCTGTTGAAGAATGTTCTTGGCATTGAGCTGTAACAACAAGTGGCTTTGAATAACCTCAAGAGTGCATCCCTTTTTTTTTTTTTTGCTTGCTCTGTTCTTCATACTACTAACCTGACTGTGTGTTTTGTTTTTGTGGTTGCTTTGCATGTTGTTCCTTCCTCTTGGCTGAGAGTCATGGGGTGGATCTTTTTCCTTTCTGTGATTCAGGTGCCTCACTCTTTCCTTTCCAGGTTCTTCCAGTTCTTTTAACATGTCAAACTCTGGAGATTTGTTCATGAGCGTGCAGTCTCTCAATGGGGATTCTTACCAAGGGGCCCAGGTTGGAGCCAACGTGCAGTCACAGGTAGGGACCCATCCGATGTACTGCCAGTGAATGCATTAGTGTTGGAGGAGCCTTTGATTGTATTGGCACTTCTCCCTCCCGTCCGAAAAGAGCAAATCTCAACCAGCACAAATGAACCAACCAACATTAAAAAAAAGGCAAACCAAACTGAAAAAAACAACCAACCAACCAACCAACCAAAAAAAGCAACAGCAACAACCACCAAAAAAATTCAATCCAAAAGAAACCAAAACCAAACACCCAACCAAACCAACAACCATGGTCTTGAGGAGACTTGCCCACACTTTGTGAATGCATTTGGCTCTGGCTTGATAGTCGTACTAGGAGGAGAAAAGGTTTAGGAGAAGAGGCATGAACTCAAACAAAAGCAGCTGAGGTTTAGGTTCTGCTTGCTTTATTCTTCCAAGGGAAGGGGCCAGATGTTTGGACTGGTGTCTCATTTTACAAGGATTCCACTTACTTCTTTGATGCCGAACCAAGTGTCTGCTGAAAGGCGAGAAATGCTCAAATAAATAGATTTCTAAGATTTTTTTTTAATTAAAAGCCACCCCTCATCATCTCCCCACCTATCCAAGCACAGGTACCTACACCACCCATGTACACACCAGCAAGACAGAGCAAGGGATCTTTGAGCAATGATACTGAAACTTCAACCTGTGCCTTGAGCAAAAAAGAAAATTTAAAATAGCCAGGAACTCACTCACATCTCCCACCTCCCATCTGATGTCCAGATGTGCCATGAGTCCACTCTCTGGCATCTAAGGCTCTGTAGTGAGAAGTGTTGAGAAGCAACAGCCACTCTGACACTCTGCACCCGGCAAGGAGAGCTCTCTAAAGCCGAGGTTGCCCCCCTCGCAGTGCTGGATGCAGAGCAAGCGTGCCACCCGTGGGCGACGAGATGTGCTCGTCGCTTGTACTGCTGCTGGGGCTGGGCTGGGGGAGTGGAGGGAGAGGAACAGGGCACCCAAAGGAGAGCTGCCAGTGCCTTTGCCATGGTAGGTATATTCCATTTGTGGGCCTTCCAAAATGAAGGCGCTCGGCCGACTCCAAGGATCGCTTTCCACTGCCGTGAGCTTCCCAGTGCTTGGGGCTGAAGAGTGGAAGGGGGTAGGGGTGGGAGTGTGGGTCCTCGAGCACGGTGGTGGAACTGGCTGCAGTGATATGCTCCAGGAGTTCCCACCCTATGCTTGCCATGCTGTTCCCCCTCTCTGCTCTTTTTGTCGAAAGACCTGGGACCAAGGAGAGCATGGTGGGGCTGCTAGGGCAGGCGGGGGGTGGTGAGGGAGGCAGGAGCGGTCCTCTGGCTCAGCTCTCACTGCAAAACCAACTGTGGTTTCTCTTTTACCCCTCTTTAAATATATACCTTTATTTTTATTAATATTATTATTATTATTACTGTTTGTGTGTTTTTATCTTGCCAAAGATGAACCAAAGAGGCTTTGCCCACTAACCTTTCATTCACTCTAATTTGTGTCTTTGTTGTCGTTGGTCTGTTTAGGTGGATACCCTTCGCCATGTTATCAGCCAGACAGGAGGATACAGTGACGGACTCGCAGCAAGTCAGATGTATAGTCCGCAGGGCATCAGTGTAAGAAAAAAAACTAGGCTCGGGTTCTTGTTTTATTTTTTTTTCTTTTTCATTTTTCTTCTCTCACTACCAATTATTTCAAAGCCATAGGGCTCAGAATGCCACTTAGTAGGACTTGTCTTTGCTTTTACGGTCACCTAGTTTATTGCTTCTGTATCGGTCACGCCAACGGCAGAGCTTTGCCCACAAAAAAAGTGGCGACCGGGCAGGCTTTGTGCAGGCAGCTGGCGTCTAGGACTGTCAGAGCCGATCAGCGTTTGCCTGGCACCTGCGGCCACACGCACTCGGCTGAAAGGAGCTGCTAAACAGGTGACACCTCGCGTAGCCACGGTGGGGAATGGCATCGCGAGCGCCCTGGTCCAGAGGTGGCTCCATGCAGAAGCCAATGGCGACCATCTAAAAATAACCCATCCCTGGCCGGCATCCGAAGGCACGGCGGCGATGGGGTTGGCGGCAATAACGATTGCAAATAAAAGGGGAAAAAAAACCCAAACAAACAAAGCCAACCAACGTCAACCCAAGAAAACCTCGCCCAACCGGACTGGGGGAGGATGCGAGGGGGAGGGCGGTCTCCAGAGCATCTTCTCCTTGTTCTTGGGTGCGCTGGCGGGTTCTGACTAGCATGAAAATTCGTAGCGACAAGCTGTGTCGCACAGGGGGAAATCGATCAGACACACACAAGGAGAACCCAGTGTAGATTCGGGACAGCAATCCAACTTCATTTCTCAGATCAATCGTCCGCCATCTCAGTGGCAGTGACAGCAAGCTGGGAGAAGAGGGCAGCCTGGAAAAGGAGGCTGTGAGCAAGCGCCGAGTGGGTGGTGGCAGCGGTGTCCGGGGTGGCATGGAGGAGGGGGCAGCTGGCCTTGGACCTTGCTTGCTGCCACAGTCCTCAGCAAGGAGGCTGAAGGTTGAGCTGGGGTGGTCTCGAGCTGGGTGGGAAGGTGGTGGTCCTCTGGGTGGGATGGTGATCTCATGGCGGAGCACCTCCTTGAGGTGCACAGTGCAGTCCCATCACCCTCCCAGCCAAGGATTGTGCTGCTGGTCACCTTGCGGGCTGTTGGTGTGTGAGCGGCCACCACCAGCACAGGGAGAGGGGTGCAGCAGGACAGGGGTCTGTGGTCCCCTCTCCTGCGGGCGCCAGGGCTTAGCGGGCAGCTTGACGTCAGGAGGCAGGGAGGATTTGTGAAGTAATGTAATTGAACATGTGCAGATAATTATGTCTCATTACATAAGCCCGTTGCAAAAACGGCGCTTGGAAATGCCACATGAAAGAGCCTATCGTTCCGCATTAATTTCTCCGTGCGCTGAATTTATTCCCTTTCTGGCTTTTTAATACTTGGAGAGTAAATGAATCGCAGGCTGATCATGATAAGAGATGATACTTTTGTATAAATTAAAATACCCCCAAGGAAAGAGGCTGAGCTGATTATGGTTGCAGTTGGCTTGGAAAATAACAGTGGGCTGGGTTAAGCCAAAATTTTGGGGGGGAGGGGGTGATAGGGGAAAGGAGAAAAAAAAAAGGTAGTGGAAACTCAAAAGCTGAATAGGACGAGGAGGGCTGGGCTGGTGTTTCTGGCCATGGTACGAGAAGAACCACTGTTGCCACAAGGGTGGGAACCGGTGAGCCAAGAGCTACAGGGTCTCAGCTGTCCCCACTGCACTTCCCAGAGACCCAGGATGGTTGCAGCTGATGGTTCCTCAGGCTCATTTTCAGAGAGGACAGGAGCCCACATTGGCCCGAATTGGATGTTGTTTAGAGAAGGGCAGGGTGGCAAGTGGGAAAAGGGACCACCTCAGTTTGGGAATGATGCCTTGTTTCCCCATAAAGCTGTGGTGGGCATGGGGAGCAAGACAGGGAGTCCAGAGCTGAGCAGATAGTTTAGGAAGCATCTTCTGGGTTGCCTCTCTGTCCCCAAGTGTTTTGCTTCCCCCATATCCCGTGCAGCTCCTCCTTGCAACTTTTATTGTCACTTAATGTCTTCCCATCAAACTAGGTCTCTTGATGAACCCCAGTTTGTCTGCCCCTGAAGCATGGCTGCCCTCTGGGAAGCATTGATGCTGGGCAAGATCCTGTGGAGCTGCTCAGCGCAGGCAGGGTGGCTGTCTTGTAGCAGGCAGGGCTTCCCTGCCTCTCTGCTGAACCCTTTAACGCCAGGGACGGGCAGCAGCATGTGAAGGAAAGCTGCTAGTGACACAGAAAGCTGCTGTCCCCACGTCACCCGAGGATCCCCATGAGCTGCTGGAAGGAGATGAGCCGAAACCTAGTCAAGAGCCCTGTCACAAAGATGTCTGCACGGGGCTGAGGTTAAGTCATCCCCGGAGCCCGTCAAGGCTGGGAAGTCAGCGGCAGGTTGCCCAGCTCCACCGCTGCAAACCTTGGCAGGGGAGACAACGCTCGGGGTTTGCCTTCCTTGATGGAGGATGAATTTTTAAATGCGTGTAAGTCATGACAGCTGAGGACAGGAATCTACCCAAAGCCCAGTTCCCTCCGTGGCTGTGCTGCTCGACGGCTGACAGACCGCTCCATGGGGCAGAAAGGTCTGGAGTTGGTTCTGCATCGTTAGCGGGATAATGGGTGATGTCCCAGCCATCGTGATCTCTGTGACCCGCAGTGATGGCTGACGCAGAGTGAGAACAGCCGCCTTCTCTGCAGGTGGGGATGGCATCGGGCAGCACCGGTCCTGGCAAGGGACAGGGATGCTCTTGGTGGTGGAGGGGTGGTAGAGGCAGGAGCCGTCTTGAGGATGCCCTGCCTTGGGTACCACTGAGATGAAGGAGGGCCCCGCTCGCCTGAAAGGAGGGGATGTTTGGGGCCTGATCCAGCCCTTTCTGCAAGCTTTGAGGCTGGGGATGTTGCACCATGAAGTGAAAGGTATCTGGTCGCTCTGGACAGTGCTAGTTTGTAGGAGTCCATGTGCATACCCAGCTCGGGGTCCCTGACACTGGCGATTTCAAAGCATTTAGATGTCTGGGTTCTGGTGGGTTCCAGTAGAAGTTGGACCTTTACTGCCCAACTCAAAGCACTGCCCTTTCTGCCGCTGCCCTGTGACCCTAAATCCACAAAGTGTTTTAGGTCCCCTGTCTGCTGATTAATGAATGAGCTGTAGTCATCCTAAAGAAAAACTCTTTCAGAAATTTATTTTTGGACTTTATTTAATTTAATTTATAGGTCATTTAAAAGTCTAAAATGAGGGGCTATTTTTAAAGTTCAAAGAGTGCAATGTTTTTGATTGAAAAGCCCTGTCCTGCAGAGCTGCGTCTATTCACAGAGCAGTGTGTTTTGTCATGATGGTCAGGGGCACGTTGCACCACTGAGTTTTCCATTCAGTTCTGTCAACAAGGACCACTGGGCTCTGGTACCTGTAGGAGGTGAGACCTCCTCGCTTGTGCTGACACCCTTTTCTATAAGAATTTGAGTCTTGAAAAGACAGTTGTTGCTCTGCTCCTCAGCAAGCTGCAGTTCACCATCATGATCACAAGTTGGGATATGGAAGCTGGTCTGGCAGGGCTTCAGAGTCCTCATCTGTCAGAGATGCCTTGATGTGTCTTGAGACTGCCACCATGACATTTGGGAAGTAATGGCTAGGCAAGGCTGGATTCTCTGATGTGTAATAAGAGCTTCAGTGCACATCATAAGGAGACCCTGATAAGGAATTCAGAGGTCTGAAACCTCTTTGAGGTTACTCGCCATCTGTGAGACTTGCCAGTATCCGGTGTGTTTGGAGGCTGTCCTGACACTCTGCCCCGTCGATGGTGGCGCAGGGATTTCGTCACAGAGGTGGGAGGTTGAGACAGTCTCCATGCAAAGCAGAAGGCTCCTTTAAAGATTGGTAGAAAGTCATCTCCCAGCCACACGTAGGAGGCCTGGGCAGAGAGCCAACCAGACTTGCGGGACGTGACAAAAATGCTGTGGGACCTGTGGAAACCGGCACCAAAACCAGTTACTTCAGCAGTCCATCACCAGGGCTCCAGCACTTGGACAGCCACCAAGGCCTTGCCTGTGCTTTGGCACCAGAAGGTGATACATGAAGAGGTGTCCTGGAGACTGTTGCTGTGTCTGGCTTCTGCCCTTCCTGAAGAAGTCACAGCTGTGTGCAGGGGCTCCTCAGAGGCTCCTCCTCCTGCGAGGAGCAGCAGCCTCCTCAGAAGACTCCTTTGTCTTTGAGGGAGATCCCAAGGGATTTGCTACAGTCAGATCCCATGGGATCTCCTTGCTTCAGAAGGAGGCAGGGCCAGCTGGGTGAAATCAGATGTATCCTGCACATGGCTTGGTCTGTGTAGCAATGGGGTGAACTCCAGGAAAGGAAGGATGAGTGTGGATGGTGCCTATGTACCCTCTGCCTGGGGAAAGTTCCAGCCTCCTTGTGGAGGGCTTGTCTGTACCAAAGACAAGATCAAGATTCTAAAGTCATGGCCAACCTTGGAGCTGCCTTTCCATTGCTTGACCCATAACGTGGGGCCTTGCCAGGCTGGGGGAGCAGGAGGGTGTGGGGTCTGTGGAGGGTGCCCCAGTACGGGTCAGCCTCTCCCCAGCATCCTCTTGTCTTCCCACTGGATGCCACTGAGGTCGTCGTCAGCAGCACAGACTCCTGCAGCACGTGAAGGCTGATTCCCAAGCTTGAGTACCACAGAGCTCCCCAGCATTTTAGGGGACAGAGTGCTAAGCGTCAAGGCACCCCAGTCGCTGTCTGCAAGATGCTCTACCTCTCGCTCCTTCCAGTCGTGGCTGGCACGCAAAAGCCTCGCTAAAAATAGTTGAGCACAATAGGGACGGAGCCCTGCTCCGCACGGCCCCCTCCGCTCTCCCCCCCTCCTGCTCGCCGTAATGACCCTGCAAACACTAAATGGCATCTGAGTGCATTAAGCAGCAAACTCTCTGGTGACATAGCAATTATGGCTCTGAAATAGATTTGGTGCGTCACGGAAGATAAGGGTTTTGAAAGTTTCTGTTGTGATTATAGCTTGTAACTCCAACAAATAACAGGCTTGGTAATAAGAGGCTGCCAGCACAGCTATTGTGGTTCTCTCTCACTGATGGCACGTAAATTGCTATTAATGTCCTAAGTGTACTTGAATATGCCAGTCTCAGGGCGGTGGAGTTGGCTCTGTGTCTCTCTTTACGCGGCCTGTCATTGTCGGGCTGATAATCTACAGTAATTGCTGCCTCTTGCAGCGGTCTAAGACATGTAAGGGTGGATATTGCATCTTGGGGAGCGCAGGGATGGTGGGTCAGGGCCCAGCTCCGGGATGGAAGCTGTGGGGGTGGTGGGCACGGTGAGGTCCCTGCAGGTGGGGGGCACACGGGGCTGTTAATGTTCACGCATGGTCTGGTTTTATGCTTGTACCCAAGGTGAAGTGGAGTGGGCTTTGCTAACCTGCCAGCAAGCTCAGGTTGCGATTCCTGTCTTCCGTGCTGTTGCCTGAACCCCTTTGCAAGGGAGCGTGTTTGCACACTCCCATCCGTGCATGGAAGAACACACAAGCCGGTTGTGTGTGTGCACACCTCTGCCTTTTCTGCAAAGTGGTTTCCATCCCTCAAAACGCGGGTTCCCACAGCTTGCCCATGGTCAGCTCTTTGCTCCCATCTCAGCTGCCTCTCAGGCAGACAGGAGCTGGTCAGCAGTGTGGACAACCCGCTGGTATGTCCCGGGCGGCTGCTCAGTGCAATGGGGCTTTCCCTACCCTTATCCCACTGTGGGGGTCTGTGGGGTCCTGGCAAGCCAGAGCTGTCAGGGCCGGTGATGGATGCTCTGCGCTGGAGGCAGTGGGACAGGCGGCCAGAGAGGCGAAGCAGCCCAGGCATGTCAAAAGCGGGACAGCGGCTGCTACCAACATGAGCTTGGGCAGGAGTTGGGAAGGATTAATTAGCCGAGCACTGAATCAATGTCAGAGCGAGGAGAGGAGGTTGGGTGCAACATCTGCTCCTCTCTGAAGGGGATGGCAGCCACGGTGGAGCAGCTTCTGTGCACTGCTGGCTCCTGCCTGCGGCAGCCAGGGCCCTTCCGTAGCGCTGTTCTCGAGAGGTTGGAGAATTTGGCTCTGCGTCTCTTTTTAGGAGAAGAAACAAGTCGTCCACCATGCTTTGCTGTATGAACCCTTGGATGGGATATGGTGGTGGTGGCACCTCCGTTGTGCTGTGGTGGGGAGTGTGGAGGACCAGCCCTGGGGTGGCAGAAATGCCTTTGTGGTTTTACAGCAAAGCAAGGAGGGGAAGGCTCTTGCATTGGGAACAGAGAGGTGGCCCAAATCCCCAAATGCAGCTTTCATGGTGGCAGGAGAGGCGTTTGGGCAGGGTGTCTTCCCCACAATAAGGTTTGGTGCTGATGGCTTCCCCCCGCCCAGGGACCATGCAGCAGGAGGGGTTCCCAGAAAGGCAGCAAGGGGTACATGGAGCTATGGTGGGGACATGGCAAGGCTCAGCGGTCCCTTGTGACCCATTGCTTGTTCTGCGTGTTCAGGGCCCCTGGATCCAGATAATGTCCCAGGATAGGGTTTCTGGAGTGAGATGTTTGCTATTTTTCTCCTTCTATTTGGGCAAGGGTCCTATTTGGGGATAAAAAAGCCACAAACAACCAGAGCTCAGGGTTTCGGCAGAAATACGGATTTGTTTAAGGGCACTTGAGCATGCACACAAGCACTTGCAATTTATTGAAACCCCTGTTTTTTATAGAATTGTTTCTTGTCCCCATCCCACTAATGGAGCCCTATGGTGGGTGGTCAGATGGGTGAGCCAGAGGGGACATCTTTGCCTCCTACATCGACCTCTGCTGAGGGAGAAGCAAGGGGGGGACGGATGGGTGACTTGGGTAGGGCCGGGTGTGCTGCTGCGTGACTGACATCTCCGTGTCTCCCTTCCTGCAGGCTAATGGAGGTTGGCAAGACGCTACTACCCCGTCGTCGGTGACCTCCCCCACAGAAGGCCCTGGCAGCGTTCACTCTGATACCTCCAACTGATCTCCCAGCAAATTGCATCCCTGGCTGAGCCGGCCCCGGCGGGGGCAGGAGGGGAGGGGGCCTCTCCTAACACCGCAGCAGTCAGACTGGAGGTGAACCCAATCAGCACACACAAGAAGACTCCTCTTCTCTTCTCTTCGTCGGGATGCTTTTTTCAGCCAATCTGGACACTTCTTTATACTCTCTTCCCTTTCTTTTCTGGGTAGAAGCCGCTCTCCCCCTCCCTGCCACCGCCACAACACCACTCCCTTCCCCTCACCCCTTCCCACCGAAGGATGTGTCGACAGGTAGAAGGATTTTAAGGAGGAAAAGCAAAAATCAACTGCTGCCACACAAAAGAACCGCAAAGCAGTGTACGGCCTCGTGCTGGGTGTCGTTCTGAGGAGCCACAAACGTACCTCAGTCACGTCTCACTCCTTTACTAGCAGGCAGCCCCCTTTTCCCCCCGCCCCTGTCTCTCACGCTACCTCTCCGTAGGGAAATGCCACCGCAGCCCCGCTGCCACCTCGTCTCCGCCGGCCCCGGCCACAACCAGTGCATCGCCACCCAGCGCCCAGCCCTGCTTCGGTGAGCTATCCGCCGGGCACTGCCGGTGATGGGGCGGGTGGATGCAGGCCCCCGTGCAGGTGGGAGAAAAAGCCAGCGTGCTCTCCTTCACATCCAAAAGGTACCGGCCCATTCCGAGCCCCAGGGAAGCCACCAACACTTCCCGGTCCCTGCCCGGCTCCACCACGCATCCCACTGGCTGCTGTGAGCTGGGTGAGCCATGAAACCCCCACCATCCTCCCTGCCTGCTCTTGGAGGGGAGGGGAGGGGAGGGGAGGAGGGAAGGAAATGAGGCAGAGGTGGATGGGAAATGGCCATCACTGAGGCACTGAGCACCTCCACGGTGTTGTATGGGATCAGGTGTTGGTTATTGGTGGGACCCTGGCTGTTTTCTCACAGCACCTAGGGAGACCAGCAGTGGAGGTTTTTCTGGCGAGGAGGGTGTCATGGGGTGCTGGCTCGTGTTTTCGGGAGCGTGCTGCGCTGTGGAAGAGGGGGAGATGGGGTTCTCCAGTGCAAGCAGGACCCACAGAGGTGGATGGCACCCACTGCATCCCCAAAGCCCTGCCGGGCAGGCAGCAAGGACCGGGCAGTGGGATCCCAGAGGCTGGATGTGGTGGGGTGAGCACGCCGGGTGCTTTTGGTAATGGTTAACACAACAGGTTTGCTGTTGTGAAGGTGAAGCTCTGTAGGACGGTTGGGTGCCCCGCCTGGGGATGTCTTTCTGCTGAAGCTGCTGGTTTTATCCCAGGAGTGACTCTGGGCAGTGACATCCCAAGTCGTGGGAGCATTTGTAGGGTTTTCTGCCCAGCTTTTCTGATCTGCTTTTTGGAGAAGTGGTGGTGGGTGGTACACAAGGCTTCATCTTGCTAAAACACCCCTTCACACAGCCAACAGCGGGAGGACGTGGCTTTCACTGAAAAGTAGGGTGCAGAGGTGCCAGTTTGCCCCAGTCAAGGGGCTGAGCTTTGTGACAGGGAGGTACTTCTGGCCACTGGTTCTTCCAGGAGGCATGAGGAGGCTGAACTGGCCCACAGCAAGATCCTGGGTGTCGTGGGAACCAGTGTGGGTGCAGCATCTCTGGCACCTTGTGATGGACCCTAATACCTCTTGGCCACATCTCATGCTCTTACATGTCCTGCCCATGCTGGTGGTGGCCATCTCGAGATGGGACCTGCCAGCGCAGAGCAGCATTAAGCAGGAACCATTTAAAATTAAAGCACTGCCAGAAAAATTTCCACCCTTTTGCTGGAAAAAGGAGGTGCCTGTGGCTCTGACATGCTGTCACCTTGCAGTGTCGGGCCAGCAGCCTGACTCTCCTGAAGTGAAGCTTGCCTTTCCCTGGGGAACAAGCCCAGAAGACTCTAAAACACCCGCTCTGGAATTTGTGACCTCCCCCCAAATACTGAAAGTCCCAATTCAGTGGATTTTCTGTTTCTGAGCTGGTGGGATCAGAGTAGGACGTGAAAAGTGGACAAGAAACAGCACAAGCTGCTCCTTGCTTAGTTCTCAATCTCCAGCAGTGGGACACATTCTGCTCCTCCTTTCCCATCTGTGCCTAGGGACGGGGACCGAGCTGCAGAGCGTGATGTGACATGTGAGGTCTAGGGCTGACTCCCAGCTGGGAATGTGTTAAGAGCAACGAGAAGGTTGGTTCCCTGCAAGGAGGAGGACGGTTAGGAGGTGCTGCCCAAACCTTTAGGAGGTGCTGCCCAAACCTTTAGGAGGTGCTGCCCAAGCCTTGCACCTTCCTGCTCTCCTCCTCCCCTCCCGTGGCCTCCCTCAGTGCAGCCTTTTAACCGTTTCCAGCTTATTTTACGTGGGACCGTTGCGGCAAAGCGTTTCAGGGATGTGGGACTGGGTGAGGTCTGTTCTCCAGAGCGACAGCAGCGCCGTGCCCGCTGGAATGCCGCTGTACCTCTTGGAAACCAATCGGGAACCAGCCAAAACCACCCGCTCACCGGAGACAGCCCGTACCGGGGCTGCCTTCCCCTGCCCTGCAGCCGCTGCCCCTCCTGCCTGCACCCCCTGCCCGCGGCACCCCCTGCCCCGGGGGGGGCACTCGCTCCTCCATGGTACTTTGCAAATCACCTCCTGGGTTCCCCCGTTGGTCCCTCCGGTTCGCCTTGGCGTAGCTGCTGGCTTGCCTTTTCCTTTGCATTTTTTTTTATTTTTGGGTTTTGTTTCTCCTCCCCTTCCTCCCCTTTGCAGTCCTGAGTGTTGTGGGTTTTTTTTTTCTTCTTCTTTTTTTTTTTTTTTTCTGCCCAGAAAAACCTGACTTCGATACCAAAAAAACAAAACAAAACAAAAAAACAAAAAACAAACAAAAAAAACCTGCAGAAACTCAAAAAAAATAAAAACAAAAAAAAACCACAAAAAAAACTCGACGATTCTTTCAGCTTTATTAACATTTTCCATTGTTTCTTGCGATTTGTGTCTCGTTCTTTGTAGTATTGATGATAACGAACATTTGATAATGAATGTTCTTGTATATTCAGATAAAGGAGAAAAAAAAAACCAAAAACGCAGTCGGAATTTAATAGTGTTTATAATAAAAGAATAAAAAATGACCCTCTTAGCACGCAAAATTGAACAGGGGGAAGGTCCCGTCCCTGTTCTTTCTGTGTCAACAAGCGCTTCATTCCTGTATAGTTTATAACATCAAACTACCTACATTCATCTTCTTTTTTTTGTTTGTTTGTTTTTCCCATGGTTTGTTTTTTTTTTCCATTTTCTCGCATTTGTGAATTAGTTCAAGAATGCTAGAAAAGTGTAGAGTTGTGCACACTCATTTCTTACACAATGTTTAAAAAGTGACAGTAATTCATTTTGTAAAACTTTAAAAAGAAAAAAAAATGGTTGGAATAGTGAGCATTAATAGGTACAGTCTAACACTTTTATGTTTCTTAACGTTGAGACCCAGAAATTACCTTTTATTTTATTTCTTTGGCATTATTTGGGAGGGGAGAGGGGGCTTTGATGATGATGCTGAGTTTATTTGGACCTTGCCGAGACGACGGCCTTGCCGCTTCCCCTGCGCTTTTGAGCTGTGACCCAAGTGATGTGAAAAGTGATGGTGGTGTTTTGGGGGGGCGGTGGTGTTTCTCTTCTCCCAGGGGGTCCCCACACATTTTGACACCCAACTCCAGAAGATCCTTGGTTGGCTGCTCTGGGGCTGAGTGGGGGGATTACGTCTCCAGAGAGACATGTAATCCTGAGGGGGCCTGGGGAGGAGATGCCGAGTGGTGATGGGGAGTCAGGTGCTGATCTCCTGTGGGTCTCCATGGCTGGGGCACTGCTGAGTTGCCTGGAATTGATGAAAGGGCATCAATCCTCCCCAAAATGTGTAGATGGTGGGCTTCAACACCCTTAGGCTCTGCTTCAAATTCTGGTGGCACTCTCACCCCAAGGATTTGTTGCAGGACCCCTGGCTTGGAGGCAGCCATCAGCCCAACCTCAGCTGTTGGCCCAACAATGAGGGTTTTGGAGCAAGGTACCAACCTCATTTTGACCATGGACCTTGTTGAGGATGGGGTGTCACAGCCTGGCCCCAGGCTCCAGCTGCACAGAGGCGCTGGGAAGGATCAGGGTTAAGGGACGGGATGTGGCAGCCCCCCAGCCATGGTGGGACAGGGCCAAAATGCCCCCCCAAAAATGCCCGAAATCACGGTGGCTGCAGAGTGGGGTTCAAGGAGAAGCGCTGAGAAGACTGGTTGGCATCGCTTTAGTTTTGTCTTAAAACAGTTTCCTTGCTCACCTCCCTCCTCCCAAAAAGCTGAGCTTTTCACATCACTGAATGGTTTAGGGTTTGGGGGTCTTATTTTTAATCCCAAGGTTTCCTGGAGTCCTTTTGTTTTCGTACACCTTTATTATTATTATTATTATTAAGATGATGTAAATCAAATGTTGCCTGGGGGGTTGGTTTTGTTGGTTTGCTTTTTTTGTTCTTGCAAAGCCCTTTCTATCCCTTGTAAAGATGATCCAGTTGTTCTGAGTTGCTTTTTCTTTTCTATATTTTCCCCCATCTTTTTTTTTCTCATCCTAATGGATTCCAAATATAAAAAAAAAAAGAAAAACCGTAAAAAAAAAAAAAAGACTCTCTGTTCCGACCTGGTTTTGAAACTTTAAGCTTTTCTGCTTCTGTAAAGAAAAAAAAAAAAAAGGCCTCTGTCTTTCTGATCCCAATTGAGACTTTTATGTTCTATGATGATACTAACAAGGTGTAGGTTTTACAGTTTCCTGATTTGTACTGGTAATGCATATTCCAAATAAATAGTTTCTTTTGTTGCAAAAAAAAAAAAACCAAAAAAAAAAAAACCTGAAACCAAACCTGGTGTATTTTTTGGGAGGAAAAAGAGGAAAGCGAGATGTCCCAGGGACTACTTCCCCCGTGTGGATGC
>JAOXJM010000004.1:3281153-3309913 GCA_026413425.1 Tringa solitaria
CAACCTGCTCTAGTGAGAGGTGTCCCTGCCCATGGCAGGGGGGTTGGAACTCGATCTTTAAGGTCTCTTCCAACTCTAACCATTCTATGACTCTATGATTCAAACACCCATTGCCACCCTGGAGGAACGACTGCACTCCTCACATGGGGGAGGGTGCCATCACAGCCGTGGGGTGGAGGTGATTAATTAGCAGCATGGCAGCAGCAAACATGTGTCGGCCTCCACATCTGCCCCTCGACAGCAGGGTGCCATAAGCGAGGTGTCACCGCTTTCCTGCTCACCTCCTTCCTCGACGTAATCGGCTGCGACATCTACACCAGCTGCTCCAAGAGGCAAAAAAACTGGCCGGTCCCTGCCCAGCACCTCAACCGCAGGCAGCTCCTGCCACAGCACTATGTGGGTGCCTGGAAGTGGGTCCCCATGGTCAGCTGTGGGGTCAAGGGCAGCGAGCAGTGACACCTACATGTCCCTCTCAGTGGGTCCCTTACGCCAAGGCAGGAGGGGAACAGAGCCAGGTGAGCAGCAGCCATTCCACAGCCCAGTTTGCAAACCTTCAGATGTTGGAGGACTTTGGTAATACACTGGTTTCTCTTGCCACATTAGGGATTAATACAAATGTTAATGGCACGCTGGGGCTGATAGGCTCAGCAAAGCAGTTTGCAGCTGCTGTTGGATGAGGTGGGACAATGAAAAGTGCCTTCCAGCCAGTGCTCTGCTGGTGCTGGTGGGACAAGCTATGCCCTCATTATCCCCTTGTGAGCTCCTCCATCAGATGCACTGGGATGTCACCACTCCTGGGCATACTCCATCAAATCCCATCCTTCCCCCAGCAGACCCAAAGTGGGAAAACCCCACATCATTATCCAAGCATTATCAAGCTTCATTATCCAATTTCCCGAGTTAAATCTCAGGAAGGGCTTCCCATCAGCTCTGTAAGCAAGGCAGCCGCCATTCCCTGGCTCAGGTTCCCCATCAGGTGCCCTCCCCACCGCAGAAGCCCTCATCACATCCCTCTCCTTCTCCTGCCCGCTTTCACAAAACTTGTAGGAACTTAATTATCTTTGAGACTTCCCCCCCTGTCAAACCAGGCTGCAACGGGCCAGAAACATTCAAGAGATAATAAAAGGGATGGACAGGTGGGGAGCATGGGAGCACTGTCTCCTCTGCAAGGAAGGTCAAAACCGTACTACGCTCCCACCGAAGCCCTGGGCCAAACCCAAGCGTGAGGTTGGGGTGATCCCTTCCTCCCTGACTCACCGCTCCCGTAGCCACAAGTGGGAATTGGGAGGAGGAAGAGACGGGAGATGCTGGTGCCGGCCATCAAGCAGCAGGCCAGTAATAACCTCATTATGAGGCTGGAGATGCCGGAGGCGGTGGGGGGGGCAGATGCCGTCCTTCTGCCGCCCGCGTGCCACCAGCAGCTTGTGGAGCCAGTAAGTTGTCAGCCTGTCTCCTGCCTCTCACCTTGCTTCTCATTAGCTCCCCGCCGCGCTGCCGTGCAGGCAGATGGGGCAGGTCCCGTGTCCGCCTGCCGCCGCAATGCTGGGGGCCTGGGGGTTTGGGGGGAGGCCGGGAAGCACCAGCTTCTGCACCACTCCCTGCCACGTCCCCTTGGTCTCTGCTGCAGGGCAGAGATGCTCTTCCAGGAGCTGGGCGAGGGCACGGCTGGTCCACGTAGTGCTTCCCAGGTTGCAGACGGCTGGCTGCGCTTGCCAGCTGCCTGGCCGAGTCAACTCCACTGCATCCCGGCGTGTGATCCCTCTGCCGGGAGGGAGAGCTGGAAGCTGGAAAGCTCTCACGACTCCGTGCTTAGTAGTCCTTGCAGGGCCAAGATGCTCAAAGCGCCTGGGCAGCTTCACCCAGCATAAGGCAGCCAGGCCCCTGCCCTAGGACAAGGGGACATCAAGTTATACCAGGGGAGGCTCAGGCTGGATATTATGAAAATTTTTTTTCACTGAAAGGGTTATCAAGCATTGGAATGGGCGACCCAGGGAAGTGGTTGAGACACCATCCCTGGAAGTGTTCCAAAGACACAGTTTGACATGGTGCTGGGAGACATGGTTTAGTGATGGGTGTTGTATTTTGTTTGTTTTGTGGGTGTTTATTTTTGTCAGAATTAGGCTGATAGGTGGACAAGATGATCTTGAAGGTCCCTTCCAACCTAGAAGAAGATTCTGTACAGATTCTGTACACTGCAAGACAGCCTGGTGCTGTGTTTTGTGTGCGCAGGGTGTTGAGTGCAAGTCACCTTGGGGACCAAGGGTGCTTTTGGGCAGTCCAAGCCCTTACCACATACAGGATGTGTTCCCTGCCAGAGCAAGGCAGAGACATCCTCCAGCAATAGCAGCCAGAGCTCTGGGATACAACCTGCGCAGCCTCAAAGGCGGGAGAGGGACAAAAGAAACACAAGCCAAAGCCAGGAGTCACCAGCAAGGACCAAGCCAGAGAGGACGCACACATGCAGAGGGAAAGGGCTGTTAGGCCAGTTGGTCATTTCCTCCCAAATCTCATCTCCAGAAAAGGGGCTCCTGCACACCACCCCAGTGTCCCACACACCCCACATCTTTCCAGGACGAGAGACACAGCTCATGGGGACACAAGCCTGTGCTTTCCACAAGAACAAGAACTACACTTGTCTATAATGAGCAACGCTTCTAGGCTGGATGGATATTCCCAGCCAGAGGTGTGTTATCCAACAGTATAGCCTTCTCTTGAGGACAAGGGGTCTCCCATTTATTATCCAAGTATCAAATTGCTTAAGTATCACTAGTTATGGTGGTTTCTGCTCCCCTCTTCCTACAAGGGAAGGGGCTCCTGATACCGTGGCATGACCCACTGCAGCCATTCTGCCAAGGCGACAGCATAAGACCCCCCAAGACCCACATGCCATGGGAACAAGAACCTGCAGAAAGCATGGATGTTCTCTCCTAAGCTTCTTCACTGTCATTGCAGATTTGCCCCAATGAACAGAAGAAAAAGCATCGAGCAGATCCTGGGTGGGAGGGAGCTGCAGGAAGGCAATGGTGGAGCCATGTCACCATGGGAATAGATGGACCCATACATTCTTATCTACGTGCCCAAAGCCTGAGCAAATTTATCATGTTCAGGATATCCAGCCACACCGACACCATCTTTTGTCTTGGCTACCCAGAATCACTGGGCTCAGAAGCACCAAAATATTGAATCAAGGTGTTGATAGAAGGACAGGGAACACCCCTCCACACCTCTGCTGGCCTTCCCACCTTCTCCTGTGCCCAGCTTTTTCTGCCACAGTTCATACCAGAGACATTCAGCACTCTTCCTAACTGTAACGATTTATTTCTCTCCATGGAAGATTTGCGTGCTGCTCCCACAGCAGTGACCCACACAGCCCAGCACAGCTTCCTTGGGCTCCTGCATCCCTCCCAGCCATGCAGAGGGCTGGCTCTGCTCTTGCTGCAGCCACATCAGTGTCTCTGCTGAGACCAGTGGCATAAAACAGGGATCCTCAAGCTAATACTTGCTAAAGGAACATACAAGCTTCACCGCAGATGAGCCCTCACAGTTGTCCTAAAGCAAACTGGGACACCTCCACACCAAAACTGCACTGGCCCCAAGAGCAGCCATCTGCCAAGCTGTGGCTGTTCATGTCAGGGGAGAACCTAGTCACAGAAACTGGATTTTTTTTTCTGATGTTAACATGCACCTGAATAAAGCCAGGTAGCCTTTTTTTTGAGGAGAAGCACAAATTCCCCTTGGTGCCTTCCAGTTCCCACACATCCAGCCTGCAAAGCTAACTCAGCCCTGCTGGTCCCTCACCTCCCAACAGGCCACCACAGGGATGTTCCAACCACCAGCAGAGCTGAGAAAACACCTCTGCCCCGGAGCCACCACATTTACTGAGGTCCTCAACCCCACAGAGGGGAGGGGCAGTGAGCCCTGACTCAGTCCCAAGGGCCAGAGCCCCAAACAAGCAGCATTTCCACACTAATTGGGGCAAAACAGGGTTTTATTTTACTCCTTTTGTCCACTCAGGCTGTGATGCAAAGGAGGGAGCTTTAAAGGCATGCGGTACCTGCACGAAGCGGAGGGGGTAGGGGTGTGTGTGCAAGCGTACAGAGCTATTAATTAAAATTGCTCAGTCAGATGCTATAGAGAGATTAGTTGTCACATTGTGTTAATGGCAAGCTTGGCAACGCTGCGAGAAGGGGCAGGACTGCCCGCCGTCCCCTCAGCTGTTCAAGTGCCACGTTTATACCCAGCCAGAATGACTAATTGGCAGGTTTTGTCGAACAGAAGCCCCCTTGTTATTGGGAAGAGATCAGTGCCTTAATGAAGGAGAGGGAGGAAGGGGACACGTGGGTACTGAGCTGCCACAGTCGCCTCTGAGATGGAGATCCCAAGGGGATGGACAGCTGCAGCCCCATCCTCACAGAGGGCACAGAGAGACTGGCAAAGCCCAGGGCCACTGGGCAGCTCAGCACCAAGGTGCCAGACCCCAATGAAGAGGTGGAAACATCCTCCTGGACCCACCAGCCACAGAGAATGAGCACAGGGCAGGACCCCTCAGCTCTGCAGTTCATCCTCCTTGTCAGGGAAGCAGATAATCTCTCCTTGGTTTTGCTCCCTGCCTCCTTTTTTCTGCTACAAGGAGAAATGGAGCACAGAAAAAGTCTTGGTTCTCTGAAGGATATTCAGCACAGGCTAGGAAGAGCAGAGTCCACCCTGCCTTGCATCAGGGCAGAGGGTAGGAGGCCCCCAGTACCTGCTCTGTCATTTCTCCCCTTCTTCCTCACTGGTGTCCCCTTCCAAATTTCTACCCACAAAACTTACTCCTCCATGACATGGGCAGAGCTCCTGGTCTGGGCCCTCTGTTTCTTCCCTACCAGCTATACATAAGTGCTGAGCTCCATGCCGGGGCACAGCCCCTGGCAGAGGTTTTTGATGAACACAAATAGTGAAGCAGGAAATCCTAGAGATGTTTGGTATTAGTACCCCAGACTTCAGAAGACTCAGCTGCCTTTTGACAGACTGCCCTACACCAAAGAAGTAGTTGTCACCAGAGTAAAACACTCTTCTTTCTACTTTACAGAGGAAGGAAACTCAGTTATGGAACCACAAAGCTATATAGATATCCAGCACACTCAGATCCTACAAGATTTATGCACCTTGAGATCTTGTTCTTGTTGATCTGACAAGGTATCCCTTGGAAAACTAATGGGTGGAAAACTGAGGTACAGCATGACTGTGCTACCAAGCCCAGGGACTTGCAGGAGCTTCGAGCATGTTGTGTGCACAGCAAAAGTGCAATTTCTGCATAGTAGCTATTTTACTCTAAAGCTAAGTTTTACATGAATTGAACTTAAAACCACAACCAGGTTGAGTCATTTCAGCCCAAATCTGAGCTCTGTGCTGCTGTACCTCTTTATTGCTACCCACCTAGGCTCTCCTGAAGTTGGTTCAATTTTATCTACCCTCCAGCCATCAGGAACCTCAGCTGTGTTTCACAACCATGACTGCAACCTGACCATTTCACCCAGCCTCTAAGCTGTCTGTGTATGAAGATGAGGCAGAGGTCATCATCAACATCATTCGCTTCCTCAGGCCCAGAGGCCAGATTTGGATAGGGTGATATGGTAGCTGGAGATGCAAAAATGCCCTCGGCACTGGTGTTGTTCACACCTTCAAACAGCCTGGCTCTAAACAGTTTTTGGATTGTCACTGCAGAATGTCTATGCAGTCCTGCAAGTCATTTTCCTTGGCTCCAGGGTCTACTTGCAGATGGCCAATCAACCTGGTGCATTACTCCTTAGCATTGCTCCGAAACAGATCACAAACAGAATGCATACCTTCTCCATATACTTCCCCCTACTGCTAGTTTCCTATTTATTCCACTTTTTTCCAACTTCACCATTCCAAAAGTTCTAAGCAAATTTCTGCAAGTTACTCATTACCTATCAGCAGAGACAGTAAGGGAATGCGTCCTGAAGACTTTGCTTCCTTTGCAACTGAGACTTCTGCAAACCTATACTTCATCTTTTGTTCCCAAGATGTCATACTGACCTGAATAGACCCAAGTAAGAAAAGCATTGCAGCAGACTGAAAAAACCACCAAAACCCCAAAGTGCTGGAGCCAAACTTTTGTTCTCTGGTTTTGACCACTTTAAGTCATTCACTGCCATCTCCTGTGCAGCCGTTACCTGTCACAGAAGACACTTTGTTCATGTATTTGAGGCCAAGTTCTAATCACCAAATGTAATAGGGCAAGATGAGTGACAGATTGACACAATTAATTTTCATGTTCCCACTAGTAACATTGATTTTAGGGCATTCAATCTTTACAAGTCATTGAATGCAAGGGAAAACTTGGCTCTGATCTTTTCAGTAGAGGTCAAAAGGGTGCTCAGATCTTCATATGGGAGCTCAACTGTTCAAATGCCCTTCGGGATTTTGAAGGCTGCCCCACTCGCATGAATCTAGGAACTGCTGCTCTGACTGCATTTGCTCAGGTAGGACCCACTGAGAAGGTCATATGGACATATCTGTGGTAGTACTTGAACACTCAAAACTCACTTGAGCCTGTCTGTCTACATAGCACACGTAAGGCTTGAGTTGATCACTGGCTGTTGATCTTCTAAAGACTGATTCTAGCACTAAATCCTTTTCCATCTTGACCTAACCAGGGACTGATGGTGACCAGCCCTCTGATTTGTTCCTGCTGTAATAGCCCTTACACTGCACCAGCAGCTCTCACTAGAAGGATGTCTGTCTACCCTTACCATCCCAAACCAACTGAAAGGACACCAACTGCTGGAAGATGCTCAGAAATGAACCAGTCAGGAGGAGTCTATTCTAGTTCTGCTTATAGGAACACTGGTTGTGTCCTGGCTTATGGTTTGGGGCTTTCAGTTTAGGACCTGGCCTGATTTTTCTCCAGGCAGAGAACTCCACAATCCCATGGTGTGTTCAGTGAGAGACGAGAGAATGCAAAATGTTACTAAAGCAGCCTATGAGGACTGGTTTCATGGTTCACATCAGGTAAGTATATCTCAGCTTCAAAGAAACTGAGGGCAGAGAAATAACAGCCTAAGCCCTTCTGAGGTGAACTCTGATATCTGACATACCCTCATGCACACAGTCTTCATGACCTGTATTTCTCCAACCCTTCTTTCCATGAGCCCAACATATTAGGACAGCCCCAATCCCAAACACGACTCACCAGCTCCTAATTTCCCAAATCCCCATCTATTTTCTGAGCCCAATTGCCCTCTTAGCCTGCTGAGCCTGTGCCTTATTTACAGCTATTTCCCCCATCTCATTTTCTACACAAATCCATCGTATATCTATTTTGAGACAGAACAGCTCCTCAAAGATCTACTTTCTTCTTCGTGTAGACATGCATGCAGATGTTCTCCCTCCAACACACCTTTCTGAAAGCAAGGACCCCAGGTGGGAAGACCAAAGTGTTTTAGATACACAAGCAGGGTGAAGCCAGTAACAAATAGAGAAGCAGATTTTCAAATTCAGCCTGGTTCCCTTCTTGGAGCATCCAACACAAGCTGCGGGCTCACCAACTTGCTGGCCAAGGATGCTCCCTGACTCTGTATCCCACCCGTGCATCCATCCCTGAGGATGCTCCCTGACTCCATATGTCCACAGAAATTTCTGTCCCCAGGCCACCCTGTCCTGGCCCCATCCTTTCCTCTCCACCCTTCCTCTGTACCCTGCTGTTAAACAATGCCCATCCTAAGAAAACCACCCCACAAGCAGGTGAGCGACCGCAACAAAGCAGCCCTGCTATGCGCGGCATCCCTGCTCGTGAGCCAAGCCGGGAGATTCACCTGTGCGGCCCAGACAGTGAAGAATTGTTTGGAGCAAAACACTGTGCAATCAAGTGGAGATAGCAGAGGCAATGGGGTCAGGCAGGCTGCCTGGGGCATCTTTCATCTCTGACTTGGGGAGGTGGGGTGTAAAGTGCACGCTGGCCAGGCCCGAGGCAGGCTCAAAGGCAGCCTTGTTCTGCCAGCTATCTGCCATCTCTCTGATGTCACACGTTTCATTTGGGCAGCTCACTTCAAAGGCCCCTTTCTCAGGCTCCCTCCCTCCCCTCACCCTTTTCTCTCCTCTCTGGGTTTGGATTTTGCTATTGGAGGGACAATAGCCCAGCTTTCCAAAAACTATTTTGCTGTGCAATAAAAAAAAATAATAAAAAAATCAAGGATGTTTAAAGAGCAGCTGTCCAAGTTAACCCAGTTCAAGGAGGGCAGGGCTGGGACAGCTACTGGGGAAAAAACATCTCAGTCTCCATCATGCTCAAGCTCTCTACAATCAGCAGCAAATCTGGACCTATCCTGGCTTCTCCAGCACCCCAAATGCTCCTCAGTTGACAAGGGGGTCCCCCCTGTATCTGCATCCACCAAACACGTGCTACGGGCACCTCTGCATCATGGCTCCTGCCCCAAGCAGAGTTCCAGTTTTGGCCAGAGTTTCTAGGGTAACTGTAGACCTCCACCTTGAACCATACCAAACACCACCTTGGCATACTCAAGGCAGCAGGGTACACCACATCCAGCTCCACAGCACTTGCTGGGTGCCTTGAGGCACATCCTGCAGGCAGGAGGCCAAAATATCAGCCATGATGTGCTGGCCATGCCAAGACAAGACATCTTGCTCAGCTGCAGCCTCTTGTTGAACAACTGTATCTCTGCCAAGCTACACAAACTTGCCCAACACTGCACAAGAGAAAAATGGCATTTCAAAAGGCTAATAAGGCTCTGGATGCAAGTTGCCTACTGAGAGAACGTGCATCCCAGTAAGTGAAACCTAAAGAGCAGAATGTATCCAGGTAGAGTCAGAAAGAGCCTGGCCAAAAGCCATTTCCAGTTTTTGTCCTAAGCATGCAAAAAACTCACATGCCCTTAATTACATACTAGATGACTTCTGGTTTTTGACTTTCGGGAGTTCATCAAAGGCAGTTTCAAGCTTTTTTCCACAGCTGGAAGCTATACAGTGTAGCAAATATCTTCCTGCACATACCACGCTTCCAGAAGCTGGGGATTTAGAAATTGAAAAGAAAGCTGCAGGAGGAAAAGGGAGTGAGAGGTGTGCTGGTACCCAGCAGGGCCCAGGGATCCTGGAGAGAAGCTGTTGAAGTTGTACCACCATGCAGTCACCCACATCAGAACACCCACTGTGGGCGTAGAGAGAAAGTCAGAACACCAGAATTTGCTTTTTGCTCTGCCACTGCTGCATGCTGGTTTTACCATGTGAAACCCATTTCTCATCCCTGCCTTTGCTGTGCTCCTCCATGGACTATTCCCATTTCACCATGGGGCTAAGGAAGCAGCACCCACACAAGCTGTCACCAGCTTGACCCAGACTTCTGCCATGCACCAGCCCCTTTACCACATGGACATTTGGTGGCTATTCTTTGGCTCATGACTACACTCATATTATTTCAGTTTTGATGACAGTAATAGGAAAAGGTGCATCAAAATTCAAATAGAAAGATGTAAAATTCAGTCTAAGGAAGAAGAATCACACCCACTCCAGAACCACCAGACTGCTGACCCTTGCTCAGGGTGCATGGACTGCAGGCCATGACTTCTCTAGATCAAACCAAGCCTGCCTGAAGGACAGCTATGAGCTTGTCTCACATGGGTGATGCTCTGATCCTAGCCATCAGACTGCACAGGCAGCAACCCTTGAGGGTCGCCCCCAAAATCACCCTGGCTTCGCACCCCGACACCCTGCCCTGGACCGGCAGGAGATGAGATGTGCTGCTGCCCCTCCTCCAGCCCCAAGCCCCATCTCAGCAGCACTTCACCCCATGGGGAGAGGGCATGCAATTCGCATCAAGGAAGCCGTTTTGAGGCCTTGGGGAACAGAATGTCAGAAATCCCTAGAGGTCATTTCTTAATGCTGACAGCTCAGGGAGAGGTGGAGGTATCCTGAATACCAGCCGCGTAAGCAGCAGCCTTTGCTCCCCAACCCAAGCATCCGCAGGAGGATTTAAGAGACTCGCAGAACTTACTGGCAGGTATTAAAAGTTCACTGGGGCTGTAATAGCAATCTGTCAGCATGCTGCTAATCCATCTTGACAGAAACTTTATAAGAAGTTGAAGCGTGTTAAATAGTCCCGGCGTTTAAGCAGAGCAAATGCAAGGAGGGTGGTTTAAAGCAAAGGCTCTTTTCCTCGGACCCCTGACCAAAAGCCCAAGGGCCAGCTCAGGGTTTGACTCTCTAGATGGCTTCTCTCCCAGAGGAGGAAAAGGAGAGATGCTTTTACAAAGCCCCATCACCCAGACAGCACGGAGCAACACCCCGAGCACCCAATGGGCTGTCCCGCAGGCAGCCGGTGTGCAGGCAGCCACGCACAATAGCAGCTCTGTGCGCTGGCCCGGCCGCCCGCGCCGCAGGAGGTGGGGGACAGCACGCCGGAGGGGTGCTCACAGGGACCATCTGATGCACCTGCGCTCACCTTGGAGTCAAGAATGCAAATAATTCACATCTGCAAATCCTGGGAAACCCATTAGGGCTGAAACTGGATCCATCCACCCTGCCAGGGAAGTTTGCCCAAGTCCGCGCATCGCTGGGGTTTCGAGGACGGTGTTATCGGCTGGTTATCACAGAGCCCTCAGTCTGGGCTGCGTCACGCAGGTGGTGTGTCGAGAGCGGTATTTTGTGTCCTCCAATCCATGGATGTTAACAGACAGGACAACCAGGTGCAGCCTCCTGGGAAAAGCAGCTCGGAGGGTCTCTCCCGGGACAGCCAGCAGCATGAGCGTGGCACACCAGTTCCCCACCAGTATACAGCACACCAACAGCACAGCTCAGGCTAATAGGACTGCGACCTGCCCAGCACTGAAGGACAGCTTCCCACTGCTCTCCAACACGGAGGTGAGGCTTCCAAGTGCACTGTAGGTTTTATTAGGGACCAGCAGCTAAGATGCCACATCCAGTGGGTTCCCACACCAGCAGGACGGCAAACACATTGCAGGAATAAGTTTGTGTGTGTTGGCACCACTCTGAATATTCCCTGCAGTCAGTTCGCTCTTTAGCAGATGGCAAACTTTCATCACCAGCTCTGTATTTCACTGCTCTATTTCCAATGAACTTCCCAAGCCTTTTGCCTTTTAGCTAAGGGTTTTGCTTCCTCACTACACAGCAGAAAGCCCCACCAGGAACACAGTTATCATTAGAGAAACTCCAGACACCTACAAAGAAAGAAGCTTGCACGCTGGTAAACTCTCAGTGAGAGCCTCCAGAGGAGTCCTACAGCCTCACACTCACTAAAGCTTGCTGCCAAAAGAGGGATGGAGAGCAAGACCTTTAGCTAGAAAGAAGAGTGAAGAACTTTCTCTTATGACCCTGCCAAGACCCCAGCCACCTGGATCAGTGGCTGATAAATAGCAGCATATGCCTGACCCATTTTGGCTAGGTCTCCCAACAGAGGGAAGGAATGAGCCAGTAGCAGTAATTCATCTCCACTACCACCCCAGTACATCACGTGTACTCACAAGTCTCATCTCAGCTAAGCAAAACTCATGGGATTTCTCAGGCAGAGAAACCTGTTTACTAGAAGGACTGAGTAGCAGCCCAGCTACTGGGAAGCCTGATCTCCCATGGCTTTGTGCATCCCTTTGGTGGGCAGCCGTGAGCCCTGCCTCACATCTCAGCTGCAGGTGTGACACGGGAAGCAGTGCTCTCCAATGCAATTCCTGAAGTCCAGTAAGGGCTGTGCTCACACCAAAGTCACCCCTGGTGGAGGGGGAGAGAAGTAGGGGACAGATTTATGGACCTCTTCAGCATCCCTTTATGCAAGACCCACAGAAACTTATTTTAACTTGCCAAAATTGGCAGAAATTAGACAACGGCCCCAAAAATTATTTTGGCAAGGAGATGGCAGGCCACATAATTGCATAGGCCTTGTCAGAGCAAAAAAAAGCAGGGTAGAAACATTTGCTGGGAAGGAAAGAAGAGCCACCACCAACCTTGCTGCAAATGCAGAGCAGGACCTGTAATAACAGCTAAGAAGGACACAGTAAGTGGCCGGGGCAGGGGCTGTGGTATAGCACAGCCAACTCAACACAACATTAAGGATCTCAGCAAGAGCAGGTAGATTGCAGAACAGGTAATCCACTACACAACCCTTGCATGCAAGTCCTTAGGAAGCACCTTGAAACAATTCTGGAGGAATTCACAAACTGGCATTGTTTTTTTGTTGTGGTTTTTTTTTTTCTTTTTTCTTTTTTTTTCCTCCCCTTAAACCCTGCTTCCCCCCAGCACATTGTCATCCTCTTCCCCAGGAGCAGAGTTGCTCCCAAGTAACCAGATCCCCCCCCCAAGCCACAAAGCACCTACTGTATTCACCCCGATGCTATCGGGAGGGGCTGCCCGGGTGCAGGCGGTCAGGCAGCACCTAATCTCGGGTGGCCCAGGGCTGTGGGATGAAACAGGACTCTTCTTTCCCCCCCCGCAGCACACCACAGCTTTGAGGCCATCCTGGGGAGGGCTGAAAACGTAGCATCTCCTCTGCTTGTTTGTATGCGGTGGGGAAGCTCTTTCCCACCAGCTCCAGCCCAGGCTAATACACACTCTCCACCAGGCGCTTTGCAAAAAGCCAGCGCTGCCACAACCATTTGTTAGCTCCTCACGAGCTCCTGGCTGGAGGTGAGCTGGTCACATCAACAGCAGATTTTTATTTCGAGAAAAGGAAAACATAAGCAAGTCAGGGAAACAGCTGTTAAACTGCAGGAATAATCAATTAGAAGGCAATTTCATCATCTTGAATAAGCTTGCTTGCACTTAAAAGCTTTCTGAAGCAAGTGATTAGCCTCTAATTGATGGGAACTGGAAAGCCCAGGAAAGAGGCAAAGCAGCTCAGTTTGTACAACCATTTCTGGGGCACAGCAGAATGCAATGCAACACCCTTGAGGACAGCATCTGCCTTAGTGCTTCTTCATGGGTCCAACTCCTTGCCAAAGACTCACTAATACTTTTCTCTGAATTCAGCATCCCCCTCCCCATCTCACACTCCCAGGTAACCCAGCTTGTGGTGGCAAAGACACTGGTCAAACACCAGCCATGCTGTTCCCCTTCCCTGCAGAAGCCTGGCCACCCTCAGCAGACTGGTGCTGAGAACTGGCCCCATTTCTCATACATTAACTTTGAGGATCAAAACAGGCTTTCAGACAGTCAGTGTCTTTTTATGCCTCCTGGTCACCCATGGCAGGGCTGCTCCTTTTGTCCTAACAAGGAAGTGACAGACCCATCCTCCCCAACCATCCTGGTCCCACCTGCAGCTAACATCCTCTCTTTTAGATGAGCTGCTCTGCCACATTCAACACTGTCCTTTAACCACTGTGTCCTGTCTGAGCTTCTCACTGTCTTCAGCTCTCCCACCCCAGCCTTTGTTGAAGAGCTCCTGGCAAAGGCAGTCTTTGGCCCATGGGATGAGGCTTCACATGCCCCAGGTCCCCACATCTTCTACTGGCAGTGCTGGGATGTCACCGCTCCTTCCTCACCCCTCCACCCACTCCAGGAGGAGACAGAGCAGCCAACAGTCAGTTATAGCTTCTGGCAGGCTCCAGCTAATCCTTTTGGAAGAGTTTCACCAGTCTCCTCTTCCCAAACTCCTCAGGGGCTCTCCAGTTACTTCCCAAATACCTACATGCACTCAGCTGCAGAGCCAAACCCTCCAACCCTGGGACACCAGCTCGAGGTTGTCAGGACAACATAATCAGCCATCCAAGGCACAGGCATTGCTCTACATTTCTAGTTCCATGATCTCATGCTATATTTTCCATACTCCTTCAGCAAAGGGGTGGTTGCTCACTGTTTCCCATCTCCTCCTTACTTTCTGTGTGCAGCCTCGGGGCCCTCCATGCTCACATATTATTTTGAGCTTGTGTTGAGCACAGACTTGTTTCTTTGCTGATACTCTTGGGAAAGCACAGGGAAGCCTGAGGCTCCATGGATACCTCCTGTCACAGCCTCTCCTCTCCAAAGCAGATATTATTGCACCCATACCGCAAGGAACAGAGGTAAGAAGAAAGCCAGAGCTGCTGGTGGCCAGCCAGTTTCAGAACACCAAAGCTCAGCTCTCCAGAACGCTAATCCTGTCTGGGGTCTCTAAGAGTCCTAAATAAGATTGGTCAAAAAGGATCATTAGTTCTTTGCCCCACTTGAAACCACCATATTGATAAGGATCCTAGGACACTTCTTGCTGGAGTAGACCAGCAGCTCCCCATCTCTGTGCCACAGGGTCTGCCTGCCTCCTGCCACAGATTTACTCTGCCCTGAGACCATTATTCAATCCACCAAGCATCCCTCTGAATGAGCCCCCTGTTCTCAGGGTCATCAAAGGAGAAATCTGATCTCCTTTCTGAAGCAGCAGCTCAGAGGGCCCGAGGCGGTGGGAATCTGCTGTTCTTCACCGAAAGTGCTGTCGGTATTTGATCACTTGGAGTGTTTTGACATGGTTTGCAGTTGGATACGTTCGTCCTCAGCCTGTGAACTTATACATGTCAACCAGCAAGTACATGTCAGCCTCCACATCAGTGTCTAGGAGGTCTACAGCTGACAAGGTAACCTTTTCATGACCAACACATTGCCACTCAGAAGAACAGAGACAAGAATTTGGTCTAATCTCCAACCAGATAAGCAGCTATTATTCACCCTTTTACACCTGAATAGGTTCTAACCTTTTTCCTGCCTTTCTATTGCAAGTCTTTGCCATTTCACAAAGCTTTTCTTAAAATTAACTTTCCACACCGATGACGAGCAGTGGAAGAAAAGAGTTAGTAAATGCAAGTCACAGTGTTGGACAGCTGGTGTTACCTGGGATCTTGCTCACAGATCTACCATAAGGCCAAGGCACTCATCCTCAATGGTTTGTGCCCTATCATGTGTCACAAGACAAGTGATTTCTAATGATGGGTGACATTTTGTGCTCACAACAGCATCAGTGTAGATATAGGACATCTGGCAAATTATTTCTCTCTGGAAAGGTGACAGAAGCAACCAAAGCTTTGGTCTTTTCCCACCAGAAAAGCTACATTTGCTACCTCCCATATCCAGTTCCAGGGAAAGACCCTGCCTGTGGCTTCCCTGGGATTCATGCCCTCTCTGCCTCAGATATGTAGAAAGACAACCCAACTCATTTGAGTACATAAGAAACGCTCCTGCAGGCTCTTTTTGTATGTGAGTTCATGCCCACATCACACAAGAAAGCAGCCCCCACCCTGCCAGACCCTGTGCAGCAAGGGGCTGGGGAGATGGCTGTGCACTGATGTTCACACATGGGCCTCCTCACTGCACCAAGCTCCTCTCTGCTAGGAAGCTGTCCGCTTTGGTGTCTCTTAGTGGCCACATCTCAGCTGGCAGAAGCCAGCACAGTTCCACTGACTTCAGTTGAGCCAGGCCATTTTGAGCAAGGCAAGGATCCAACTCTTCAACTGAAGGTAATTTTCCTAGACAGCATCTGCTACCAAGGTAACATGCTTCCAGGAAGGTCGCTTCTTCCTGTGTCTGTGCACTACAAGACTCCCACAAATATCATCAAGGTTTAAATCTCCAACTAAAAACCCAGGCAGATTTGGCCAATACCATTTTAAGTTTCACTCCAGTCTGCATCCGCCACAAACTCCTATACCATCCGTTCACAAAGAGCAAGTTAATTAACATAATATCACTCAGAGCTAGCTCTTTCCGGGCTATCAGTATCATCTAATCAGTGTCCTCAACTGAAAAGTAATCTCTGACTTGATCTTTCCTTGGCCACCAAGCAGTGCCTTAACAGAGGGGGCTTTGTTTTGAGTCACTAGAGACATGAAGGTCAGCTCCCAACCTTTTCCTGGCATTGCCCTTGTCTTGGAGAGCAAGGTAGAGCCTGTTTTCATATCAGACCTTGTTCTTTTCTTCCTGGCTTTGACAAGAAGATATCATTTGTCCCAGGGAGTTGCTCCCCAGGCCGAGTGGGCTCAGATATGGACCACAATATGGCAGAGCAGCACCATGAAAGTACATCCTGAGGCGGGGGGGGAGGGGAGGGGGGCAGTCCTGAACCCACCACCCACCCAGGGACATAAACCAATCCACCCAGCCTGACAAGGAGTCATCTGCCATGCAGTGACTCCACCACCTGCAGAAGATAAGGCCCAGCCAGGTTTTACTTTGGCAGGATCCATCCACACCCTGAAATTAGGCACAACAGAATATGAAATCCAGATGACAAGAGGATCCACATCTGCTCCTGCATTGCACAATTGCAAGCTGGACTTGCGTTTGGGTTGTACCAAGCACACAGGCCAACTTGCAGGAGGAGGACAGGTTTTAAGACCATGAATTCTGCTGATTCTATGAGATAAGACCTGCCCCCTTCCACAACACTGATCCTTCCCCCAAATTATATACTATATATAATAATTTCACACATATATACACACACACTTTGAGATACTGTTATTATAGCATGTCATTACATTTTTGCAAGATTTTAAAAGTAGGCAATCAGTCTGTATGACATGGGATTTATGGGGGCTTTATTCTGGGGGAAGTAATTTGGTAAGTGTAAATTGATAGTTAGGCTGATGAAAAGCCAGACTGATGTAGGTGAACATTTTTCAAACAGGAGATAGCTGTGGGTGGGGAAGACAAGCCTTTTATCTTGAAACAATTTTATTTTATTTTTTTAAATTTAAACACGATGTTTTAAGAAGTATCCAAGTGAGGGAAATTTTAAAGGCAATTTTAATAACAACTAATGAAAACATCCATTTTTCTATTGCAAGCCTGGGCAGTGTTAACCCAGCTATTACCTACAGCTGGATCCTAGAAATCAGACTCAGGCTGGCTTTATGGGTCACAGCAGCTCCTCCACACTACATGTACTCCACCTCCCTCAGTTCTGCCCCCTTTCCACAAGCAAAGCTCATCACCACCTCCAGCCCCCAGTGACCATCAGCCTCACTCCTCCGCTCCACTAGCACCAGCCAGTATTTCTCCAAGACCACCAAGCCCAGTAACAGAGAAATCTCAAGACATAATTTCCCCAACAGGTCCAATCCTTTTCTTTGCTGCTGTGGAGCCCTCCTGTGCCAAAATCCCAAACTGAAAGATAGGATTTTGCCTTTCTGTGTTATCCACCCCAAAGATAGGTTTGGAGACAGCCAGCTAAAAAGTTGTGCTTAGCCAACATTTAAAAATGCTAGCGCTTATAACAGGTATCAGTGTTGTGCTTTGCCAGACAAAAGTAGACAAAACCCAAAGTCTCTACAAAGAAATCCCCCAACATATAATTCTCTTAGAAAGAGCAAAGGCTTTAGAAACACAGCAAATTTTGCACACAAGCACCTACCCTGCTGTCATTCACAAGATCATCTCAAATCAGGCCAGGCAGCTTCCTAGGGCACATCTTCCCACCTCCTCCCAAACCCAGGCAACCTGTGAATCCTGCTTATATAGGGTTTTACCCTCCCTCCTGCAACACCTTCACCTGGTGACTCACTAATTACATCCCAAATGAGCAAGCAGGCACAGGTGAGACACTTCTACTGGAAGAGGAGACCTTGCAGCTTAATATAGCTTCTTTAATTCTGCATGGAAAGCCTTCTCCTACATGTTAGACGTGTCTGAGGCAACAGAGGCCAGATAAAGGCTCAGAGAGGTTTTGTAATATAAATGTTATTGTCGAGAGAAAATAGAGCCTGTTCAGTGTCTAAAAACAAGTCTTTATTTTGGGGTCAAAAGGAAACACTGGGCTGCAGGGTGACCAAGAACACAATCCCAAGTAGTTTGGGTCAGGCAGGCTGCCCAGCACCCTGTCCCAAGACGTGATCTGGTGACTGGAACAAACGGGACACACCTGGGCTGGGGCTGCTGCAGGGATTTGCAGCAGTTGCCATTCATAGGGTCAGGTGCCATGCTCTTCTGTCCTGAAGTAGAGCAAAATCCCAAACCAATCCAAGAAATTCAGGCTGTTCCTGGAAAACTACAACTTGCAAAATAAAAATCACAAGTTTTCTTCACCTGGTCACACTATTTTAGAATATTTTTTTCAGCAGGTTGGACTTGGAAAACATTTTTATAGCACAGGAACAGCAGAGCAGTGACTGATGAAGGGCAGGAAGGAGAACACCTTGTTTTGAACATCTCAGACAATGAGTTGTGGATTCCCATCCCCAATTTGGTGGCATCAGCACATACCCCCAGAACATCTCGATGTCAGGGAGCTGTGAGGAGAACTTCTATTGGGAAATAGCCACTTACATCTTTTAGGCAGTCCTAGAATGGAGTTGCCCACAGCCCTGCCATGGAGGCTTAGGGTTCATGGTGAAGTGCTAGTCCAGATGAGAGCACTTATAAGATAAACCCAGCCTGCAGAAATGCTTTCCCTCTCCTGTGGTCCCCGTGACCTGGAGGAGGACGAATGCCTCCCAGCCATGCTCTGCTCAGTCAGCTGAGATGTCCACGAGGCATGTGAAGGTACCAATGAGGTCTGCAGGGTATTTTAAGCCAAGAGCTCATGCGTTCGGGAAAATGTTTTGCTAGTAACCTGACTGTCCTGGGTTCTCCAGCTCTCCTTCAATGCTAAGAGTGTAGAAACACTGTGGGCAGATATAAACATGAAGCAGAGTCTTCTGTTAGTACAAATACACAGAAGCCCATGCAGAGAGCTGGCAAACATGGAAAACACTTTTTTCTCTTTTTCTCCGTCCTTTCTCCATCCTTCCTCACCCCCCTCCTTGTTGTAAAGGAGGTTGCCTTGTGTCTGGCCTCCCTTTTTCTTTTGTCATTTTGATTGGGAATCCTCTCTGCTGCTTACAGATGTCTACAAATTGATTGTTCACAGCTGAACTAGTTCTGCACAGTCCTTCTGTGCTTGGTGCCACCTTGGATGGGATCCAGAGGTGTGTCACCTTCCAGATCCACTACTCTCTGTCCATTGGCCAGAGGACCCTCAAGGGCCAGTTTAGTCCCAGACCACAGAATATTTGATATCAAAACCCCAAAGAGCAGAAGCTTCTCCCATGGTCTACTCTACCCAACACCTTGCTAACTTTGGAGATGACTCAAATCCTTCCCTCTCTGAGTCAACAGGACACCCCACGCAAGAAAAGACCAGGCTTTCATTACTTTTTCAGAGATTATTTTTTTTGTCTTTTTAATTGCATCTTGGTACGTGATTTCTGACAGTGTGTCAGCATCTCCCGCCGGGTCAGCCATCTCCAGACCCTGCTACATTCAGTGTCAGATCGTACGGTGGCGATGAGCCAGTGTTTTGAGCCTCACAGCCACTTGCATGTCTTTACGAGTTGTCGCTTACATCATTTGTGAACAGCAGCACAAAAGGACACAACGCATGAAAACGAGAGTGGGGATGAGGTGAGGGTCAGCTGAAGGCTCGACCCCAAGGAGAACTTTTCCCAGGTTCCCACAGCTCCTGCAGGGATGAACCCAAGCATGGAGTGGGAAATGCAGGGCTCTCCCTCCTTCTTCCTTCGCCCGAGTGATGGCGATATGGGCTGTGATGTTCTCCAGAGCCAGGACAGCAGCTCACACTGGTCTAGCACCTATATTTGAGGGTATGGGATGGGGTCGCTGGCAGAGGCAGGCTGGGTCCTGCCATGGGAAGAAGAGAGGTGATGCAGAGAAGCATGGCTGAGCCCCGATGGGCCAGGTTGTCCAGCAGCTCCAGCAGTGTCGTCCACTCCACACCGATCTCCTGGACACATCCAGCGATATGGACAGGACCTGGCCACTGTGCTGTCCCCATCGATCTGCAAGCGGAGGAGCAGGTCCCTGGAGCTAGTCCTGCTTTGGGTTTCAACTGCACCTCAAAACCAGTGCGGCAACCTGAGAGCACCAAAAATAACCAACCCCAAAACCCAAACCTATTGCCTGAAGTGAACTGATGTTCCTTCCCTGCCACTGGGCTTTTGCAACCTAAACATAACGTTTATAAAAAGTAAATCATTTCATATTATAACTTAAGTGCATTGAGTATTTCCTTAAATATGGTTCACGCTGAAAATAAAGTTACTTTTGCTGTACAGTAAATTTCTGATAGACTTAGAAATAAACTTTGTTGATACAATCTGGCAGGTGTGGCTGCGCAGCGCATCACCCACAGCCGCACAGCTCTGCACACACACACGTGCGTGCCCACACACACACACACATACACACACAGAGCCCCATCCTTGGGGACGGGGACGATGCTAGGGGTTTCTAGCTTTCTATATTTGCATGGGAACATCTATCTTAAAAGTCCCTGTGTTTAAACAGCGAGCACTCAAGCTGGTTGAGGGAACAGAGGGAAAACCCCCCAGTGAAATTTTCCCCATGTTTCCCCAAAGCGTTGTCAGCTTTTCAAATTTCAAAGCCCAGCTGAATCTACGGGCTCCCCCCGTGCAGATCAGCAATTTGCTCGTTCCACTGCTCTGACCGAAGGTGGCACAGAGGGCATATGGCACTGGGATGCTCCTGTGGGCAGGGTTTCTCCCTCCCCCTGCCTTATCCCCTGCTGAAACGAGAAATTTGGTTCCCCGTTTGAAATTTGAAAACCCACCAGCCAGCTGCAAAAACCACTCCTGTCCCTAATCCTAGGCTCCTAAGAGAAACATGAAACTATGCAACCCATAACTTAACTCGCTCCTTGGGAATCCCAAGCTACAACATATTGTTTGACAGCATCCCAGCAGTGTCGCTTCCCCCTCCCTCCCAACCCCGGGGGCTCTGCAGCCCCTCCTGAGGCAGCGTGGCGGCATCAGCTGCCCCGTGCCGGGGACCATGCCGTGCTCAGGAGGTGAAGTAGGAGTTCTGCATGGAGTAGAGGTGGTCGATGGGGTTCCCCACTCGTGCCTGGAGTGGCCCCGCATCCGCCGTGGCGAGGAAGCAGTCACCCAGGTTGCTCAGTGAGGTATCATCGCTATCCAAGTCATGGAAGAGGGGCTCAGCACCTTTGGAAGCAGGAAAGGAGTAGAAGGGCTTCAGATCCTGGTTTCTCCTCTGGCACCTTGACAGCGTCCAGTACCCCCAGCTTTTGTAGTGTGAGGATTTAGGGAAGAGGGAACTGCTGTCTTCCCAGAAATCACTGCTTCCCTCATGCATACCCTCACCACGCAGCCCCCCCCCCCCACCCTGGCCCCGCATCTCTTCGATGGATAGAAGGCAAGAGGCAAACCCTGGAGTCTTACCGTAGGGGTGCATGTGGTCTCCAGGCATCTGCGGTGGGGTGAGCCCTTGCCGGAAGGGGTCAGAGCCGTAGACGCTTTGCTCCATGCCCAGCAGCTGCTGGGGTGGGGGCAGAGCAGTGTAGGGGTTCAGCATCCCCTCCAGCCCCGTGCTGCCACCACCGTTTGTCTGGGCTGGAAGATAAGAGCAAGCTGTCAGTGCAGTCGGGCTGCTGCTCTTTGCTCCTTTGGGAAGCCTGGAGAGGGCCGGAAAATGGGAAGACCCCAGAGTGCGGGGAGGGCTGGGTGTGAGGGGGGTACCTGAGCTCAGGCGCTGCGTGTTTTGCTGATCCTGCTGCTGCTGCTGTTGCCTCCTGGCGAGCTTCTTCATCTGGGAAAGGGGAAAAAAATGGGGTGAAATCATCCCCCGGCCAGAGCGAGGAGGGAGGAGAGCTCTGGCACCAGCTGCTGGTGGTCGGCTACCCCCACGCACCCACCTTTGCTCGTTGGTTCTGGAACCAGACCTGCACCACACGGACGCTCAGCCCCGTCTCAGCTGCCAGTGTCTCCCGCACCTTGGAGAGAGGAATGACAGAGGTGTCTCAGCCCCCTTAGCTTTTTGGGGGCTCTTTAGGACGATACAGAGTAGCCGGGGCAAGTACTTGCCCAGAATCCAGGATACCCCTGGGGGGCTGGATGCGGCTGAGAACAAGCTCTTCTCCCCATACCTTCCTGCACGGCTTGGAGGAGACCTCAAATGATGCCTTGAATGCCCTCCGCTGCTGCGTAGTTAGGATTGTCCGGGGTCTCTTGGGCCGCTTGTGATCCTTCCCGTCCTCAGCACCCTTCCCCGAGGCTTGGCCCAGTTTGCAGATGCTGTCCTCATCATCACTTTTGCCTAAGGGAGGGAAAAAAAAAACCAGCAGGTCCTTCACAGACAATAGACCACACACATCATTTTCCAGAATGTCCAAAATGATCTGGGAGACTTGAAAGAAGGTGTTGGTGGTGGGGTTCCTCTTGTGAATGTGTGTGAGGAGCTGAGGTTTGGGGGCTGGCTGACCCATGGCAGCTCAGACAGGGGGAGAGCTGCTGTGACAGCTCTATAACTCTCTATGGTTTGTGGTCGCTCAGCCAGCAGATGTGCTTTTTGGTTCTTCTTTTCCCCAACAGTCTAAGCAGCTGCAATATGAAACCCTGGGACACCTGATTTTCCCTCTATCAGACCCAAATCCCTGCCTGCTCCATAGGAATCTCCTGCCAGGGCACAGCTGGGGATACATCTGGACAGAGACACATGGGTCACATCCACATGAGGGGACAGCAGCCATCAAGGACTGCTGTGCTCCTGGGACTGTCCCCCAGCCCAGCCAGGGACCAGGCATTTGGACCCTCTGCCCAGACATTCCCGGCCTGGGGGGGGTGTCAGGCCAAAGGGTGAGCAGAGATGCTCAGAGAGGGCAATGCATTAGCCAAGACCTCACAGTCCCCTCCTGGTTTGCCCTACCATGGAAGTCCACTCCATTCAGAGCATGGAGTTTTAACCACAAATACAAGGGGCACCTTTCCGCCTCTATTTCCCCCCTTCCGAGGAGTTTATATCTCCCTGGATAGAAGCCCAGGCTGCTTCAAGCTTCACCCCCTTGGGTACTCGCTGCAATGTGCTGCTCCGTTGTGTTCCCAGGCACTGATACATATCTCCTTGCTGTTCTCCACTGCTCAGGGCCACGGGGCCTTTGGGCAGGAGCCTCTCCGAGAAAGCAGGCAGCGCTGCCCTGCCTCTTACCAGCCCTCCTTGTTTACCGCATCGCCACCGTGTCCATGACCTTGCTTGCGTGGGAGGGCTGTAATGCAGATTTGACAGCGCAGGTCCTTCCCTCTCACAAGCCGTAAATCACTTACAGCCTTTTCCAGAAAGCTGCTCCACCATCCTTTTGGGAATCAGCAGCGGAGCTGAGGTGCTGGTTTGATGCAGACGCAGACTGGAAGGCTGTGCTTGGCCCGAGTCCCATCCTGGGCTTGCCACGTCTCCGAGAGATAGGGATGCACCAGGGGTTGTGAGCCTGGCCCAGAGTAATTCATGGCTAAAGCAGGTCAGGTCACACCCCATGACAAGGACTAACACAAAGCAGGTAAGTGTAAATTCAACAGCAACCCAGTTGGAAGATGGGGAAAGACAGGAGCAGACCAGGGCGAGGGGAGGCAATGGTTCCTGCAGAGGAACAAAGATGCTCTTGGGTACCAGTTACCTCCTCCTCTGTACTGCTGGGCTCTCCCCTGGGCTCACCAGCCACTATGGAGACCTTCCCTGTGGTGAGGGCTGGGACACAGAGAGGTGTCCGTGCTGGTGGTCCCCAAAACAGCCTGTAGCTGGGCGCTGGCCTCCAGGAGCCAGTGCGCTGCTTCTGCCGCTCACCCACAGCACATCCATGGCACGCCAACAGCAGCAGTGGCAACGGGAAAGACAAACTGCTGGTTTTTTGCATGTCCCAATGTGAGAGACATAGGAATGCAGAAGTTCTCCAGCTCCAGTGCTGGAGACCCCCGGGGCGGGGAGTCTCTGAGGCTAATGGGGCTGAGCAGCGGATGCCTCTGTCTCCTCCTCAGTGCCAGCACAAGCAGGGTCTCTGCTTTGCTGAGCTGCCTGCTCTCCTGAAACCTGAAGGAGTTTAATTTTGATGGAAGGGTACAGATTTTTTACAAATACTGGAGGGAGGAATGTCAACTGATGGAGACATTTCAGCTCCTGAATCTCTCTGCACCTTAACACGAGGTTAGCACCCGAATTCCCCCTCGTCCCAGAGGGACAGAGCCCAGCGGGGGGGAGCCAGAGGCTCATGCACTCTATCAAGTAAAAGATGCTCAAAACCAACACGAAGGGAGAAAACCACACTCCCAGCAGCAGCCCCCTCCCTCCTAAACCCTCCCCCCCAACACCTGCTCCCCAAATCCCTCCCAGAGTCAAAGGGAAAGAAGGAAAAGCGAAGCCGGATTTGGCAGGGTATTACTTTTAATTAACTCTCCCTTTCAAGCCTTTCCCCACCAAGGAGGGGGGAGAAATTAATGAGTGTCTGGGGCTGCCCCTGACGTCACCTGGGAAGGGGCTGGGGCGATGGATATTGTGCGGCGTGCCCTCGCTCCGACCCGCCGAGCCCGCATCCCGCCGCCGGGGCCAGGACATTCCTCGCTCGAGAGGATTTAGGGAGAGGAGAAACGTTAGGACGCTTTTAATTGGAAAGCGGGGTCCTCTTTCAGAGGGGCTTGTTTACTTAGGCTGGGCGGCGGAGGCTCGGGGGAGGCAGTAATTGAAGCAAGGGTTTGGGAGATTACAGACAACATATGGCTCGCTTTTTATCTGCACTTTCTCATAAAGTGGCCTTTGGCGCGCAGCGGCCAGGGGGAGGGAGCGCAGGGGGCTTCAGAGCAGCAAAAAAAGGGACTGAGGAGAGGCTGGACACGCTGCTGAAGGGCACCCAGGACCAGTGCTGGAGCGGGGACACCCCTCTGCATCCCCCAGCATGGCGGTGGGGTCCCTGGGGGGGAATGCGGCAGGAGGGAACAAAGCCATGCCACGCTGAACATCTGTATGGGATGTGCACCTGGGCTGGCCCCTGCTGGGCCACCGTCCCCAGAGCCACACGCCATCCTGAGACAAACTGTTGGTGGCCACCAAAACCAGGCAGGGACAGTGGTCGGGCTAAGCTACGTGGTCTGTGGGGAGACGGGAAGGGCTGGGACTCCTCAGCCAGGGGCTGCCCGGGTTGGGTTTCTGACCAACATAGGGGTTGTCGTGCCCTTTTGATCCCACACTGGCCCTTCGCATCCCTTGGGTCTCAGCTGGAGTTTCCACCGAAATAAGTATTTCCCACCGAGGTTTTTACTAATTGAAGCTCTCGGTTTGGCCAGAGACCCTGGCAAAGGGGCTGGACCATGAGCCAATGAGTCGCTGGGGAGAAAAAGCTCCCCAACCTTTCCCAAACTGCCCTTTTCCCCCACTAGGAATAAACCCAAAACATTGTGGGACCAGAGGCCAATTCACTTTTTTTTCCTGCATGATATCTCCTCATTGGTTCCTATTTTAACTGAAAGAGTTTGTACATCCCATAAGGAAAGAATAATAATTCTTCAATCAATTAAGGATTTTCCCAGGGCTAAGGCCAGAGCCAGCGTCAGCGTGCCGGATCCTGCTGCCTTCCTGCCCCTCCAGCTCCTCCAGCGTTGGACCATCACTTACTGGCTCCCTTCAGCCACCTCCTCCCATGGCCTCACTCTTTATTTTAAAATATCATCACCGCTGTTCGGGGTGAGGATTTTCTCTTTCGAGTGAGCCAGGTTGCAGTGCTAGGACAGAGCCAGCCGCAGAGCAGCCGGGCTCTAGCTGCTGAGGAGCATGATATTAAAGAGAAACATGGGCTTTGAGCAATTTTTTCTCCATCCCCACCGACATCATCCCCCGTCCCCCCATGCACCTTTCCCTAGCGGCAGCAACACCTGTGCCTGCTGCTGAGTGCCAGGCTTTGCCGTGTCTCTGACCTGCCCCACTTCGCACCTTAAAGACACCTTCCTAAACAGGCTCATAATGCTGATTTTTCCCCCAACCTTTTTTTTTTTTTTTTAATTCAGATGCATTAATGCAAGGATTTTTGCTAGCAGATCATTTTCACCACCACTACCACCCGGCCTCCATTGCTGGGTTTTCTTACTAAATTTGTCTTCCTGGTAAACATTCAGATTCAATTTGCATTGACTGCAGATACATATTTTAATGCTGGCAACCTAACCCAGCAGTGACTGGAGCGAGATGCCAGGCCCCTGCACATCTCCAGCCACGGTGCCACCTCCCCTGCAGCCCTCCTTGCCTCAGTGGCATCTCCGCAGCGTCCCCACGCCTGGTCTACTGTCTGGCTCCAGCCATCGACTCCCTGGGAAGCCACTGGGGACACACAAGATTTGCAGGCTCCTTGCCCCCAGCTCACGTTATAGTTCTGTGCCTCTGTTTCCCCTCTGTATTGAAAAGGGTGGCTGCAGCAGAAGCAGCTTACTTCTTGCTCTCGGCCTTTCCAGAGTCCCAGGCAGGGACAGTGAGGCACAGGGGAGGGACACAGAAGGTTTAGCCCAAGGTAGTCTGTGGGATGCTTGGGATTGGGATTTATTTTTTTTTTTGTAGGAAGAAAACTCTTCATTTACAGTGCATTTATACCCCTTTGTTTTCCTGAAGTGAGAGATGGGAGATGTCACCTTCGGCTAGCACTGCTCTCCCTGTGCACCTGGGGAGCTGTACGCCCCTGGGGATGGGGTGCTGGTGCCCTGCACAGGCCAGGAGCCGAAACCGTTACAGCAACGAGCCTAATGAGGTGGGATGGTCCCCAGAGCATCCTCCAGCCCTGCAACCTCTCTGCTGCCAAGGTCCCCGCTCACACCTTCGCTGCCGAGGTAGGAGAGACTCTGGCTGGAGGATGCAATAGCGCTTATAGACCTTTTCCCTTTGGTCCATGGGGCAGAGGTTCAGGGCTGCGAGCCCAAACCTCGCCTCCACCGCGCTCGCAGTGGCCTTGGAGCATGACCAGCCTGGGAGACACCGGGTGTGGGTGGCCCCTTACCAGAATCCGACAGAGCCGGGCTCACCAAGCTCAGCAGCTCCCGCTCCTTCTCGTAGTCGCCCTTACAGAGGAGCTGCCCCTCCTTCAGCACGAACTCGTCTCCCTTCTGCAGGCGCCGCTCGCAGACGCAGCAGCAGAAGCAGCGCAGGTGGTAGACGCTCTTCTGGGCGCGCATCACCAGCTCACTGGGCGCGATGGCCTCCAGGCATCCGGCACATTTCACCGCAAAGAGCCTGGGGGAGCAAGAGGAGACCCCGTTGGGACACCCGGTGGCACGGCGCCTGCACCCGGAGGATGGCGCAGCACTGGGGACAAGGGATGGGGCACCCGTGGTAGGGAGATGGGCATCAGCACAGGACCACTGTGTCATCCCCTTGGTGCTTTGATTGCGGCGAGGGGCTGGGCACATCGGTGCTGGCACCCTGCAGTGACACAGCAGATGCCACAAGCTTGCTGTGTGCCAATGGGGGATGCTGCCTTTGGGTCAACTTGAGCGGTTTTGGTTGACGTGTTACCAGGTGCTTACCATGAATGCAGTCAAGGGATGAAAACCCCAACGTCTGGATGCTCCATGTGAAAAGCAAACAGGCGTCAAACCCAACAGTCCAGCCACCAATACCACAAGACATAGAGACACAGCACATCTATATGAGTTTTATCAAGCAAACCCTGTATGTCCACCCGCCTCCAGATCATGCCTAGGCATGAGGACATACTGGAGATGCCAAGGGGGCCAGCAACCTCATCCATGCCTCTCAACAAACATCTGCAGAAAGCACCCATGCTGACGGTCACCCACAACCACCCAGACCCTCTGGCCTCGGTGACTGGAATAGCTCTGTTCCTGCTGGCAAACACATCAGGAATGTCTAATATATCATAAAAATCCCCATGGCAGCAAGTGTTGGGTTAAGGCCGGTGACAGACTGAAGACTTGATGTGTCAAAAGGAAAAGAAAAAGCTCAGCTTGTTCCTTGACATTAATGTGACAGTGTTTGAGGCATCCCTAATTGTAGAGTTCCCAGGTTTCAACACACTGGCTTTATACTTAAAAGCTGATAATAATAATGACAGCAATAGCACTTTAGGTTGAAACAGAGCTTTTCTTTCTCTGACTTTAAATGTCCTTTCTGAGAAGCTCAGTAGCATGATCAATGATTCACAGCTGGGGACACTAAGGCAAGCAGAGTGGAGGTGATAGCACCAGCCTTGGCTTGAGAGGATTTGGAGGTACCTGGAGCTAAACCCTGGGCTGGATGTTTTAAGCAAATGGGATGCTTCCCCCAGTAGAAATGTTTGAAGGTACCAAACCAGAACCTTTTTGCCACCCCCAGATATCTGTTTTTTTGGCTTGGGCCCCATAAAGAAAAAAAAAACCAACAGTGTTTACCCAGCCTCATCCTAAATATCTGTGGGAACTGGAGATTATTATTCCCCTGTCTTGATGACTTTGGCCCAGAAAGAGAAATCAGAAGTCAGCACACATCCTGCAAAGGTTATCCCCGAGCATCACCCATGTTCCAGCCTGGGGATGCTCCGGGGACCCACGTGGGGAGCGCTGCATCCAGCCCTCCACCGGCCCCAGATAGCTCCCACCTCCGTGGTCCTCATCCCATGTGTCCTCCCCGGGGGGGACCTGTGGGGTCAGGGGGCTGCAGGGCCAGGGAGGGGAAGGGCTGCCCTGCAGCCACCCGTGGGCTTTCAATACTTCGGGTTTTTTTTGGCTATCACAGAGGAAATGAAAAGTGCTGAGTCAGCCGCATTCCAACAAGGAGAGGAACAGATGTACACAAAACCCTTGCAACAAAACCATCAGCAAATGGGAAAAAACTCTAAAAGTTTCCGTGATGAGCCTGATAGCTCATAAAACAAAGAGACGGGGGGACAGAGCATGTGTCTTCGTGCCTCAGAGGTAGCTCCCAAGACAAAGGTGCCCATAAGGACAAGGGATAATGGTTTTAAATTGGAAGAGGGGAGATTTAGATTAGATATCAGGAAGAAATTC
>JAOXJM010000004.1:3310013-3329712 GCA_026413425.1 Tringa solitaria
TTGAGCAACCTGGTCTGGTGGGAGGTGTCCCTGCCCATGGCAGGGGGGTGGGAACCAGATGATCTTTAAGGTCCCTTCCAACTCTAACCATTCTATGATTCTACAATGATTCTATGATTCTATAATGCCAGGGCTGCTGCTGAACAAAAGCTGCCCAGCAGCAAAGGGGCATGCGTCTTGCTGCAGCCCCCAGAGCCTCTGCTCCCGCGAAATCCCAGCCAGGCTTCATTTCACCTTTTCATTTCACCACTTCAGTTGCCCAATAGCCGATAAACGAGAGGGTCAGCTGTGCAAGCTGCCGGAGGGGGACCGGCAGCGAGCCCGGGAGAGTCGGCAGCAGCTGGTGGCATCTGCGCCCCCCGTCTCACCAGAGATCAGCGCTTGCCTGCGTGGAGCCAGCAAGCCCCAGCAAGGCAGAACATCCCACCGGAGCCAGGAGGGCAGACACGGGCAGGAGCAGAGGCAGAACACTGCCTCCCAGCACCCCCTCAGGCATCCAGCTTGGGAGGCAAACAGCTGCCTGCCAGATGTGCGCGCAGCTGGCAGGGTGCCAGGGCACACCGTTCACCCTCCAGCGGTGCCCACCAGCCTTCAGGGCTGGGTGTCAAGGGGCTTGAAGGTTTGGGAATGGGGGCCCCCCAAAATGTAACCCCCGTTATTGGCATTGGCTCCTTCCCAACTTGGGGTCCTTCCACGGACGCTTCATACCGGCACATGGGCCGTGCCCGCTCCCTCCCAGGTTTTCCCAAAACAGTGGCAGCGAGCACGGTGGCTGGCTCCTTGTGCCAGCCAAATCCTGGGTGCCTCAGCAAATTGTAGCCAGCCTCAGCCCAAGAAGTAGGCAAGGGGTGTTATAAAGCTTTTATAAAACACTGTTGTCCCTACAGAAACGGGAAATCATCACATAAAAGGTGGGAGTTAGGGAGTTTTTATAATTCCAGATAATGCCATTAGTAACTTTTATTTTTCTACATTCAACTTCTATTTCCCAGGTTTACATACAACTGCCTGTCTCTAAAATATGTGTATTTCCAACCTCTCTGTGACTGCCTTGGGAGAAGAAGGAGATATATTCTCTTGAAAGTATCCCTTCTGAAGGGTCATTTTTTTCTTGTTCCAGCTCTGAGAAACACACACTTGTGATAATATTTCTGTAGTCATTTCATCTTTAATTATGTCTCTTTTAAGTCAAAGTGGAGGCAATTTGTATTCATCTGGTAACACATTCTCATCCTGTTTAAATGAAGTTTAAGCCCTACCTGTTGGGATTACTAACTGCTCTCAGTAATAAAATATTGATAAGCTATTATGTTACTGCTATCTAATCTTTACGAATGAATGTGCCCAAAATCTCTATTTCCAGGGCACTGATTACAGAGCCATAAACCTTTGCCAATTAGGCACAGCAGCACCAGCCGAGCGATAGATGTTTCCAAGTCCAAAGCATGTTGCAAAACAGGAAGGTGTGAGATTTACGTTAGGCTGCCTAATATTAGACACTTAAAGCCGTACGTAGGTTGCTGAATAAATGACTTTATTTCCAAACTGCTGAGTTCCCAACAGCTCCCTCTAAGGGATGCCACACAGACCAGGCATCTTTCACTGCCCAGTGCAGGACTCCCCCATCCGTGGGCAACGTGAGATGCAGAGAAATCCCCATAAAAACTCTGCCACAGTATGAACCCATAAAGAGCTACTTATAAAGCCCCAATAAACCCAGATCTTAGGCACTAAAAGGTCACGGCCATAAAACCTGCAGCCCGCCACAGGTAGTAATGGGGAGAGTGCAAAGGGCATCGCTGGTGTCCCAGATCCCTATAGCCCTGGACAGTACCAGCTCCTCTATAGGGACTGGGGAGGAAGAGCATACATGGATAATCCCCCCCATACACACATATAATCCCATGCATGGGTAATCCCACGCGGGAATAACCCCACATAGAAGTAGCCCCACAGAGACTAACTCCAGTTTGGATAATCCTTGCATGGATAACCCAACTGAAACACCCTGGGTCAGCCCATAATGGGGCTAAAGGAAAATTTTGTTCCAGCACCAGATCTAGCAATTAATTTAGCATTTTTGCCCGAGCAAGACACACCAGCCTGGATCCAGAGATGTTTTCCTCCACCTCTGGGATCTCCAGCTCTGTGCCCAGCTCGCTCTTGCTGCAAGCAGCAGGCTGCAGAGCAAATGCCGTCATTTCTCCCCTCTCTGCTTCTTTATGCCTTCCTGCAACTACAAAGGGGACTTTGAGATTACGTTTCTTCACAGAAGGACGCACAGAAGAGAAGAAGGACGAGCTCTGTCCATGGACTTCCAACAGGTTTTAAACCAAGAACCAAATTACCAATCTCTAAATTGCAACGTGAGCGCCTTCATTTCTGCCATCCTACGGATGCTGCGGGCTTTAGTTCTTAGTAGATTTCTTTTCTCCCTCCATAGCTTGGGGTTCAAAAGCTATATAAGGCCTGGCTGGCAGCCTTTGGGTTTGTTCAGCCACGTACAAAGCTGGCAGGCAGAGGGCAGGGCACTGGACAGGGTGACCCGCTCAGGGCTGTGATGCTCGGTGGAAACCCAGCTTTGAAGCACTGACAGTGAATATTTGGACATGAAAACAAACCCGCTCAACTTAGGAAGAATGGGAACAAAAATACGGCGATGCAAGCAATTTTTATCCCAACACTTAAATGTTCCTATATTGATTAATCTGCATTAATTTTTTTTTTTTTAATTTAGGTCCCTTTTGAAATGACAATCTGCAGTTTTGACACGGAAAGGTGGTGGTGATGGGTTTCAAGAAAATTCTTGAAACAAAATATTTTGCCCTTTCCAAAAGTGCAACGTTTCTGCTGGAAGACCCCCAAGCGAGGTAGCCGGTGTTACAGACATCCCCCCCCTTCCCCTGGGACACAGTGCCACTTCTCCGTGCAATTCCTTTTCCTTGAGAAAGCCAGCCCAGACCTCCGCTCTGGGGTTTCCCATCCACGCAGCATCACTAAAACCTAGAAATTTCGACATGTGGCCGAAGCCACCTCTGGGGCGACGCGTCCCGTGTCCCTTCCCGCCCCGATGGAGGGGGAGCGGCGCGGGCAGCCCCGGCTTCCCATCGGAGCCACCATCCCCTCTTTCTCCCTTTATTTTGAGGTGACAGGCTGAAAGGGGCCATGATTGACAGGCGCTTCCCGGCTGCTGTCTGTCTGCGTGCACGGCATACAAACACAGCCCTTCAGAGCCCCCCCGGGGGGTAGGGGTGGTGTGTGTGTGTGTGTGTGTGCAGCGAGTGAGTGATGCTGATATTAAAATACTGATGGACGAATCTCAAACGCCACACGGAGCCTCGGTTCACGCGGTAGGTAAGGCAAGGCAGCTCTGCCCAGCGGAGGAGGGATGCTTTCCTCCCTGCCTGCGCCAGCCTGGCCCAGGGATGTGGTGAGAGGAGCAGGGGCAGCTCCCCGAGTGACCCCCGGGCTCCTGGCCGAGGGCTGGGGCTGGCACCATTGCCACCAGTCCCTACGAAGCGGTGCAGGCAGCTGCCCTGCTCGCCTCCCTGCGGCACACGCATCCACAGGGATGCGGGGTTTTTCGGCACCTCGGTGTAGAGACCTGACCAACTCATCTCCTGCTCTCAAAGTGGCCCAGGAGGAGACTAAGCAGACCCCAACCGATCCATCAGAGGGGCAAGGAGCTCCAGCCATCCCCAACCAACGGCTCTCCGGGGAGCAAAGCCATGATCCTCCCCTGGAGCCCCCACCCTGGCATGGGGATGAGCCGATGGCCGTGCACGGCCTGAGAGGAGGAGGAGGCTGGCGGCGGGTGCCGGCAGTGAGACGCAGGCCTCCGCGGGGAGCGAGGATGCCGGATTGAGTTGTCTTGGCACCAGGTCATCTTCTCACTCACTGTCACTCGTCGGAAGGGGGGGACGGCAGCACCAGGTTGTTGACAGGCTGGCAGTGGAAAAATGCCAGTCGCTGTCAATCCTGCACCCATGGCTTGGGAATGAGTCACTCTCCTGCTGCTGCTGGGCTCACATCACCCTGTCCCCTCCTCCGGCCCTCGTGGGGCAACAGGGTGAGGAACAGGGCATGGATCGTGGCCGAGCAGGAAGGGGGACGGATGCGACCCCCACCCAGCGTGGTGCCTGCGAGAGCATCCCCCAGCCACAGCAATTGGGGGGGACCACACTGATCCTTGGCCCCGGGCAGGAGGGGTGCAGAGGCCATGGGAGCTACTAGGAAAGGGCTGAGTCCATCTCAGCCCTGCAGAGAGGAGCCTGACATGTCCTGGGGATGAGAACATTTTGGAGGGCAACCCAGCACCAGCAATTCCTGGGGACCTCCAAACCCACCCCAGGTCTCCAGGCTCCCAGGCTGTCAGAGGAGAGGACCCACAGCCACCCTTGCCTTCCCTCCCCACACATCCCAAGCTCTCAGAGAGCTCTCTGGTGGGACGGAGGAGGGATGTTTTCCCCCGGGCTGTTCTTCTGACCCTTCCTCAGCTCCTGGCTCCCTCCCCCCGAAGCGGACAAGTGTTCGCTTTACTGCCTGGCAACGGGGCCGGGGCTAAGCTTGCTAAAATATGAGTGTTTTTTGGCTGGAGTACCAGAAGGCTGCAGTCCTACAGAGAGAAAAAAATTGAGCACTCCATGCCATGGCTCCAGAAAGGGGGAGAATTAGGTTTCACACCGAGCAGGCTGGACCATGGCATTCTTTAGTTAATGCTTAACAAACGCCCAAACAAAAGCGGCCAACTTCGCTGCATGTTTGTAAAATGTATTCTCAGCAGATTCGGGTTTATTGGAGAATTCGCTCACTTTGCAGCAAGTGGCGTTTTCCTTTTTTTTTTTTTTTTTTTTTAATTTCCCTTCTCCTCCCCCTCCTCAACCCCAGCTCAAGCCCTTCTCATTCCTGCTGCCTGAATGCATCTTCCGACGCTTCAAGGGGACATGGCAACCGGGCTGAAACGGGCTTATTTCATCCCGGGGGGTGATGTGAACTCACCTCCATGGCCCTGAGGTGTGAGTTCTCCCTGGAGTCCAGCCGAGCCACTGCTGGCAACTGGGGATGGGGACTCTAAAAAGTGAACCCTTGGCCTCTTGCAAATCCACCCCTGAGCAGTTGGCCAGTGGCTGTGTTCTCTGGGAGGCCAGGGAAAGCAAGGAAGGGAGGTGAAGCCTGAGAGTCCTGCTTTTCACCTTTCTTCACCCAACCCGGCTCCCTCAGGGTCCAAACCCAGTGGTCCTATCCCATCCAGCATCCCATTCTGTCACACATCCCAGCCCTGCACACTTTCTGGCCTCAGAAAGCCTGTCACAGTGGTGGATGCCAACAAGCACAGCCTGCTTTTCAGAGCCACCATTGGGGACAGTGGGGCATGGGGGAGGGGGACAGACCCGTCCAGGGACTCTGGAGGCTTTGGAGGGGTTAAATTGGGGGAGTCCATGCATGAGTGTCCTGCAGGATCATCCCTAAATGAGCTCCTGCCCTGATGCTCACTGGCACCTAAGCAGCACCCATGTCCCCTCCAGGTGCCTGGTGCCATGGCAGAGGACACTGGTGACAAGAGAGTGCTGGGGAGGTGGCAGCAAAGGAGAAAGGGCGACAGCAGAGGAGGAGGCGGCTGGCGCTGAGCTGTTTAACCCTCCTTCTGCCACACACAAACCATCTGAGCCTTCCCAGGTAAAGGGCACCTTCATTCTTGTCTCCTGGACAAGATCCAAAAGTGGTCACTTAACACCCCCCAGACACTCTGGAGAGACCACACTGGACACACAGGGGCACTGTGAGAATGACAGGGTTAAACAAACAGACAAACGAAGCCTTCCAAGCAAACAGCTGCTGCCAAAATACACTAGCAACCCTCAAGCCTTCTTTACACCAAAATAAAAGGTCAAGCAAGAGCACGGCTTCTAAAGCTGCTTTAAGTTGCTCCATTTCTGATCATGGATATACTAAGAAGACTTTCACCAACAAGGTCCTATAGGAGCTGACGGCTCTGAGTCCCCTCCAGGCTGTCGGAGAGTCTGATAAAAACCCTCTACTGACTTCAGGAGCATCCCAATGGAGATGACCCAAGGATTGGTCCCATCCAGCCCATGGCGTGGCAGTTCTGCATCCCAGCCAATGCATCTCCCATCAAGCCAAATTTCGAGCAGCGACCCCCTGCTCCCGCACCATGCCCCCAAGAAAACAAGGATAATTGAAAAACCACAATATCACTAGTCAAATTTAATATTGAGAGTGAGTGAGCGGGAGCCAGAGGTCAGAATTAATTACACCCCACCATATTTCAGCACGCTGCCGCGGCTCCATGTCCTTTCCTTGGGGAGCAGTGCTTCCACAGAGAGGTCGACAGACATTATTAGAAAGGACTGATTTAAACGTACCCCCAGGAGCTTTTCAGCTTGTCTCTTCAGAGCCTTTGTTTGTACTGAGATTAATGGGGAGGCAAATGATGGAAAAGCAGAGTCACCAGGAGCAAGAGGATGTGCCATCGCCGCCACCACCCTGATTTGGCTGGCTTTTAAGCAGGTCAGGAATAAGTAGGAGAGAAGGAAATGCTGTTTGTGTCTTTCATTTTGTGGATAAAACGTGATGATCTCGAAACCTTTTCTTTTTCTTTTTTTTCTTTTTTTTTTTTTTTTTGCTTTTCCAGAAACAGAAATCCTGGCTAAAAAATCCTGCAGGCTGGTTTTCCTACCCCTTTGGGGATTTTATAAACCCACTGTTTATTCAATGTGCTTTACCACTGTGGGGGAAGGAACAATTTTCATTCTGTTCCAGCTTAGGGTACCCCCTCTTACAAGTCATTACATTTGCCTCTGAATTTTTTGTAAATCTCCTGTGATGGAAAATGAAAATAGAAACAAAACCAAAAATTAAAATCTTTCTGGTTTCCATTCCGAATTTCAAAAGGTGGGTTACAAAAAAAAAAAAAAAAAAAAGAAAGGAAAACAAAGTGCATTCAGATCAAGTGGAGAAGTTGTGAAATCTCCTTCTTCAGGGATAGCCAGCACACGACTTGCCTCAGCCCTGAACAATCTTATTGAGCATCCAAGCCAGCCCCGCTCCCAGCAGAGGAAGGGCTGGGGACCTCCATGATGCCACAAATTTATATCCACCTTATACCAACAACTTCAAAAAGGGATCAGGCAAATTGAGGGGACCAAGTCCACATCCAGCCTGGTCCCACCGGTCCAACCTCACACTCAGGATGACTCAAATCCCCAGCTGCCCAGGGCAGCACAGGCTCCCTTGGCTTTTGGAGGGCTTTCCCAGAGCATCACCATCGAGGTCAGTGAGGGTGGACGTGCACTGGGTCCAGCCCTGACGCTGGGGCTCCCGGCTGCTCTCGAGTCTCCTAGGCTACTACCAAGCCTTGTCTTTTCCTTTATTAAACAGAAGACCCAGGTTCCCCCCAAGGGCTCTGGAGATGGGGCCACAGGAGCCGCTGTTTCCCAGGCATTTAAAATTCACGGGGCGTTCGTGCCGACGTGCAAAAACACGGCAAACTCTCATTAGGAGGCGACCAATATCCTGTCGAGCTTCCCGGCGCTCCAGTGGCTATAAAAATCACTGGGCTGTATAAAAGCTAAACAGAGCAAACTAAGTCGGACACAGAGACCAGCTGCTTCAGCCCGGCTCGGCAAACAGAGATGTGCGGGAGCAAACCGGGCACTGCCGGCAGGGAGATATCAGTCTCCCGGCTGGGTTATTTCTTGCCTTATCTTTTATTTCCCTGTGCCCCAGCTCACCCTCCACGCAGGGTTTTGCATAAATATCATCTGCATGTGTTGTCAAGTTGTTGGGATGGGGTTTTGTTTTTTTTTTTTTTTTTTTTTCAATAGCATTTCCACAATGGGAAGCAGCTGTTGCGGTTAACGGGCTGCTCCGGAGCAAAAGCTGCGCTGCACATCGAGATATCTCAAAAGAGGCATCCTTCATTCATAGCTCCGTGCACTAGAGAGCACTATAACATGTGTTTCGATGAAGTTTGTTAACTACTCAGCTAAACAAGAGCGCTGGAAATGCCAGAGGAATATGCTCTGGAATGAATGGAAATATTCATCTAAAAAGACATTAAATTTAAGCCATCTTTCCCCCACACACACACTCCACTGAGTTCATGTTGCGGCTCTCTTCTAGCGTGCGCTCTCGGGCTGAGGTTTCAGGAGAAAAAGAATGCTTGGGGCGTATTTTGTAACCTCGATGGCACCCAGGACAGGGCTGCAATAACAGATGACGGCGCACGGGGGGTTTTCTCATGCCATCGGTGGCCCGGGGATGGATCAGCAGAGTCAGCCCAGCAATGGGCAGCCAGGATGGGCAGCTCAGCGACAGCGATGCCGGCAAGTGACCTGCTCCCAAATGACATCTCTGCTCTGCTGCTCTGCCTTTCATGGGTCTGAGCATCGGCTCCTCAAAGGTACTGAGCATCCTAGAGGAGCTCAGTCTCTTAATAAGCAGGGATAAAACCTCAGAAAAACTTGATTGTCAAGTGTTTAAAATTCACTTGCTTCTCTAGAGCTTTTTCCTCCTCAGTCTGGGGAAGTTTGGGAGGGAAGCCCGCGTTTTTAGCCAACATTCTCTTGAAAATTCAGTATTACACCAATGCAAATCTTGATTTCTGTGTAGTGACTGCATTTCAAGGTGGCTTCAGTAGCCAAGAACACCCCCAAACAAGGTTCTAATTGATGCCAGTAAATGAGAAGTAGTCTCAGATCCTGACATCAGTAGAAGGGATCAGTATCCGTCATGGGTAGAAGATGCTCAGAAGGCTCCAAACTGGCCTAAAGGTGCTCAGTGCCAGAGCTCGTTGGGATTTTTCCCATAAAATAATTTCCCTTCCTTCTACTTGCTCTATTTTATATATGTGTATATATATATATATTTGTAAACACACATATGTACACGCATTATATGGGCTTTTTTTCTGAAAAATCTTTGTTTTTCACAGAGGTTTTTCAATTCAGGCACGAGCTCAAGCACATCTTTCTATTTCAAGTCACTGGGGTACCGATGGGCTGTGCCCAAGGATGCTAAACAACCTGGAAAAGAGGGGCCCTAGCACTCTGCTCCCACTTGGCAAAATCTCTGGCTGGAACCCATCTCTCCCTACCCAAAACATTTTTCTGGAGATTTTTGATCTGAAAAAAAAAATCTTTGGGGTTTTTTCCCTTGACAATTTTGATTTCCTCACGAAAGCACACTGGAATTTCCTTCCAGACACGAACCACTGATGCGCTACCCCTTGCTGTTGCTGATGTGCCCCTTGCAACCCACAGCACCCATGTCCCTCACAGACCTCCCCAGTGGGATCCCATCGCTGGGGCACCGGAGGAGGCTGTGCAGGGATTCAAGAGCAGAGACCCCTACGAGGGGAGACAAGGGGGCAGGAAAACCCCCTGTACCACTGCCGGGCTCGTGCTGCAGTCACCATTGTAGGGATGCGGGGCCGGTACCCAGCTTGCTGGGCTACCTGAGACAGGTCCCAGCACTGCCGAGGCACCGGGGTGAGCTTTTGATGGATTAGATGGTAAAAGCAAACATGCTTTCTCTAGGAAACAGGCTCCTGCCGCTCGTCTGCTTGGGGTTATCACAGCGTTGGGGGCAGCAGCCCTTCCCAGCAGCCTCCTGCGGCCGGGGAGGCAGGATATTACTTTGTTGCTTATTCATTTTATTGCTTCTCCTTTCTAAATATTTGCTTGGCAGGGAAAGGATTCCCTTTACACAGTATCTGGTTTTACAGGTCAATTGAATTTCTGGCGCGCTCAATCCCTCTTTCCCTCCAATTGCATTTGCAAAACAAATATTGATTGTACCAATTAGCTGCGAACCCCTCGCGGAAGATGGCTCAACGCCTTCAGCCAGAAGAAGATTCTCTTGGCCCCAAAACACGTGCTAATAGATGGAGCCCGTGGGACAGGAGCCCACAGAGCACCAACGTCAGGGCAGGGCTCTGCAAACCTCCAGCAGTACCCTCTGGAACACAACAGCAAAAAATGATGCTGCTAAACCTTCCAGCTAGAAGGCACCATCTTTGAAAGTTATTTAATTAAAGCTGGGGTGTCCCTTCATATCTAAGACAAGTGTTAACTACCCTGTGCCTATTGTTCACTCTGGAACCTAATGACTGCAACAAAGGGAGACCACAAATGCTACCAACAGGAATAACAAATGTGTCCAGGTAGTAGGTTAGATCATTTACCCCTAAAGCCACCCATCCCCAGCAGAAGTCTCTTTTCTTTCACTGAAACACGAAACACACCAGCTGGTTGGGGCAGGGCTGGGGTAAGAAAGACACCCCTTTCCCTGTACTCAGGTGCTGGGGAGTCACTTCTAGCTCTGCTCTTTTGCCTGGTGTGTGATAAGCAAGGGGCTTTGGGCAGCAGGATGGGCACACTTCTCCTGCCTGCCCTGGCAACATTTGCTTTCTGGAAAAGCTGGCAGATGCTTTTTTTTAAGGGATGGACTAGACCCTGATGATAAAGGAGTACACACTGAGCTGTTTGGTCACACAGCAAAGGACCACCATGACAGCTTCTTGCAAAATCACATCCTTTAAATTAGAAAAAAAAAAAAATAAAAAAAAAAAAAGGAAGTTTTCCTTTTTCCCCAAAATGTCTTTAGGGTTTGCCTGTGCAGTGCTGGGCTTTTCTGAGCTGCCTCACTAAGAGAAATGGGCACGTCCAACCTAAGCACCACATCACTTTTTCACACTGATTTCATTGCTCTGGGTTTTATTTGTGGTTTCCTTGGGAGGTTTTGTCAAAATCCTCACTGCCAAAGGGAGAAAGGAAAGACATCTCGGTGGAAAAATCAGTGTCAAAAACTTGCTGTGCTTTGCTCCAATGCAGTTTAAATAACTTTGAAAAAAACAAATGAGAATACTGAATCACGAGTCACGGTGACAATCCTCCACCCTGCACATGGAGAGTCTCACCAGCTCTTGGTGGCTCTTACCTGCCCCTGGCATCTCCTGGGACGAGGGTCCCTGGCAATGGCTGGGATGGTGATGCCAGCTATGTTGTCACTCCGGCAGGAGCTGTGACACAGCCCTGCAGCTCACAACCCTCCGGATCGCCACTGGTGGAGCATTCAGAGCACACTGTTAAATGTGTCCTGCCCGTGTCAAAAGTCACAGCCCAAGGCAAAGGCGCAGGGGGGGTGGCAAAGGGGGGGGCTGATGGATTAGCCACCAAGGTGGAAGCCCCTATCCGCAGTCTGCTGGGGCCGGGATGTGGACTTCCCTGCTGCAATAGTGCAGGAGAGATGCTGAGCATGGCTAGCGACCAGTCCATCCCAGAGAGGACTCCCAGGCTGCCAGGGACGCCCAGCCTGGGAAAAGCTTCTTTATCCAGCTCTCAACCTCAAAACAATGCTGCAAATCCCAGAAAACAGACAGTCCACAACCCCTTCAATACCCTCGAAGCCTAGGGAAGGCAGATTGCCCAGCACAGCCCTGGAGTGGCCCAGCATCAGGAAGAAATGCTTTTTCCCCAAAAACGTGGGATAGTTTTCTTTCCCCACATTTCCCTGAATCGCAGCCAGGGGAATTCAGGTTTCACCCCTTCAGCGCTGGGGGAAAATGAGACAAGGAAACAGAGAGGCTGCCCTCCCATAGCCAGACCCAGGGCACAGGGTCTGGTACCCACGGGGGCATTGGACCCCCCCCGCAAGCTGAGCTAAAGCCAGGACAGAGATGTCGATATATAAGGTGTTGACATACAAGATGTCAATATATAAGCTGATCCCATCCGATGACAACATGCACACATCCAGCGTCCAGGGGCGGAGGGCGGGAAGCAGATGCCTGGTTAGAGAAAGGAGGGACCAGCCACAAACCGCTCGCGCTCGTCTGCAGCTTGGATGAGTACGAGGCCCTTTGGCTCCACGCTCTGGGCTCAGGCCCATCTCTCCGGTTTAAAGCAGTTGAACTGAGCCCAAAGGCTCATTAAGTTGGTCTGCCTGGAGCTGGTTCCGCCGCTAGGACATTTCATCCCAACGCGAAGGAGATGTTTCTCTTTGCAGCTACGAGGGCTTTGGGGCGAGCGAGAGGAGGCAGCCCCCAAGCCCGGGGCACCGCTGCCAGCTCCTGGTGTTTCAAATAAAATGGGTGACAGCGGGTACTGGAGGCCCTGTGGCCACAGCCTGGGACTGGGGAAGAATCCCACCTTTTCACTATTTCTCTACTATCTCCTCCCATTTTAAACTGATCTCCCAGGGCTGCATCAGGGATGGGCTCTCAGGCCAGTGAGTCCCACGAGCTCAGAAATGAGCAGGCAAAGGGGCCAGTATTTACCCTCAATTCGTTTCAAATGACATGATGGGAAAACCAAGGTCAGGAATACTAATTTATTTTGCCAGTCTGTGTCCTGGACATGCAGGGCAGAGGCAGCCTGAGTCCCCCTCCCTCGCGTCGAGCAACACGTGCATCCATTCCCTCCTAGTGACATCCCTAAGAAGACGTCACCGTGTCACCTCCCAGCCTTGCTGAACCCTCTAAAGGTCAGCACTGAAGGCATGTCCACCACATATGGTTATTAGTTCTCCGCGGGTCTGTCCATCCCTCACTACAGCTGGGTGAACAATTCACAGCGCATAAATTTATCTAGCAGATCTCAGCCCACGTGCTGTTTGCTAACAGTCTGTAGAGAGGCTATATTTTATCCCTTTGGGTTTCTTGGCCGGCATTCAAGCTCCTGACCCTGATTTATTCGCAATCGGTCAAGAGCCACATTTCATCTCCATAGGCCACGTCTGCACAGAGCTATTCGAAGCACGTGGCTCGACGTCCCACAGCAGCGCCGGGGCACCTCGCCGTAAGCCGCTCCTGGTTCTTTGCGGCACCTCCAAAAGGTAACCAGGGGGGAGGTTGTGTTCAAAAATAGGTTCTGCGGGGGCAAACTTTGCCTGACGAGAGCAGCTTGGCCGGAACAAACCGCACCTCTTGTGCGCACGAAGGCGATGAGTGCTCCAGATACCGGCCAACGCTGGCTCACCGCCTGTCTTCATCCAATCTCACCATCTCTTTGCCTACCTCTCTGCCTATTTATAGTTATGGAAGACCTTTGCACAACACCCGAGCAGCCAGAGGGTTGAGTGTATAGGCGGGATGGCAAATGCCACTCTTAAACTTTCCAAAGTCCTTTTGCTTCTGCCTCCCAAAGGGGCTGCCACGGAAAGCGACGCACGCATCCTGCCTTTGAGAAGAGACTTTGGGACCAGCCATAAAATGCCTCCCAGAGCTACACCCATCGGCAGCCTGGCCCTGGGGGTTTCATAAACCACCCTACGCTGCCTCTCAGTGAGCCTTTACTAGGGGAGCAATCACATTCATGCAGGTGTGAGCATCCCTCTGTGAAGCCAAACCAGATAAAATAATCAAGATGATGGGAGAGGTATGGAGCATTCTGCAGAATTCAGAGAAAAAGAGTGATGTGAAGGATCATGGTAAGTATCACCCCTATCTGACATCTTCATTGGCAACTGCAATTAGGGACTAATTAGCATATTAATAACATTAGTAGGAGATAATAAACTGGACAGGATGGAATAGAGCAAAACAATCTGAAGAGACCCTGGAGAGATAAAAAACCCCAAAACAACCCAAAGGAAATTCAGCTTGGAAAACCATAGCTTCTGCAATCCAGGAGAAACACATCCAGAGCAGATGCTGTGATGGGAAGAAGAAGGTGGGAGCAGGGAAGCAAAGAGGTGGCTCGGTGCAGGAGCAGAGTGTCGGGCAGACAAAGGAAGGCCACTGGGTCCCTTGCAAACCAGGTCTTGCCCGTGAGCAGCTCAGAGAGTGGGCCAATCTGCAAGATTTCATTGGAAGAGTTGAAGAGGGACCAGCACCGCACACTGGCGATCTGAAGGGCATGCTGGTGGGGTGGGGTAGTGCCTTGTAGGAAAAAATAATATCCCTGAGGCTCTGGAGCCTCAAGTGAGACAGTTGAAACAGCATGAAACACCCCTTCAGCAGCAATCCTAACCTCGTAACTACAAAGGCAGGAGGGACTTTGCCCATCCCCATGATGTACGGGGTGAACACAGGAGCTCAGAAAGCTCCCCTGATCTCTGCAGCTCTGCTTCACCAACAGCTCTTTCTGCCAAAAAAGCCCCAGCAGCTGGCAGGATTGCAAGGAAAGGGCTGGGCTTGTTAAGAGCACCCTTCATCCTGAGACACAACTGTTCTTTAGCCTCTCAGCTGGAGCCCCACACCCCCAAACTCTGATGTCCCCTGGCTGGGCATCCTTGGGAGTTGCTGTCTCCTCTCCCACTGCCCAGTAATTCAGGCAGACAAGCACGACCTGAGTCATTCCCACTTGTCCCCATTGCCTGGGGACAAGGAAAGTCACACTAGCCACATCACAGTGGTCCTCCAAATAGCTGCTGCCACCCCTGATGTTGGGGCACCCTAGCTGTTCCCAGGACAGCCAATTCAAGGGAAACCCAGATTTCTAACCTGCCAGGACTGGTGCCAGAGCATGCACAAGCTCCGGAGGCTCTGGGCTGTGCAGCCGTCCGGCATCAGGAAGGGGCAGGAGTTTTATCACCCAAAGGGGGATTAAAGTGGTTCCTGATGCACAAGTATCTGGAGGCAGGCAGGGAGGAGGGGAGATGCTTTCCTGTGATTTGTGGGCTGTTCTCGGGCTGTCCTTGCTGCCAGGTCTTGGGCAATTTGATGACTTTTGTTGCAAACTGGAAGAACAGGAGACATATGCGAAGGAGGAAACTCGCATTCCTCTCGTCTAAGAAATCCCTTCTCACTTTCCCCCAAATCGCACATACACCCAACCTCAGCCTCTCCGGGCTGGCTTGGACACCGGCTCTCCTCCCACACCCAGATGACCTACTCATCCAGAAATGGCCAAGGCCCGCAGCCGGGGCGTTATCCTCTCCTCCTTTCCTTCCCTGCCCGCCTCCTGCCTGCACAGCCTTGCTGGCGGCTAGGGCAGGCGGGGGGACCCTTCACCCTCCAGAAAGGTGGAAAATGCCGGATAAAAACAGCCTTTTCCAGCAGCAGGAGTGAGAAGGGGACTCCAAGCCTCCAAAACTCACTCCAGCCCTGCATCCCGAGCACCTCCACACCTCCTCTTCCAGAGACAACCCTGGCGGCTTGCAAACATGGATGTTGTATTTCATTGGTCCTGTTCCCCAGAAAAAAAAAAAAAAAAATCCATGATGGGTGCTCCCTGCCTCTGGGACCGGTAGTCCCCAAAGCCAGGCAGAGATGTGACCCACTGGGCAAGGGTGGTGGGCACATGGCCATGGACGCAGCACACCCGGCCTTGATTTCTACAGTAAATCCACTCCCTCCCTCCCTCAGGTGCCTCCACTGCCCCTCCATGTAATGCAGAGGTGGGAAAGGATTCACACAAAGCCAAGACACAGCGGTGTTGTCACCCCATACCAGGAGGCCAGGTATTCACAGGCAGAAAACCAAAGCCTGCCTGAGAGCCTGCACCTGCTCAAGTCCACTGTGAAAGCCTGTGGGGAAGGCACCCATCAGGAGAAAAACCATCTGAGCATGAACAGTGTCAAAATCAAAGCCATACGGAGCCCCTGGTTAGGGAATCAACCACTGAGCAAGTCTCCCTGCTTACTTCCACAGCATGTTACTGCCGAAGCCTAATGATGTCGCCTGCCAACCCATGGAACACCTTCTGAGCTGATACCTCCCAGGGTCGTTAAGACAAAGAGTGACCTGTGTGTCACCAGCGTGGAAAGGTGCCTCTAAGCCACCTCCTGAGAGGGAGAAAGCAGGGGAGTTATTTCTAGCGCACAGTGCAAAGCAGCTTCTCCATCCTTGGGGCCATCATAAGGTACTTTCCACCTCTACCTACATGTCACCAGAAATCACCTACAAGGCTGAGTCAAACTCACCCCCAAAAGAATGCTCCCCACTCTGGGGAGCGTCTCACTGGTGAAAAGGTGAAGCCGAGACCTCGCATGTAAACTGTGGGGAGAAACCCGGCAGCGCTGGGTTAAGCAAGACCCTGCAATCTGGCCGCGGGGCGGTCGCCTGTGCAATCTCGGCTCTGCAACGGGTTCGAAGGTCCATTAAACAAAGCGAGACAGAAAATTGGACGCCAGCGCCTGCTCCGTGGAGCGAGAGCCGCCCTGCTTCAAACCCATCTCACTGGGGCCTCCTGAATTTCTTTTCCTCCCTTTCTAAAGGAGAATAAAGACAAACCCCAAGCTCAGACGCAGATCAAGCACAAGCTCACACGTGCTGGGGAATGACCAGCACTGGAGCGAGTGGTAGGAATGAAGCACGGTCCTCACATGGACCTATCCACCCCCATTTCCACACCCAGCTAGATTTAGGGCTTCTCAGCTGGGGTGGGACCCTTCTGGGTAAGAGGAGAAAAGGCTCCAGGGTGGATCCTGCCATTTCCTATTCCAGGAAGGCCAGAGCCCCTTTGAACTCTGTCCTTCTGCTGGAGAAAGTGAAATGTGGAGATGCAAAAACACACACCCCAACGCTAATCTGGATTTACACCTTCCCTGGTGTCAAGCACTGTCATCCTGAAAACATCACCGACTCATACATGTGCCAGGCAGCCCCAGGACAGACGGACAAGCCGGACGCGATCTACTACACCGACATCAACAGGCAGCCAAATATCAGCACTAGATTTGATCTTTTAAGCACCGGTGCCCTGCCCCAGGCAGCCAGCAAGACTATTATTAGGGTTTGAGGCATCCTGGCCGCTGACTGCTTTCCCTGCAAGCACTGCCCCACGAAAGGATGCGCAATTCCCACTGCAGTACTCCTCATTGCATAGATATTGGATTTGGGAAATACTTTTTTGCCTCAGGCAAAACACTTTTTTTTTTTTTTTTTTTTTCCTCATGCCTGCCCTTTCAAACGAGAGTGGTTTAACACTGTTTGCCGAGCTCCCCGGCTTTTTGCAGCAGGCACCATCTCCAAATGTCTGTGGAAAACCCAGCACGTGCCCTTGATGATAAAAGCAGATCTGTCATGGGAAGCCACCAGCCTCCCTAAAGCTCGCCCACCTCCATCCCTCCAGCACGGGGGGAGCCCGAAGAAGAGCAAACCAGAGGAGGTAGCAAGCAAATGAAAGGCATTGCTGGAGTGGGGAGGCAGCAAACAGCCCCACGTGCCAGCATCTCCCTGTGAAATAGCTCAGCGGCCACATCCACGGGCTGGGGAGCTGGCGAGGAGGGACTGGGGCCCCCTAGAAACCTGCAAACAGCTTTAGGACATCCCATGGCAGAGGCAGAGAATCAGACATATACATCAGGGTAGATTATGAAAGCATGATAGGACACCACCTCCCTTGCTATAGCTGCTAGAAGGACCCCTGAAGTGGCTCCCTGAGCTGGGGTGAGCTCAGCAGAGGCACAGGACTGCTCAAGACACCCATGTCAAAGCTGCAAGGTGCCCGGGAGCTACTGCAATGGGTGCTGGATGCAGTGGGCATCTTCGACCCAGGCTGCTCCTCCGGGAACCGCTGCGGCTTTACAACCCACCTTTGGATGTAACAGGACCCCGTTTTGCTCCCTAACGCCGCTCGTTACTGCGGTGTGTAAAACAAACCCTTCGATAATCTCGTTTTCCAGGTTGTAAACTCACTCGCCGGTTGCTGGGATAAGGACGCGCGGGGGCCTCGCCTCACCACGCTATGTTTCTAATGATCTCAAGATCCTCAATGGGGAATCGTGCCCGGTTTCTGCAAACCATTATCTAATCTAATTCTCTCCATCCCATTATTTAAGGATTTACAACACACAACCTCCCCTGAAATGGTTTCTGGTAAATTCTTTGAAAGCTCTTCTGGTCCTCACATCATCGTCAGGGTCAGCCACACATTAATGGCAAAGCATTTATGCGCTGGGTAACTCGTTCCCTGGCAAGCGAGTTTGTTTATGCTTTTTAAATTCAGGAAGCAATTAATAGTTGCCACAAAAGCAATGCGCTTCTCTTGGGTGAGGGCCATAAAGCCCTGACTCGCCTTAGGGAATTCAGATGCCTCCGTCTCAGCAGACACCTTCCACGAGCGTGGTGGTTGCAAAGTAAATCCTAATGCTGAATAACTGATGCGAGGAAATCTTCATACACTCGCTAAGCAGGAGAGCAGCGACTCCGGCTTCCCAAGCCAGCTCAAGGTGACTGTTTCAGGAAACAGCACTGCCAACATCAAGAAGTCAAACAAACATGAAACCAGAGCACCTTCCAGCTTTCCCTGGAGCTAGAAAGCTTGAATTGCTCCCTACTCCATTGAATCCCCTGACTGTGGGACCTTTAGCTTTAAAAACCAAAAAAACCACAGATAATGCTGTGGATGAAGCCAGACTCCCAGCGTAATCTAGAGAGCTGATGGGGCATCCTGCAGAAAACTGGTAAACCCTGGTCCCTGGAGCTCAGCATCCTCTGCTCACACCAGAAACCTCAGTCCCCAGAGTCCAGTGTCCTCTGCTCACACCAGAATCCCCAGTCCCCAGAGCCCAACATCCTCTATTCGCACCAAAACCAACCAATCCCAAGAGCCCAGCAACTTCCACTTAGACTGAACAACTGCAGCACCTGGAAAGCGGAGGCAGAAGCATCCACCCCACGATGCTTCCTCCTTCCCAACCAGCACAGACACCTCTGGATCCAGTCGCTGCCTCCCACTAGAAACACCGGCCGGCTGCAGAGCTCCCCAGGTTTTAAGAGACAAACTCCTTTTCCGTGCTGGCCCCCTCACAGCCATCAGAAAGCAATGATTTCCAGGCTTACCCCTCTGCGCTAGACTTCAACCAGCTGCAGACAGGCCCATGCATATCCTCTTCCTAATCCTTCATGCACGATCCCTAGACAGTCCCTGGCTTTTATTATTTTCTGGCAGGAGAGAGCACCACGTTAACCCCGGTGCGCAGGCTGCAGCCTGAGCATCTCTCAGCACATCCCAACTTGGGTCCAAATCATAAATGAAACGTTTGTGTAACAAGAGAACTGGCAAGGGCCAATTGCCTATTAATATTTTAAACCCTCGCTAATTCTTATTTAACGACCTGTCCAAAAAGCCCCTTCTAATTGCTTGATACAGTGACAGGCCTAAAACATTTATTTATTGATAAAGGCTGTGGGAGACTCTTCCCATGGGGATGGCCATGCTTTCCTCTGAGGAAGGGAAGGGACAGGGCAGGCAGCAGCATCACTGTGCTGGTCGTCCATCGAGACAAGAACCTCTGCCAGCCAACCCATCCCTGCATAGCAGTTCTCCTCAAGGATGCAAGATGAAGTCCTTACTGGGAGGTATTTTAAGACACTGAGAGCAAGGGAATATTGTCTATGTGTATGTTGGAAACTCCTGTCCTTAGCATGATGCTCTATAACTCTCAGGGATGGAGCCACACCTGATGCACAGGCTCTGGCTAAGGGGACAGTGGTTTCCAGATGTGAAGACAGTGTGTCAGCAGCACACGAGAAACCCTCATGGGGTTGCAGGACAGATGAGGGCAGGGTTTGCATCCCAGCACCACGCTGATCCCAGAAGCACACCCTGCAAGGGGAGATCCCGAGACTCGAGAAGCACCCTCACTGGCTGGGAACAAACCAGCCTCTGTCCCCAAACCTGAGTTCCCGAGGCTTTATCCAGGAGGGAGCAGAGCCCTACGAGATGGAGCACCTCTCCTATGAAGACAGGCTGAGATAGCTGGGGTTGTTCAGCCTGGAGAAGAGAAGGCT
>JAOXJM010000004.1:3329812-3347631 GCA_026413425.1 Tringa solitaria
GGGGTTGGAACTCGATGATCTTTAAGGTCCCTTCCAACTCTAACCATTCTATGAGTCTACGAGATGGCTCAGTGGCCAGGCGAGGCTGCAGCCAGGAGCTGCCCCTCCAGCCCCGAGCTCGGTGCTGACCTTGAAACACAGGGCGGGCGGCTGCCATCGCCAGCATCATATGATCCGTTACAAAACACGACGGGCTCTACTTAGAGGTTACACGCCGCAGGACAAATTTAACACCCGAGAGCGTTCCCAATCCCACTGGAAGAATTCCTGGCAGGGGCTCAGTAATCGCCCACCACTGTAAGTGGCCAAGTGCCATTGCATCGGTTCGGCTCCAGATACACGAGGACCTCGTCCCTTACTTCTGATGGGAGAGATGCTACAGCCGACGGATGACACCACAAGAGATGATAAATTCCCCAGCAGCAGGTGGGCCTTGAAGCAGACTGTAAAGGGAATCTGGAAAAGATGCTGTTTCCAAAAGCCTTCATTTGTTTGAGAAAGGTATTTAGGGGCCGCAATTAAAAAGTTGCATTGAAGGCAGCCTGAGCACGCAGCTAGGAAGTCCACAAAGAGGTACTTAGGGAGAATGATGCTCTGGTGGACATCAGAAGAACAAGCAGATGGAACGGAGGCATCCTCAAAGGATGCCCAATCCACAGAGCCCAACGACCCCTAGCCCAGCCATTAGAAAGAGAGACTCAACGCCAGGAGAAATTGTCCCTGCTGCCTTCAAACCAGCTGTACACAAGCTCTTCCAGAGCCACGCTGGCTGTTTTCAGAGGTGGAGCGGGTGGATGTTGCTCTGAAGCAGAGCCCAGGAAAGGCACAAGGCAGGCGGGGTGGGAGAGCCTCTCCCAGCAGCGGATCTGGTCCCAGCTCAGCAGTGAGCCAGACCCTGCCGCTCCCTCCTCCTCCTCTTCTTCCCTTTCCTTTCGACCGGCCCCAGCCCCGCTTTTCTGGAGCGGCAAGAGTCAGATCTGCCGATGCTGCTAAGGGGCCCCGAGCCAGCTCTGGCTATAACCTCGGGATGAAAACATCAGCTTTGAAACGCAGCAACGGGAAAAACAGACAGGCGGACACATGTGCACGCATGAGGACTCCTGTAATCAGGAGAGCTCCAATGTTAGCAGCGAGGTTTGCAGTCACGAGCAACTTGCTTTGAGCCTTGAGGGAAAGGGGGATGCTGTGCTTGTTCAGAGTGGGCTCACAGAGAGCGGGACAGATATCCTTTGCTTCCAGCCCCTGTGAACACAAAACCTGGGACCTGCTGCTCCCAATCCCGTTTGCCCCCCAGCCTACACCGAGAGCCCAGCACTGTCCGAGCTGTGATGCTTACGGGAGAAAAGGAGCATCGCTGTGACAGGCAGGTGGGGATGCTGAGAGCAGGACCACGCCGGGTCAGGCTGCGGGTGTCCCCAGCACCTGATGCTAAGAAAAGACCACGTTGGGAGGACCAGCGCGGAGGCGATGGAGGAGGGTCAGACCAGCGACAAGACGACAGAAAACATCATCGGGCCAGTGGCTATTTTTATCTGCAAGGACCAACACTTAATACTCTCCTATCTCCCACAAAATGTCACTTGAGCTCCAGCACAAAGTTTACACCCCTCGCAGACAAGGGCTGAAACCTGAGCATGTAATCCCTGCCCCAGTCAAAAGTTTTAGTGGGATTCGCAGTGTCTGGACAGGGGAAGATGAGAAAAAAAAAAACCTTTCCCCTGAGAAATGATGGCTGGGGCACAGGAGAGAGAGGACAGGCTCATCCCCTCCTGGCATTGTGTCGCTCTGCAGGGTCACCCTCCACGTCTGCAGGACACGAGGGACCTTGCAAGCTCTGGGACTACGGTATGGTCTCCCCACAAGCCAGACCTAAGAGGGTCTTCAGAATACGGGGGAATAGGGAAAGTGAGGCTTTCACCACCCTGCTTACTAATCACCGTAGACCCCAGGGAGATGAAGGGCCAAGAGGAATGGGGTGGGGTGAGCTGGGCAGAGCCTGCAGGAGGGTTCTGCAGCACGTCAGGGCAGGATACCCCATCGAGATACCACTGCCACCCCTCTTGGCAATTTCCCCCTCTCCACTGAGAAGCTCTAATTACTTCAAACACCATCTCCCTGGCACCCCCCCTCCCCCTACGCTCCCACCCCTTTCCCTCTCACTGCGAAGCCTGGACCCAAACACGCCTGGGGCACAAGGAACAGAGGCTTCCCTCACTTAATAAAGGCAAGGTAGAGCAACGCCGTTATTAACAGCAGCCTGGCCCCCTCTCCTTGCCAACCGCGGGAATATTGCACTGGTAATCCCAGGGGAGCACCCCAGCGCTGCCCTGACAGTGGATGCAATAAAATGGCCCCTCCAGCCCCCAGCCCTGCCCTTTTATATTGCAGTGAGTGTAAATGCCAGCAGGGTCCTCCCCCCAAGTCCCCCCCTTACATCGCAAGCAGCATTTAGTATCAGGGAGGGATGGAGGGATGGATACTCCCTCAATCAGTCATGGGATAGCTTGGATTCAGGACAGCATCCTCCAGGGGGCATGAAAAAAGTATAAAGCAAACGGCTCCAGGCTGGGACCAAGCCACGGCAAAACATGCTGCAACAGGGAGATGGCAGGTGTGCTCAGAAAATTTGGGTACCATGTTAAGGTCTCGTGCAGGAACAAGGAGTGAATTTTGCTGGGGACGAAAAGCACCTTGGACCTGACCCCAAACACCCCCGGGTGGTTTTTTTTTCACATCACGCTGCCTTTTTTAAAATTAAGAAGGCTGGCCAAAGCTGTTAGGATGGAGGTGCAGGTGAGGAAAGGACCCAGCAGATGACAGAGCTGGGCGAGCCCCACTGGGGTCTGCAGCCCTCCGGGAGTTGCAGTGGGATGCTGACAAAAGGGGCAGGGGCAAGGTTTCCCAGCAGGATGCGCAGCAACCCAGTACAAGCAAATAATGGATATTGACGGGGAAAACCAGCTCTGCTAGCCCCAGAAATCTTCTCTTACAGCAAGGAGCGGGGTAAAACCCCCAGGGAATATACTGCAGAGGCAAAACCCGCATTCCTGAGATGGCTGAGAAGTGATCACATCTATCTCCCTCCATCTCTCATTTCTAAGATCCATTTCTGAAGCATCACCAGCCAAGAAACTTCGGTTGATTGGATGGGATTAAAGCAAACAAACACACGCAAAAAATCTTATAGCTGAAACTTGAATGGTGTCCACAAACATCTTGCATATTTTCAAGGACACTGAGGAAATACGCGTTTTTTTCTCCCCTTTTTGTGGACTTAAAAAAAAATGCCCCAAGGGAAAAAGTCATTTAGAACTACTTAGGAAACACAAAGCATAAAAAGCCTATAATTATTTCTCTGCCAAGGGCTTGTCAGTTTGAAAATCCCCGCTCTTGAACCACTAATCCTTATGGAAAAAAAAATGCAGCTTCAGTTGGTTGAGTTTTGCTGCACTTTTCCAGTGTAAAAGCACTAAAGGGGAAGATGAAGATTTGGTTTTCATTTCATTAGCACCTTTCACCCATGATGTGCCCAATGAGTTTCCCTGGCCAACTAAGGAAACCTGCAAAGCATTGCCCCGAGGTGAGGCCAGTGGCTGCCCTGTGTGAGAACGGCACTCTGCAGGCATCAGGCTGGGGAGGGAAGGACCAAGGCTGATGTTTGGAGGCAGAAGTGCCTGAAACAGGAGAAATAAATTAGTTCAAGGTGGGGGTATATGTACTTTAAAAGCCAAGGATTCAGGGAGTTCCTGGGATTTTTGTTAGGCAGTTTGAAATAGCATAAAGACATTATTGGCAGGGAAACTGCACTTTTTCTGGAGGATGGAGATGAGCCATCCCAGCAGAGCAGAGTGGATTTGGGTACTCTGGTTTAGCAGCCAGATTCATCACTTCATGTCACCCTGCCTGGATAGGAATGGATGGCATCAGTGCCTCTGAACTTGTTTGGACATGAAGAAATGGTCCCATGAAGCCAGCTGTGTCACCGTTATGTACCTCAGCATCGAAGCATTGACCACGTTTTCTTCTATCTTCACTCCAGCCACAAAAGAGCTGCAGTTTCACCACGAGGTGAAAAGAGGAGAAAGGCAATGCACTGAGAGTGGGCAGGAGCCCAGCGTGCTCTGCCAGGGGTAGTTCCCACTGCAAACCCTTACCATGAAACTAAAAACAGGATCCAGCAGCGATCCACAACGCAGCACATCTGGGGAGAGGGCATTTCTTCCCCAGCCCTGCCACTGGCCGACTCCTTGGGGTCTCGGTTCCATGTCTCAGTCCACCAAAAAAAGGTGCAAAGATTAGTTTAGTGCTGTGGGAGGAAGTCCTATAAAGACCCTACCAAGGGCACAGGCACTTTGGTTCTTGCCAGGACCCAAGTCAAAGACTGCCAGTGTGGGCGGGCCAGCAACCTTCCCCAGCCTGGAGCATCTCTGGCGGGCGCTGCGAGAAGCGTGTTACACCAGACAGAGCAGGTGAGCCCCCTGGATCCTGCTGCACCCTGGCACCCATCCATCAGCGCTGCTTGGGTTCAGAGCTGCAGAGCAGAGGGTGTCCATCACACACACATCTTGCACAGCAAGGGCCAGAAAACCTTGTCCCTGCCATGGGCAACTTTCCCCCTGCCAAGGATACACACCTCTCTTGGACCTACTTTCCCCATGCAGGGCCCTTCACTCATTTCGGATGTCTTCACCCATTACTTTCTCCTAATTCATCTCTGTAACAGAACCTCCCATCAATACGTCCTCCCATCAACACTTTAATGACCTCGAGGTAATGCATGCAGGAAGCCTATCCTCCTTTCTGGTTAACCCTCCTTCCTAGGGCCAGAGCTGAAACAAGCTTGCACTCAAAAGCTCAACCTGTAAGACTTTAAGCTTCATTAAACTTTTAAGCAAGTCTGTTGAGGTTGCTCTTTCAGCCTTTCATAATTATGGATGCAGAAGGAAGGAGCAACATTCACCCGGGCAGGCATCAAGAAGATTCAAACACTTAATGGCTTTCCTAAGCAAGCTCCCACATCCACATTGCTGTTTAAAAGGATCTGCTCAATACCACTCCAGGTCTCTACCCAGTAGTGGAGATGCTGAGATATACATAATTCAGTATTCCAGTTCTCCATCACTAACCCAATTGGCCACCTATTTGGCACAAGTGAGGCTCAAACACATGACCCTGAGCCATCCCACCACCCTGGAGACCACAGGTGCCCAAGCCAAGAGGGCTCACGGACTCAGTTCAGGTAAGAAAGGCGCTCTCAGCTCTCCCTGCAGCCAAGAACCTGGAGCTCAGCATCTCCATTCTGCAATTCAGACCTTGGCTTAGCTGAACCGTATGCTCCAGAATAGCCTCTTCCTCCTCTTCAACCCTTGCAGGAGCCTACAGAAAGCGGTGTTCAAGCAGAGGAGACTGCTGCCCCATCCTCAACACCCAGCACAGGGCTGGGGTCCTGCACACCCAACACACATGCAGCACAGCTGCCATTCCCTCCTCTCCTGTTGCCTGGAAGGTCCCCTCTAAGATCAGCAATGGAAAAGATGCCCCAGAAGTGCACTGTAGCCCTAATCTGGGCTTCACACACAAGTCACTGGGTGAGAGTTTTAGGGTTGTGCTGAGACAAATGTCCATCTCCACTATCAGCACCCGTGAATTTATTCATTCAACAGCACCAAAATCACCCCTATGGGTGATTTGCCACGTTGCTTTTCCCTCCTCCTGTTTAGACACATTACTGCAGAGGTTAGCAACCTTTTGCATAAATAAAACACTGTTTTCCAGGAAGAAAGACTTAACAAAGCTGGCAAATGCCAGAAATTTTGACAACCAAAGTATCCATATGTTTTTATGATGGTAGGGACTGGAGGGAAAAAATGACAATACCGACTCTTTCAAATAAAAAATTGCTGCAGCTGAGAACTGTCTTCAGGTCCCTTAACCTATTTCTCTCCCCTTTCCAAATTTTTTCTGCCAAATGCTTCCCTGAGCTTTCAATAGCAAAGAGAAAATACCCGCCTCCCTCTTCCTGCTTAGCCGCTTTGGGTGATGCTATGCAGTGAAAAATCAACTTATAATGTGGTTCCTTTGGCCCAGGGCAGGGAAGAAAGACCCCTCGGTACACACAGACTCCAGGTCCATCCAAGGAGCTCTGCAGCACAAAACCAGAGGAGAGGATGCACGCCCCAAAGAGATGAAACACATCCAAATGGTCCTAAACCTAAACCTTTTCTCTGGGAATCGCCCTTGCCTCTTTTTGTGCATTTAAGATCCCACTTTGCTCCTTTGCAGGGCAGGGGACCTTGCCCAGAGGGATTTCGGGGGCTCGCCGCCCCACCGCGACGGTGGTTATCATTCCAGAGGAACAGACGTACCGGGGGAGAGATTTTGCACGGTGGCAGCAGGGGCGGAGGACAATGGGCCGAGGAGTGATGGTCGCGTGAAAAGGGATTTGTTCCGCTGTCAAGGACAGAAAGCTCTCCCCAAGAGCAGTGTTAGGAAACGAAGGCTACAAGGGAAGGAGAGCGGCGAGAGACAATATACGGAGGATGGTGATAGGGGGATAGCTGGAAAGGATCAATGCTGAGCCCTGATGGGCTTGCAAAGCATGAGTACCAGCTGAGGAAGCCTCCTCCAGCGTGCTCTGCCCTTTGAGGCATTTGCCCCAAGGAAGAGCAGGATGCCTCGGCACAGGGCAAACCTTTCTTCTGCGGCCACGGAGCCCTGACCACTGTCAGATGAGGGGAAGCATCGCTGCTTGCCAGGATGTGCTGGGATACAAAGGAGAGTGATTCTCCTTAAACAATGCCTGGGAGAAGCTGGGAGAAGCAGCACAACCTCCCGGTCACCTTTTGTCAAAGGTAGCCTGAGGTGGAATACACAAAGGCAGGCATGACAAAAATTAGGCAAATCTGGAAAGAGACTGCCCAGACTTTAAACTACCCCAGCAAGATGCTCAAAGCACTTGCAATGATGAATGAAGCCTTTTTTAGCTACATTCACATTTCCAGCTCCATTTCATGTGTGAAGGAGCCAAGTCTCAGCTCTTTTCCCTGCGTGCAACTGTGGCCCATCGTAGTCAAACCAGACACCAAGTGCAGGAGACCTGAATCCGACCACAGGATCGTATTTGCGGGTGTGGGAAATGCTCAGCCTCTATTGAAAGCAGGCAGGTGCATGCAAGCACACAGTGCAGTATGAGAAAATAAACAGTTTGCAATGAACACAACATGATTTCAGCCCTGTATTGAGAAATGCACACGCCACCCTCCCGAAAAATCCAACCTTTGTGGGAGAAAACATCATTTTCAGATAGCCAGCCTACAAAACATGGAGCGCCTTACGTTATCCATGATAAGCCAAAATTATTGGTCTTCCCTTAATAAGCTCCCAGCAAAACAGACAAGCAAGAAGATACAAAGCCCCCCATATAAACAGAGACTGGTGCCACCAGCCTGACGCTGTGCCCCTGCTGCCAGCACAGCCCCGACATCGCTCCGCCTGCCCCATGCCTTTCGCAAAAGCTTTGGGATCTGGCTGTCTGTAAATATTTGGGGTGGGAAGCCAGGGATTACAGAACTCCTCTCCTGGGCAACCAAGGTTTGATGATCTTAAAAAAAAACAAAAAACAAAACAAAGCAAAAAAAAAAACCACCAAACAAAAACCAAACCAAACCTCAAAAAGAGCTGCAACAAGATGCCTGCCAGTTTCACAGAGACACGCGAGACAATCCAGTGCATCCATTGCCCCTGAGGACCAATAGCACCAGGAGAAGATAACCTGGGGACCAGGTGGCTTCCTTCTGCCTGGGCAGGATTTCTTTCAGGTTAAAAGTATTGAGGATCAAAATCGAAGTTACAGGCTAGCATACTGTGGCCATAGGCTTTCACACACGTCTGCTCGGTGTTTGCCATGTCAGGGAGCAACCCCTTCCTCTACCTTCTGAAATCTCTTACAAATATACAGAAATTCAAATTTCTCATGAAAACACATTCATGGAAAAAAAAAAGTATTATTTTGGGTCAACCCCAGTATCTCACCCTAATAAAATCCAAATATTTCCTCCCTGCTTTAAAGCTATTCTTTACTCCTATTACAGAGGAGATGCTTTATTAAATCACAGGCAGAAGTGCAGTCCTCCAGCCCCAGCCCCCTGTTCCCATGTTGGTGTCAGTGTCCCCACCCCATGTTTGCAGAGGGCACAAGCCAGAGACAAAATGGAGCACAAAGGGACAAAGAGCATAATGGGAAGAAAAATATCAGGAACATGGGATGTACTGAGAACCCCTCCTTGGCTGCACACCGCAGGGTTCACCAAAATTGGGGAACCGTGAATCCAGACCCAAACCTGATTTAAACCATCGGGTCTTCCCCCTCCTCAGCCAGAAGCAGGACTTGCACCCTTGTGAGCAGAAGACAAGACCAATCCTCACCCCCTTCCAAAGTCCCCTTTCTCCCCCTCCAAGGCAGAGGGTGCTTTGGAGTCCCTGGGGCGAGCATGCAGGAGCAGAGTCAGAAATCCCGGTGGGTTTGGGTACGTTGAGGCCACCCCACTGCTGCCAGCAGGGATGGGGGCAGCTGGCAAAGCAAATCTTGCCCCCCCCCGGCTGCAGGCAAATCCTGCCCGCACAGCGGCCAGCCTTCAGTGCGACCACCAGCCTCCGTGAAACCAGCTGGGGATGACCGCAGCACAGGGTTTAGACCCTGCCGGAAAGCCCCCCGAGGAAGGAAGGACCAAGCAAGAAACCAAACTGTGGGCTCTCTTAAATCCACGGCTCGGCAAATCCCTCCCTGCGCCTGGCGGCTGCGAGCAGGTGAAGAACCGGCGAGGCGAGGGCTGGCGAGCCGGGGCAGGAGAGGACCCCAGCTGTCTCTCCAGCTGGTGGAGACAAAATTCTCATCAAACCGAAACAAACCCCCCTTTCTTCTCCCAGCCCATTCCTTTTTGGCGCCTTTATTGGGATTGCAAAGATCCGAAGTGGTTCCCCCAGCTCCAAGCACTCTGTCAGGGGCTGATCAGGGAGCGCTGTGCCACGGGGGGAGAGAGAAAGAGAGAAAAAGGAAAAAAAGAAAAATAAAAAATCACTGTAGGTCTGAAACAAGATGGCAGAAACCATGGAGAGTCCCAAGGATGCTCAGGTCCTGGCTCTGCTGGCACTGACCAGCAGCCTCCAGTGTCCCACTGCCAATGAGCAGGAGAAAGGGTGACCCCAAAGCCACCCCTGTCCCCACCATAGAGGGACAGAGGATGAGTATATTCAGCTGCCTCGCTCCCAAGCTGCCAAACATTGCTTCCTTCCAGACCTTTCCATGAAACATTAATCGTAAGACACAAATCGAAAGAAGGGTAGAGAGAAGGGGCAAGACACCAAATCTCTTCTCTGCCCCCTTTGGAAAGGGGGAGCCCCACAAGCAGGAGGACGGAGTGGGCAAGGGGGTGGCAGAGATACCAAGAAATATACCAGAAAAATACAAGGTGTATTTTTCTCGCCTGGCGTTTCCAGCACAGATCCCACAGCGCTCTCCGTAGCACCCCTCTCATTGCTCCATCCCGCTGCTTCCCCACTTTCCCCCCGCACAACAAGGCAACTTAATAACAGAAAGCAAAGGGCTGGCACCTGCTCTCTGCCCGGCGGTACCCACCACCACATCTCTGGTGGGGATGAGACCAGGTTCAGCAGCCCCAGAGCTGCACTTATCCCATCCCGCAAGGAGTCGGCACGCTTCCTCCAAGAGCTGTGGGAAAGAGGGATAATGACAGAGAGGGCTTTGCTACAGGAGATGAGGTGCTAGATGGGGATGGAGAGCAGGCAAGAAGGATGGGAAGCGCTAGAAGAAAAGGTTGAGAGATGGGAAAAGAAATACCAGCAAGAGGGACCAGCTGCCACTTATTCTGCTCCCTCATCCAGGCCAGCCCAACTGTCCCCAGTCCCCGCCCAGATGGAGAAACGCAAGTTAGCACTGTCATCTCCATAGGATCCCCTACAAGAAAGGAAAACAACCTCCAGAGGACATGTTGCACTGTAGCTAGGCTCACCCTAGCTGGTGATCTCTGGAGGGACCATTCTCTCCTATCAGCCACAAGAGGAGCAAAAAGTCCCGTTTCACCAGGCAAGAGAAGACAAAGGCCAGCACAAACTCCCCAGACCGTAGGAAGTCTCCGGCTGGTGCAACCAGGCTGCCCTAAAGCATTCAGCATCACCTTTTTCATTCAACCCATTTGGGATATGCCTCCTGCAACCCTCCCAGGCCGTGGAAGCAGTGCCACAGTTTGCAGCTAAATCACACAACCACATTCATTACCCGTGTTAAGCAAGACAAACGGCCACCACGCTTCAAACCTCTGCCCGTCTCTCATCTACGGCAGCAGCAGCTGCCAGACGAGCCTCCAGCAGGAGAGAGGAGGCTGCGCTGCCCCAAGCCGGGCAGATCCCACCTTCCCCATGGGCAGAGCCAGCCATGGTCTGCTGGGACTGCACTGCTGGGGATTCAGGCTCATCCCTCATACAGAGATGCTGGGTGTGATTTTAAAACCCAACACCGATGGGTTTCTTCACACACCTTTTCTTTTGTGTGTGCCTTCAAAGCTTGCAAGGATATATATACATTTTTTTTTTTTCCCCTTTGCAGCCAGATGAGCCTTCTTGTTTTAATTCCCGGAGGAGGAGGAGAAGGTGGAGGCACCCACACAACCCCATGACTCCGGGAGCAGGGGATTTCAGAGCCAAGCAGAAGAGCTTTGCAACGACGGTGCAAAAGCTGGCAGCAGCACAGAGCCGTCAAGCCGTGCGAAGACAGGACGAGCATCACACAACTGCCTCCCTCGGCCGGGGAGCCCGGCACGGCGGCGGTGGCTCGGGGGCCGCGGCCGCCCCTCCGCTGCCGGCGCCCACATGCCAGGCCTGCTCCGAGATGTGCTGGCCATCTGCTCCTGCCAGCCGGGGCTGGGGCCGGGGCTCTGCGCCGGGGCTGGGGACGTGCCAAGCCGTCCCGCCGTCGCCACGCTCCCCAGCTGCGCCCCCCGTCACGACCGCACCGCTGTCGGCGCTCCCGGCCCCCAGAACCGGCCGGCGGGGTTGCCGCACGCCACCGGCATCACCCGCGGTGGGGCTTTTGGATGTGACGTCCCCACGGCTCCAGGTTCTCCCTACGGCGGCTGGTTCTGCTTGCCCCACGCAAGCCCACCGTGAAACACCTCTGGGCGAGTGGGGCTCAGCCATTCCCATCCTCATGTGGATTTTCTGGCCCCCGGGCAGCCCCCTTCGCAAGCCCCGCTCTTCCCATCGCTCCCAGCACCCTTCCCCGTTTACGGCCAGGTTTAACATTGCCCTCCGCGCCCCCTAAATCTGCCACCAGAGAAGCCCATCCCCCTGGTCACCAACACAGGGGCCCCACAGCCGGGGCGCGTCCGTCGTGGAGCCGGCCAGGGCGAAGCCTGAACCTTGTCATAGTTGAGACTTATCAGGTTTGGACAAGCGCCGGGGGCTGCCGCGGGATTCAGGATGTTCTGTAACGAACGGCCTCTGCCCCAAATAGACGCCGTCCCAGGAGGACGGGCTGGAGCGGTCCCTCCCCAGGAGCCCTCCCCGCCGGCGCGGGGGAAACCAGCCCAAGAGTGACCCCCTGGCCGGCATCGCTGTCCGAACCATCCCGAGCACCCCAAAGAGATGCCACGACCTGGCCCGACATCCCCGGTCTTTAATGCATCCCTCTCTCCAGGTCCTCTCCCAAGGTCTTCCTCTTTATGAAAGACAAAGAAATGTAAAACATCTGTTTTAATAAACGATTCCTCAATTTCTAGAGTCCGGCAAGTCAGATGCTCATTTAAAACCGTACGTAACACTTTCCACGGGTGTATTTATAACTAAAGGCATAACTCTGCCGTCTCACACTCTGTCATTAACCCTCCAGAGCCTTATTATAACCAGAGCGAAGATATGTGTGAGAAAATACTGCACCTACTTTTCTCTGGTAAAACATCCCAATAGTCACCATCAAGAAGAGAAATCCCTTCTTTTGATTTAAAAAAAAAAAAAGGGGGGGGGGGAAGGAAAACCACAACCAAAACCATCAACACCGCGACACCACAACTGGCAGGTAGGATCCAGAACCGCTTCCCCGACACCAGCGTTTCACACGCGGAGCTCCCAGTCCTCCCACCCGGCCAGCACCGCTGTGCCGACCGAGCGGCCCCCCGGAGCCCAGCTCCGCTGGCGTGACCGCCGGTGCCGTGGGGATTCGCGCCATCGCGCTGCGCAAAGGAGTGTCAGTCGCCCACGATAATCAACCGGCTCTGGGCTCAAAGTAATTAGCTCGGTACAAGAGCAGCGGCTCTTCCCCTGCGTGTGTCGCGCCGAAAGCCCCGGCATCAGCACCGTGGTGGAGGCAGGCACGGTTCTCCTGCGCCCGGGCCTTCGGAAAGGGCTCAGCCCAAAGACGGGATGGGTAGTTTGGGCAAAGAAAGAGGGTTTTTTTGTTAAATATGGAGTCATACGTAAAGCTCCGCAGAGCCAAGCAAACGGCTTTTTGGGATTCTCTGCCTCACATCCTTGCTGTCCCCAGGTAAGGAGTCGCGCTGCCGGCACGGCAGGGAGCCACGCCGGGGGAGGACGGAGGAAGTGGGGGACATGGACCCTCAACCCCGTGCCAAAAAAACCCCACAAAACCTCAAAAAAAAAAAAGATAAATAAATAAATTCAAGGGGCCAACGATGTGAGAGCAAGGGGCAGACGGGAGCAGAAGGGGAAGAGGCCAGCAGCGGTTCAGGGCTAAAACCATCCCACCTCTGGGAAACCGCCTGCCGCAGAGCCCGCTCCTCCGCTCAACTAAAAAGTTACCGACCCAAACGCAGCCGGGAAATAACCAGGACAAACGCTGCCACCACTGGAGCGTAGGAAAATATTTGTGGCATTATTATGTTTTGCTTCACAATCACCCTCGTCCGTGCCGGCAGCGAGAGGGGCACGGCAAGAAGCCAACTGCGGCACCGTTTTCTTTCACGGCCAAGAGGCATAGGAGGAAGGTTTCAGGTTGGAGCCGGCTTCCAGCACTCAGAAGCCCCAGCTGAACACGCAGAGAGTAAAACCCACGTGTGCTACGAGCTGGAAAGGCACTTCTGCAGTAATAATTGCCCAAATTTCCCCTAAATGCTCCAAGCGAAGGCGCTGATAAAGCAGGAAACGCGAATCAAATTGTGTTGGAAACGTATGGGAACCAGTAGCAAAATTTCTATAGACAAACAAGCAGCGCACCCAATTTCAGCAAATTTTTGCCTAAAAAATACCCCATAACGCGGCTCTCTCCTTCCCACTCTCGCAGCAGCTAATTCTTCCGCTCTTTCGTAAACATTTGAAAACAAGGTCACGCGCACAAATTCTGCTTTCAATTTGCCTTGTATCCATAGTGATTAAACTCAGACCCACAATACGGGACTTAAAGGAAAAAAAAAAAAAACTTTTAAAAGGCCTGGAGCAGGGCTAGCCCCTGGCACGCTCGCCGACGCGCCAAAGGCCAGGGATGAGAATGTCGCCAACGACAGTTTTCTCATAAAACAGCAACCTGGGAATTAAATCGCAGGGCTCCGGCATCTGTGCTATCGCCATAGCGAGGGATCCAGCCCCCCACCCCCCCATCCACACCCTCCTCAAGAAACAACCAGCCCAGAGGCAACACAAATTTAACGGCTCCCAAACCCGGCCAGGGAACGGCGTTGGGCAGTGACGGCCAGAGCGAGATGAGCAGGAAAAAACGAAAGCAGCTGCAGGAGATGAAAGACTCAACAGCCTTCTCCCCATTCCCAATGGGAAGGTTTTTCGCTTAAAAAAAAAAAAAAAAAAGGAAAAATAATTTTCTCATCATCTTTTTCCCCCCCCAGCCCCACACTTGCCGAAGGGGAAGTGTTGAGGCTGGAAGCTTTAACCTCCTACATCCAATTTCCTGCTCCATCACAGCCCCAGACGTGGGCAAAGCCTCCAGTGTGTGACAGCAAACACCCTGAGTTCAGCGGGGCCTTCCCTGGTCCCTGCTGAGTGCCTCAGTTTCCCCACCTGCCCATGGGGGAGCAATAGCATCGCGCTGCCTGCAAGGATATTAGGAAAACAGCCCCATCCGGGACCGGGTCAGGGAGGATGTAACGTTCCTCAGTAGGAAAATAAAACCAGAGGAGACGAGAAAATGCTTTGCCCCATCCCTCCACAGCCCTGGGCTTACCGGGGGTCTCCCAGGCTCCTAACAAAAGGCTCCTAAATTCCCAAGACACAAAGTAAGCGCAACGAAACCACCTTGGAAAAAAAAAAAAAAAGAGAGGACCAGGGGTGCCAGGAGGCAGCGGAGGAGAAGCACAACTCGCCCCGCAGCACCGTAAGGCCGACACCTCTTGGGACACACCAGGCAGGGGAAGCGGGGAGCTGGAGGGGGACACCAAAACCCCTCAGCCCCCCAGGTTTTCGGCAGGGCGCTGGGGCTTTGCGGGCGGCGGGAGCGGAGCGAGGTGAGGGGGGGGCTCACCGGGGCGCACTTACTTCTCGTAGTCCAGCTTGCAATAGAGCTTCTTGTCGCGATAGAAGCAGGTGGTCTGCAGGGGCTCCTTGCAGGACACGCACTGGACGCACTGCTCATGCCACAGGCTGTCGTTCAGGCGCAGCAGGAACCGGTCCGAAATGACTCGCTGGCACCCTTCGCACACCGACTTGGGGGTCGCGGCTCTGCCTGCGGGGAAGGACCCGGGGGCCGGAGTGGGTGGAGGGGGGAGGCGGACGGGGAGACAGACGGGGCGAGGGACGGACGGAGGACCCCGCTGCTCTCGCTTCCCCTGTGCGATCTGGTGGGTCGGGGGGGTGCCGGGGGTGTGCGGGGCGCTGCTCCGGGATCCAGGGGGGACCCGTGCCTTAGGGGAGTCCCGGGGGGGACACACCGCCCCCAATTTCGTTCCTCTCGGAAAGGCGGCGGCAGAGCCGCAGCTCGGAGAGCAGGCGGTTGTTTAAAACCGATATTAAAACGAAGAAAGAAAAGAAAATAAATCATTTATCGTTCGATTCGAAGGAAAGGCCTCCGTTGCACTGGGGGACGGGGGGGGGCACACGTAATTTAATGCAATCGCAGAACGAAACGGGAACGGGAAAGGCGGGCGCCGCGGGCATTCCCCGGGCGAAGGGAGCGGCGCGGCGCCGGGCAGAGCTACGGCCAGGACCGAGCCGGGGGAAGCTGCCCCCGAACCCCCCGACCCTCCCCGTGCCCATCGCTCGGGGCCCACCCGGCCGTGCCCACCCTCGAGGGGGTCCCCGGGAGGGCAAGCGGGGTGCCCCGACTTACCCAGCAGGGAGGAGAAGGGGACCGAGGGGTCCAGGGCGCTCTGCAAACTCTCCTCCATCTTCAGCCCGTCCAGCATGGTGGGGAACCGGCCAGGGCGAGGGGTCCGCGCCGCCCTCCTGCCAACAACAGCCCCAACACGCCGCGCTCAGCCCCGGCCGCCGCCGCCCCCGGCCGGGGCTTCCCCGCCCCGGCTGCCCGCCCGCTCCCGGGGCACCCCGATCCTCCCTCCCTCCCTCCGTCCCTCCCTGCCGCCGAGCGGGTGAAACCCCCCGCGGACCCCCTGCTCCGGCTTCGCAACAGCCGCCCCGGGCGGGCTCGCAGCGTCTCACCGGCCCCTTGGCCCCGACGTGGGGTGCAGGCAGTCCCGGGGACGCCCCGCGGCAGCGGGACGGGAGGACGCGGGGCCGCCGTCGGCGGGACTCGGCCGCTTACCTGGGGCGGCCCGGGCGGTGCCTTCCTGCGGGTAGCGGGCGGGAAAGGTGTCCGCGGCCACCGCTCCGGGGGGATCCTGCGGCGTCTCCTTCCTCCTCCTCCCCGGGCTGTCCTCCCCCGGCCTCCCCGCCGCCGGAGCTGCCCGGGGTGGGGAACGAACCGCGGCGCCCTGGACGGCTCCGGAGCGGAGCGCACCGACCTGCGGGGAAGCGCCCGTCCGACTGCTGCTGCCAAGGCACATTTCCTGGAGCTGATACCTCCCTGCCCGACCCCCACCCCCTGCCCTCCCCTCTCCACCCAACTCGAAATAAGTTTCCTCCCCGCTCTCCTGCCTGGCTGCAGGCACCGACCCCGCCACGCCTCGAGGGGCCGGCGGCCTTCACCGGCTCCGGGGGGCACGGCCGGGCCGCCCCGCGAAGCGCCGGGGCTGCCCCGGCTCCGCTCCGCTCCCTGGCCTTTTTTTCTTCTTTTATTAGAAAGCAAGCCAAAAAGAAGAAAAGGAAAAAAAAAAAAAAGGAAAAAAAAAGGTGGAGGGTGGTGCCCCGCCGCTACGGCTCTCCCGGTAGTGAAAGCGGCTGGAAATCAGCTCCCCCTTCCAGGAGAAGCCCAGGCCGGGAGTTTTTGGGGGAAGCCCGGCCCCGGCCCGGGGAGGCAGCGGCCGGGGCGGGATGCGGTCCCCGGCGGGGATGCGCTCCCCCGCGCTGCGCATCGCATCGCCCCGGGCGCCTCGCTCCCGCCGCTCCGGAGTACTTCAAGAAAATGAGTACTGGGAGGGAGGGGAAAAAAAAAAATTTAAAAAATGCCGAAAGCCGGAGAGCTGCCCCGGTGGCGCAGAGCGGGGCCCGGTCCGCTACGGGCGCCGGTACCGCGGAGCCGCAGGCGGAGGCGGCCCCGGGGAAGCGCCGCTCCGGCTCCGCCAAACCGCATCGGTGTCGGGGAGGGGAAACCCGCGGAGGGAAGATCCCGCCCGGCCGGGGAAGCCGATACTTGCAGCCTTCCCGCTGCACCGGCGATTTCCCGTCCCGCCCGGCTCTCCTCTCTCTTCCCTCCTGCCCGGAGGGTACGTTCGCTATTTTTCGGGGAGTTTCACGGGCCCCGCAGATCCGGAGCCACCCGCAGAGGGACCGGGGCCGCGTACCTGCTGCGGCCGGAGCAGCCTGGGCACGGAGGAGAGCTAGGTCCCCTCTCTCCGGCTGGTGGGGGAGAAACGGCTGCGGAGCTGCCAGGGACCCGCCGCAGACTCGTGGAGGATGGGAGGTTTCCGAGGGGCCTCACCTCCTATGTTCACCGGTGACCTTGGCACCAGGGGCAGGAGTGCTCCTAGCCTCTCCATGGGGCATCCTCGTCACCAAGTGTTCCCCACGCCCAGATGACGTGGGTGATGCAGGGACCAAGGTCATGTCCTTCGGGAGCTCATAGGAAGGAGAGAGGCCACAGGTTAGCACGGGTGGATCCCCCACCCTGCCAACATCTCATGGGAGAGGGAAACTGAGTCCTGGGGCAGCTCCGCTGTATCCTAGTTATTATAGCTACACTGGGGGCCTGGGCACGAAAGCATTGGTACCATTGCACAGGTCAGCATGAAACAGCTCCGATCCCTCACACCTAGGAAGGCTGAGCTGCAGCAGGGAGTCACTGGGCTCTGATGCCTCCGTCTTTGTCTCTCCTGAAGGTCTCTGAGCAGGTCCAGCCAAGTTTCTAAGGTAGCCAGATCCGCCAGAGCCACATTGCCAAGACACCAGCCCGGCACAGACTGCAGCCCGACCAGGGGCTGCAGGCACTGCCTGCTGCTCTTCCTCCCTGTGCAAACCAGCACAGCCGTCCTATCCCATCCCACCCCAGCTGCAGAGCAGTAGATTTTTTCCTTACACAGCCAGGAGTCAGCCCCAAGGGGAGGGGATGCCATCCTTCACCTCTGCTAAAGAACTGTGGCCCTGTACCAGGCACCTTGCTCCTATACTCAGACTGCCCACCTGCTTTGGTCTGATCAGAGATGTGGGAACAGCTAGGAGGGCACAAGTTGGAACATAAGAGGTTCCACTTGAATATGAGAAAAAACTTCTTCACAGTGAGGGTGCCAGAGCCC
>JAOXJM010000004.1:3351022-3427175 GCA_026413425.1 Tringa solitaria
TTGCCCAGAGAGGTGGTGGAGGCCCCATCCCTGGAGACATTCAAGGTCAGGCTTGGTGCAGCTCTGAGCAGTGTGATCTAGTTAAAGATGTCCCTGTTTACTGCAGGAGGGCTGGACTAGATAAACTTCAAAGGTCCCTTCCAACCCAACACATTCTATGATTCTTTCCTCTGCACAGGACAGCCATCTGCTAGTGACATTTTCAGACGAACAAGCAGTCTCTTATTTACAGAAGCCACGCTCCATGGTCTTGATGACCTACCAGACATGGGGTGGGGTAGCATGGGGTGGGGTGTATCAGCTGGAGAAAGAGGACAAGGCCTGCTCAAAGTGCAACCTGGAGACCTTGTATCCCACAACCCAGAGATCATCTTTCCAGGGTCTCAAGGTAGACTAAGCATAGGGATGTCCAGGAGCCACAAATGGCCACTTTGAGACTTCCCGCCCCAGTCTTGGTTATCATATTCCTTTACTTCCAATTTCAAAAAGTGACTGTTCATATTGCAGGCAATGGTCTGGACTTGCTTGCGACAGTGGACTGAGATCATCAGCATCAAGACAGTCGAGGTGGATTGCTCAGGGGGCTTAGCAAGCTCTGCTTGCACTGACTGCAGTGGGCACGTGCAGGGCCATCTGCACTAGATGCTAGATCCCACTCTGCTGTCCAGTTTATTTTTGTTCTGTTACCCATGTGTTGAGCTGTTCTGCCAACATGGAGCATCAGGAACTCTGAAATCCCTCATCATGGGCTCAAATTAAGCCACCAAGAGGCTGTGTACATTAAACCCCTATCAGAGAGGGTTGAGCATGGCCCAAAACATTTTTGGATGTCTTGGCCAAATTAAACAGTAACCTTGGTGCTCTCATGTAAACATTTAAGATCATAGCTGCAATAACTGTGAGCTGAGGACAGCCGGTTTGCTCCTGAAAGAGACAGCACTACTGGTGTGGAAGCATTCTGTCCTCCCCAGCTGGCTCAGCCCACCATGCTGCGGCAGCTCACCCCAGAGCCAAAGCGCACTCTGAGTTACCACTGAGTGCTGCAGGGCTCCAAAACAGCACTCAGACACGAGGACCCTCACGTTTTTCTCTCTATATTTCTCTCTCTACCTGTGATCTGTGCGTGAGCTGCTGGATGTGTGTAAATCAGGGGCAGCAACACCTCGGTGCAGACCCCTTGGTATTATGCACTGAGCCCATCCATTAATACCAGATGGTCCGTCTTCAGAAGGTAGCATCAGCTTCTTCAGCCCTCCTCTTGCTAGGCCTGCTAATGCCAACCTCCTTCCTTGATTTAAATCACACCTGAGAGCAGGGAGGTCAAGAGAAACCCAGGGGTTTATAATCAGAAAAGAAACCCAATCCATCTAGCTGGGTACCAGCTCTTCGAAGAAGCCCACAGCTGTTGGAAGGGAAAGCCTGTAGCATCCCAGGCTGGAGAGAGCCTTTTGCTTTGTCTAAGTATCACGGTGTGGGTACCACCCCAGGACAGCCAGCATGCAGCCTCTCAAACCCTGGCAAAGGTTTTACAATGAACAGGTTGAATATAAACACTTCACTCTTAATGGAAAATTACCTTCTCAATTGAAAGCAGTCTCTTAGTCACTGCTTTTCACCTCTTTTGAGATTCTTCCTGGTATTGAGGGTTTTTTTGTTGTTGTTTTTGTGACACTGAGAAAAAAAAAGAATATTAGACTTTCCATAATTCTGAAATTTGTTTTCTTCCTTTCTCCTGCTTTTTTTATTCTCTTTTCCTCCTTTTCACAATGAAATACTGGAGAATAAATCACGTCCCCATGTGGGAGTTTTAAAAAAATGTTTCATTTTTATTCTTCTTTCTTTCCTGTTGTCAATACTCCTTTCCCTCGAACTTCCCCGAGCAGCAGTGTTGCAATCTGTCACACGGACAGACGAAGCGCGGCTGCATCTCACCGCACTGTCTGCTGAGAGGGTCAGAAGGGGCAGATCACTTAACACTACACCTGTTTTATGAATAATAATACAGACAGTTTTGCTGGGTTCCTGGGAGGATGTTTTCCCACCAGGATAAACTCCATGTATTGAACAAATTCATGTCTTTAACTTGTTTGACTCTGGTTAGCTCAGTTGCAATGGGAAGCTCCAGCAGTGCCATTTGAGCAGGGAAAAGACCAGGTTTTGTTAGAGTGGCTTGTCCTTTCTCTCTCTCTGCAAGTTTCATTTATGGAGGTATGAGATTATAAATATGGGGTTGAAGAGCCTGTTTCCAATGCAAAAATACAGAGGAAAAAAAAAAAAAGCAAGCCTGAGAACAGGATCCATGAAGTTTCAGAAAAATTAAAGTTATCCATAAGTATGCCAGGTTTGGGTCATCTCAAAATACCCCACCTGGACTAAAATGAAGCACTTTTGTTCTTTCTTCAGTGGCTGGGCTAGCTCAGAAAAAAAAAAAAAGTTACTTTTTAATATTTTTAATGTACTTTTTCAATTACTGCAAAAATTCCAAGAATTTATTTTTAAGATGGCAGAATGAAATATTCTCATTCAAAGCAACAAGTTTCTCCAGGTCTTTCCTTAGCAGGAGCAAGAAGCAACAATACCTGTTCTCTCTTGATCAGAGGACTGTGTGCATCAGCACATGTAGCGATACCCTGAGTGATGTTACTGCCCTGATTTGGTTTGCCCAAGAGTCTCGGGAAGGTCCCTCAGCCCCACCTCAAGCCAGACCTGTGACAGTGGCAAAAGAGGACACTTCTGCCAGCTCCAGTCAGTGCCTCTCTCATATATTGTTTTATTTGTTTTGTTGGCTTTTATTGAGAGTGAAAAAATAATTTAAAGCAATTATCTGTACAGGGGGGCAAGGGACTGGTTAACTGGTTGAAGGATCTGTGACGCCCCACAGCCAGGCCAGGGAAGGCTAGAGGGTGTGATTTACAGCTGTACAAAAACACAACAATCCCACCGAAGAGAAGCAGAGGGTGGAGGACATCTCTTGAGCTCTTGTAGGCCCAGAGCAGAGAGGCAGGAGGCTGTGCAGGGGCATGAGGGACCAGGGTCTGGCCATAGTGGAGCCAGACCCTCAAGTGACCTGCAGGGGTGTCTCCAGCATCTCCATAAGGAAAGTGTCAATGGGGGTATCCCCAATCAGCTTGAAGAAGAAGAGGTGCTCCAGGCATTTCAGCCCAATGGACCGCAGTGCTGGCAGGCGCAGAAGGAGTTTGGCAAACCTAGGAGGAGGAAAGCAGAGTCAGAGGCATGTAGAAGACTCTGGACACCCTCTCCCACGTTTCCAAGTCTGCATCAAAGACTCAGAAGAGCAGAGTCCAAATCGTCCCTCGAAAATGCCTTGCAAAGTCCTCCAGCTTAGATTCTCCTATGCTTTCAAAGCAGAGAAATAAGTATTTCTCTCCTCATACATGGAGGGAATATTATTCTTTTCAAAATAGAAGTTTTAGAAATGCTAAATTCTAAGAAAAAAAAAAGAAGAATGTATGTCCAGATTCTCTCCCCAGCCAAGACTTGAACCAGTGACTTGCATCTCCATGGTGCCGTTGAAATCCTTCTTGAAACAGCTTTCAAAGAAATCCCTGTTCCCCAGAGAGGTTGCACAACCCCTCAGCAGTGCCTCTACCAGCCACTGCCTCTGCCTCCTGTTTAGAGGTGCAGCTGTGAGGGGGTGCAGCAGGCAGGCTGTCTCCCCCTCCCCACACCCCATTTGCAGTGCTCCACAGTCACATCCAGAGCCAAAAATAGCAGAAGATGCTGTGGGTGCATCACTTGGCTGGCAGTGATGAGGACAGATCCAGCTGCCGGCGTTTCAAGAGCTTGGCCAGCAGAGGGTAGGATTGGATTGAAAAGCAAGAAAATTGAATCTCGCCGGCACCTTGAATGCCTGGGCCAGGATTAGAGCACTGAGAGGAGAGGACAGACCAGCTGGTGAGAGCTGGGCTGCTTCAGGCAATTTTGGCTGGTGTCCTGACCTTGCTTTGCTTGGGGCTTCAGCCCAGCTAGCACTAACACCCCTGCTTCAGTCTGCTCTTTCCAAGGTGGGAATTGTGCTGCTCTAAGTGCTCTCCAAGTGCAGCTACACTTGGAAACACTCACCGCCCTGGCTGCTCAGGGTACTTCTGCTTCGTGTAGGCTTCCAGCGTGGCATAGACCTTTTCCCTCAGCGATTCCACTTCTGATGGGCTGGACAAACCCTTGGCATCTGGATGAGGGAGAGAATACAGGTAGAGAAGAAGAGGAGACCTCTCCACCACCAGCAGAGTGACTGCATGCTTGGATGGGAGTGGACTCGGGCTCTCTTTAATCATGTACACAGGAAATGGGATAAATCAGTCTGCAGTTCTGATGCTCTCTGCCACAGCTCTCCTGCCTGTGACCTGCCATGGCCCAGAGGATAGGTATGTCACCTGGGACTGCCCCAGGCCTCAGACTTACCTGGGTTGAACAGGACAATGGCTCGCAGGCACCCCAGCTCCGACTTATCCATCTGCATGTCTTTCATTTTGGACACCAGCTCTGTCAAAACCCTGCATGTAGGGGACATGGGTGAGCAGACGATCAGACTCAGGTATGGACAGCAAGGCTCAGGGCTGAAAAGCATCTGGGACAGGCACTGGGAATACCCCCAATTCCTCTCTGCAGGAGGAGGCAGCTTTAAAGGACAGCCACACCACACACTGCTCTTTTACATGTGCATCAGCAGCATTCATGGACCTGAGCATCAAATTCACTCCCGTTCTCACTTTGCTCAGCAGATGCCCTCTGTGCTCTGTTTGGACTATGGAGAACAATTTGCACTCATTTGAGGAAAGCCACATGGGTTTTTCTCCACGTTTCACTGTGCGAAACATGGGCACCACCTTTACGTGTGCCAGTTGTGTAAGTGTGGTAATGCAGTGTCCTGCCAGGCAGGGAGCAGGCATGGCATGGACAGTGTGTATGCAATCATAGGAGCAAGTCGGGGTTTAAGGCTTTGCCAGCTAAAGCTCTTGCTGATCAGTATTAGCTCTACATCCAGTTACGGCAAACTCTTAGAGAGAAGGCTGAGCAGCATACACCCGACCAAGGATCTGCTTCTGCAGCTACAAATCCATTTCCAAGGTGCTTTCATCCCATTCTTGGTTTTAAAGCCAGTCAAGTGTACCCTCCTCATTCTAAGTTCAAATCAAATCACCATAGGTTTGCTCTAGCCCTCACTAAGGATGTATTCCCCATTCAGAGGGGGAAGACAGAGCCAGTCTGGCTGCTGCTGCTAGAGGATGACAGAAACAGGCCACATACCTGTCAAAGATGGAGCCCACGCCAGCACTGTGAGCACTACTGCGGTGCACGTGCAAGCCTGTGGCCAGCAGGATACCATCTTGCACTGACACAGAGCGATGGGAGAAAGAGGCAATGAGCAGCTCGTTCCAGCCTGCAAGAGGAGATGTGAGGGACACAAGGTAGTTCAGCAAAAAATCAGTTCCACATGCAGCAGGAGAGCCGGTTTCTCCCTGCTGGCTTCAGGCTCAACTTCACAGGAAAGATGGACCCCAGGTACCAACTGCACCCTCGCCAGCAGGAAGAAACATAAAAAAAGTCTCAAAGTGCAAAAAAAAAAAAAGAAAAAAGGGACCCCTTTACATCATTTTGCATGTTACACACTAATGTTGTGACCCACACATAGTAAGTTCTGTAGTTATAGGAAATGCATTAACAAGACATTTATTCACTCTCCCCCAGTCCTTCTACATGTCTCTATGAAGAGGGGAACAAACCACAGATTTCACTGCCCCATCCACAGCCTCTGCCAATCACTCATCATGGCTCAGGATGCTCACCCTGTGACAGCAGGGAGGGATCAGCTCAGGATCTCCCATTCACCATCCAGCCTGGCTGGCACGGCACACAGACCAGAGAAGGGACAGAGGTACCAGGAATAGCCCCAGAGGCCAAAGTTGGGAGATGTTACCTGCCCGGAGGAGAATGACTTGGTCCTCCAGAGTCAGGTCAGAGAAGTGGGGGATTCTCTTGGCCCACTCAACAAGTGTGAAGAGCTGCTTGTCAGCTGCGTGGCATATGTTGGTGACAGGGTCGTTTGTCTAATTAAGAGCGATATCAAAAGGAAAACAGCAGAGGAAAAGAGGAGAATTTGTTAATGTAAAACTTTGATAATCACTGTCTGCACTGCACACAGTATCAGATTGTTAACAATACTCAGCGCCACAAGTAAAATGATCAAATTGCCAATAATCACAGCTATGCATTGTTGAGAAGAGAAGATATTAATTACCACTATCCCCTCTACAACAAACCAAATCAGCTGGTTGCTAGACTTCTCTGTTTGCTTGCTGTTCTTTGCAAAGCAAGCACTGCATGGCAGGTTGCAGTCCTGCTTCCCAGGGCACATCTAAAAGCCATCAAGCAGCCTCTGAACAGGCACGAATAGCAGTTTTACCCAAAACAGTAAAACTACAGCAGCAAACCTGCTATGTCCAGCTCCACTGCAGTCTTGATCATTGGGGCAGACAAGCACCACCCAGGTCTGTGCAACTGTGGAAGCCAGCAGAGGGTTCAGACTCTCTGGCACCCAACTATTGCCCTATCTACTCACTGAAACCAAAGGGAACTGGAAAAAAAATGCTAGGAAAATCATGTATAGGCTGTTTTCTAGTTGTCATTCAGAGTAGCTTCAAAAGAAGAATTGCTGGCTATTTTTAGGCAGTGCAAAGCAAAAACCCTTTGCAAAATGCTAGCCGTTCACATGGGGTTTCTCCTTTCAAATCACACCTCGAAGGCTCTCATCTCAAGCTGCAAGTGATTTTAGTGCCCCTTACTGAGCTTTCTGTGTTCACGTCGTTGTAAGCCTCTGTCTTGGGTTCAACTGCCAGCTCTGCTTCCAAGATCCTCTCCACAGGCATGTCCTCGCTGCCGCTGCTTGTGGACTCGGCCTCATTCTCGCTCCGCTCCCTGCTCCTCTGCCTCTCCTCCTGCACAGCTGCAGGACAGAAACATGGCTCTTTACACCCACAGCAATCCTTACCTGCTCACAGTGGGTCTCATTTCCTCTGGGAGGAGGGATAAGAAACCCCCTCAGGAGGGGGAGAACAGGAAAAAAAAAAAAAAAAAGAGAGGATATTTCATGTGTACATCCATTAAAATGGCTACTCCAACCATCCCCTAATAACTTTGGGGTTGGTGTAGAACAGTAGGCTCCAAATTTAACCTAAGGTTGTGATTGCCAAGATACAAAGCTCCAGAATACAGGAAAGAGGAGTGATACCTCCAGGTGGCAGCCTGGACTCAGCTGTGACTAGATGCTAGAGGAGGCAGGAGGGACCCGGCACCCAGACACCGAGGTTTACTGTGCTTGCAGCATGCTTCTAACAGTTCCATAGCAGCCAGAGCACCACCCAGCAGCAGGGTTAGACTGTCCCTCACCCTGAGTCAGATCCACACATGCTGCCTGCCTCATTTGTGAGCAACCACTTACCCAACCTGGTCCAGCCCTGGTACCACCTTTCTCTCCACCACCTCTCCTCCCATCCCCTCCCCACTAGAAAGCAGTTCCTAGCGCCTCTGAATGCCCCAATGCCTTCACTCTCTTCTCTGAACTCTGTACATTTTCCAAATTATCTACTGACTGGAGGAACAGAATCACTGAAATTCTCTCCAGATCTCAGCTATTAGCTCCCAGGGCTACTGGGTGTGTGGAGGACAGGTTGATGTAGGACATGTGCACATGGTATGTCAAGTCTTGTGCTCAAGAGAAGTCCTGGGTGCACATTTTTATTGGTGAAATCCCAAAGGGAAATAAGAAAATTCTGCTAAAAAAAACCCAAACAAACAACACACACACAAAAAAACCCACCTGTGACCAGTAGGCATCATATCAGTTTAGCTCATTGCTGGGGAGAAATGTCCCCAAAATACAGTCCTGCCAGCATCACTCCCCTGTGTGAGCATACAGCAACAAGCAAGGGGCCAGAGTGCCTTGTAGCCCCTAAGGGACAGATATACAGCTGGCTCGGTCTCAAAGAATGGCCTGTACTGAGCTGTAGGCATCTATACACCTGAAAGGAAAGGTTCAGTGGGGGAGAAGGTGGCTGCAAAGCTGGCCCCTGCCACACAGATGTTGGTGCTTCTAATGGCTCCCCCACCCATTAGCTAAGCACCAGGCAGTCAGCATCCAGAGGAGTGGGAGAACCACCAAGAATAAAGAGGCCTTTAAGAGGAGAGGGGACCTGCATAAGCACTAGGGGGGGACCAAGGAAGGGACCAGCTCAGAAAGCCTGTGGGAGAACTTGATCCCCATTTTCTCAATTATGTAAGTGCTGCTGGAAGAAGGGGGTGACAAGCTTGTAAGTCAGATATTTGCATCGGGAGATTTCTTTCCCATTTGTCTTCACAGCTCTGCTGTCTGCAGTGGTGTCAGGGAATAAGCCCTTGCATCAGTCTTGCCTTACTCCAGCTTATGTTAGGGTGCTTCCAGGGGAAGGGCCAAACCATTGGAGGTTCCCCAGCACTGAGACTCAGCAATACTTTACCATGCTCAGCACTTCCCTGCGTTTCTCCCAGCTGGGAAGATGTGCTTCCCAGCACTGCCCAGCTGCTAGAAAACTGGCAGCACCCAAGCAGACAGCTCAGTGGGGTGTCCAGTCTGGTGCTGGCGAGGGAGGGCAACACAGGACACACACGTGCCAGCCACCTGGGGGAAGCATTAGGAAGAAGCCAGGGAAGTGCTTCTAAAGTCATCAAAATCTTAGTGGAAGAGTGAGCATGCCAAGGAAATACCAGTCTCCAAACTCATCCAGGATTCCTTGTTCAAGCTTCAATCTGTCCCCGGTTTCTGCAGCTGCCAGAAAGCCCTTGTGATTATTGCAGGCAAACTCCAGAAGGATCCACCAGGGTCCTGGGGTTTAAATTTTCACAGTCTGCAAAATGAAGTTGCATTGACACCCTTGTCCCCTGAACCACTTTGCACCCAGCTGGAAGGGAGAGCTGTGCCTGGGATTAGGTTTTTGATTCAAGCTTGATGTTTCATGGCCCCCCGCTGTCCTAAGTGGTTGAGGAAGCACAGCATTGATGATGCTACAGGGAACAGGATGAGGCTCAGCTTGTGCCTAGCATTACAGCTTCCTCCCCAGGCTCTGCCCTGCACCATCTGAGCTCCTGCGCAGGGAGCAGCTTGCATGTTCCACAGGGGGACAGCGTGGCTACCAAAAGGGACAGCTACACTGCCTGCTGGCATTCAACATGGAGGTAGCACAGTTATTTTATCTTGAGAAAAAAGCTGTTAAAAAGCCATGCTACTTGTCAGTACCTGACCTTGCATCCATCAGTATAATCTGGGAGACAATACAGCTCAGTTGTCCTTGCTCTACCAAGGGAGCAGCCTGCTGCAGGGGACAGAGGTAGATGGATAAACACCCATGCTACTAGGCTTACCTTTTCCTGCAGCAGAGATTCACTTAGTGGTGGCTTTTACAAAGATCTTTGCACTCTCTGTAGTTCTGTGGGAGAGAGGCAGGGCTGCAGGACCCACCACAGACACGTGACACCCTCAACAGTTCTTTGGAGGCTTCCTTCAAGTCAGTACAAAATTCCTCCCTTAGGTCCAATTGCCTCAGGTTGGATCCTTGCTCCAGATCAACACTTTGGTGGTTTGTACCAGAAACCCAGTCCTTTGAGGATTGCTCCACTTCCACATGTGGAGTATGGGAGAGGCTGCATGAACTTCTTCCATACAGCTCTCTCCCACAGCACAAAAACACCACAGGACGCAAACTGTACCACAGCTCATCTCCAAAGGTGAGGTTAAGAGTGGAAATTACAGAGAACTATAAAATGAAGAGATAGAAAGAAATCATCCACCCTTATCTTTCAGTGCAAGAATTGGGTGACAAATGAAGCCAGGAAGTTGAAAACAAAAAAGGAAGTGGTTGTTCACACAGGAGACAAGCAGGCTCCAGTACTCCTCACTGTTGGATGCTGTCCACAGCAAAGGTTTACAAGGGTCCAAGGGGTCCAGGCCATTAAGGGCCACTAACTAAAGGCAAGCTTGGGGCAAAATTGGTTAATAGGTTCAATAGTCACCAGTACATGTGTTTAGGTGAGATGGGAAGAAAATTACAGTGCAATAGCTTCCCTATCAGCCTCATTTCCTTTAAGAAACAAGGTCAAAAATGCCCTGAAGCTGTCAGTGTGGGTTTTTGGAACGCTCCAGCCTTGGAGGGCCACCAAGAGCCAGATTTGCCCTAACGACTGTAAGGAAAATTTCTAAAAGCCCATACTTTCCACCAGCCTGCACATACCTTCCCTCTTCATCCCCATTGCGAGACACTTCTGATAGCGGCAGTACTGACAGCGGTTGCGTTGGCGCTTGTCTATGAGGCAGTCCTTGTTGTCACGGCAGGTGTAGATCAGGTCCTTCCGGATTGTCCTCTTAAAGAAGCCTTTGCAGCCCTCACAGCTGTACACCCCATAGTGCTTCCCTGGAGAGGCAAGGGGAGGCTATCAGTGGGCAGGCAAGCATCTGCCCTTCTCTCCAGCGTGGAAGAGCTCAAACCAACCCCAAAGGTGTAAAAATGGCTGCAGGATATCACCTTAGCAGGCCTGACTTGGCTTTAGTGGTTCTTAGCAGGAATAGTGAGCAGCAGCAGTCAAGCTATAGGTCTATAAAATAAGAACTATAACAACTATAAAATGAGATTATACACATAAGGGAGAAGCCCATGGCTTTTACGTTTGCTTTCTTTTGGTCACAGCACAACTAATCTGCAAAACAGACAGCCTGCCCTTAGGTAAGCCAGACCCATCTATTGATCCTGCAATGCCAGTATGGTCCCAGCGAGCCTCCACAGTGTTCACTCCTGTGAAGCCTCACTTCAGAGTGTTTGGGGAATTTTCATGTAAAAAGCCTTCCCCAAGAAAGAAAACCTCCTACCCGAGGATCTGTCCCCACAGATGGCACAGATGTGTTTGGCTAAGGATCCTGGGCTTGTAGATGGATAATTCATGTTCCCCATCCCTGGGAGACCTGGCAAAGGCTTGACGTCCTCTGAGTTGCTGACATTGTTTAGGATGTTGAGCTGCAGAAATAGAAGCCACAAGTTAGAGGGTCAAGATTCATATCTCAATGAAACCAACCCCAAATTGAGCTGACCCCTCCCTTTTTGCCCCTGCTGGGCTCATCCCACAAGCTTATCTCCAGCAACTCCATGGGGCTGCCATGGACAGCCAGACATCCTCTGGTGAATCCACCTGGAGGGCTTTAAGCAGGTGCCTGGTAGCAGATATTGCCTCTCACCCCGCCCTGATGCTGCAACCAAAGCCAGGACTAAGCAGAGCTGGAAAAGGCCAGGCAACAGTCCTCAGCTGCTCAGTTACAGCCTCCAAGCAACAGTGTTGGTGTGATCCTGCCTGCTTCATTAGAGGATGCTGATCACTGGCTGCTCGCGGCCTCGAGCACTAACAGCTTAGTAAGGAAGCAGCCAGGCAATTTGCTGCAATTAAACTTGCACTGCTGCATGGCTGGGGAAGCTGTAATAATGTGTTTTGTTTCTTTTTTAAAAAGTGACAAGTGGCTTAGCTTCCCTGCCTCATAATCACAGAATCTCCATGGTTGGAAGGGACCTCTGGGATCATTGAATCCTGATATGCAAATCTGCATAAATGCAGGAAAACACGGCCATCTCGGTCACTCCCTGCGACTCAGGTTCCCAAACACTACCATAGGCTGGAGAACAAAGCAGATTTGGTGTTGCCAGATATTTTTTAAAAAAAAAAAAAAAAGGATGAGCATCTAAAGTCAGCTGCAGTGAGATGCAAGTGAGTGGCTCAGAGCCCCCAGCTGAGATCCCCAGGAGCTGCTCACGGCTCCTGCAAGTTAAAGGTTACAAACCAACATCGATTAGAGACCAAAGCCTGATGTTGCCCAGAGCTTCGTTTTATTGCTGTTTGCTTTCGAGCTGTTGTTGGCAGGGCAGTGAGGATTAAGGACCATTGAGCACGTCTTGTCAAAAACTGTCTAGGCAGAGCAACATCTCTCCAAAATCATCATCAAATCATCTTTCCCACTGCCATGCTTTCAGGGCTGGGGATAGTTTCTTCATCATTGATCTTGTTTTTAACCGCTGCTGCAATTTACCAGCTAAATTTTGTCTCCCCAGCAAGAGGGCAGAAGTAGGGACACAAAACAAGCCTTTAGATGAAAATCCAGCTACAGCCTTCATTCTAAGTGCTAGACTTCATTAATATTGTTGCAAGTTCTCTGTTTGCTCCAAGAAACTGCCCATTTCCCATGAAAAAGTATAGTCATTTCTACAGTGAATTTCCGCAAAGAACAAGGGTTCATCCCATTGGGATTTTTGCACCTGTCATTAGAAATACAAAAACCATGAAGCCTGTTTTCATCTCCTCTCAACTCTGTCCCTTCATTCTGAAAGCTTCAAAATACTGATGATATTGATAATACACATTATCCAGCAAAAATTACCACATTATGAGCTAGCTTGTTTTGCTGCACTGAAAATAAAAATCATAGGAAAAAATTACCCAGAGGCTCATTCTCCCCAGCAGAGAGCCAGTCCAGGCACTGGGCAGCTGTAAATCCAAAATTTGTCCAAGGAGAAGAGAAATCAGCCCCTTTTTTCCTCAAAAGTGTCCGGCCAGCTTTTTTACCCTGGAAGCTTCTTGACAAGATGCTGAGCCAGGAGAAACTTTTTATGGTTTGAAATGCTACTCAGAGCTCAGGTACCACATTTTCTTTCTCTCTGGCTGCACTTTGAGACAATAACAGGGAGAGAGGGTGTATGTGGGGGGAGAAAACGGGACAGTTTTAGCCATCAGTGTCTTCAGAGCTTGACTTCAGCAAGTTAAGTGCAATCATGTATGATATCTGGGACAACTGCTTGAACCCAAATCCATTAGCGGCCTCCCTGCCAAATCCCCAAGGCCCAGCTGTCTCCTTGCATTAGAGGCAACACAAATGAAACACGTTTCTTGGAGCTGGGAACTTGGCGTGGTGCCCGGATTGGAGAAACCACCTCCCAGAGCATCCCCAGCCCATAAGCCAACACTGGTACCAGGTCCACCACCACAAGGTACCTGCCTTGGATACCACAGGCACAAATATTGTCAGTTCAATGAGGAATAGTTGGGTGGTGTGAGGGGAGGAAGGATACCCAGCACACCCACTGCAGACAGCCCAGACCCCTACAGGAGTTGAGGCTGCTGGTGAAAGATAAGCCAAATCTGCCAAATCACCCTTATACTCCCTCAGAGCTCTTCAGGGGCCTTCCTACACCGCCCTCTCCCAGCCTTGGTGGCAGGTGTTAGGAAGAGCTTCAGACAGACCATGGAGACTGAGCAGCAGGGTCTGGGGCTCAGGGACCATCTTGCTGCTTCTTCAGCAGAAGCCATGAGACTCCTGAGCACTCCCTATCTTCAGGTCCCACTAATAAAATGCAAAAGTCTTGTTAATAAAAGACAGAATTTCCACTTAGATCTGCACTTCCAGAGCGTTTCACCACACAATCAAAATCCCACATTGCCGCTTTGGTCCCAGCCATGCCAGAGGTGGTACCAGACTTGGGGCAGCATGTTCCTGTCCCTGCCCCACAGAGCCACCCTACTAGGCTCCCAGCCCATCCATGGCTCTGGGGAGACACCAACCCCAACCCCTGGGTCCCTTTCCTGTCTGGAAGAGAAACCTCAGCTCAGGCAGTAAGGACAGGAGCACTTCATTTTTCTTCAGGCAAAGTTTATATGCAATGCAGTATGTGGCTGGCATTTAGCAGTAACATTTGTCTCTCTCTAGAAATTCTGTCTCCTTTCCAAATAATGAAACAAAGCAGGTATCCTTTTACAGGAGAAAGGGGAAAGCTTCACATGCTGCAGCCCTTGGCTATCCCAATTATTTCCATGTACAGTAATTATATACACTGCAATAACATATACATATCCCTGGAAGGGAACTGGATTGCACCCGTGGTGAGAACAGACCTGGGAATTAGCTCTCTCCCCTTACTATGAAGGGATTTTGAAATACATACAGGTGTCTTCTCTATGTCTGTGCCATGGGGATTTATGCAGAAAGATTCACATGCTGGAAATTGTTCTTTACAGCTGATCTCCCTAAGTGGCCAAAATGTACCAGATTCTATCAGTCAACCCACCCCCTCAAGTTTCTGAGCTGTACCCCAGTCTCTGAGCACCACCAATGGTAGCAAAGCAAGTGTGCACTTTAACCTACCTGTGGACTGGCATGTGTCACAAAATTCATGCCCGGGGCTGAGGAGAGAGCGACGGGGTGTGAGCCAATGGAGGACGCAATGACTCTGTACGGTGAGCCCAACGTGTTCACTGGAGACCCAACTGCATTCATGGGGGATGGCAACGCCCGGGAGGTGTTTGCAGGAGCCTCGAGGTAGTTGTGGTGCCCGTCCACCGAATTTCCCGTGGAAAGGCTTGACGATGGGCTCACAGACGTGGAGCTGGCATGAACAGGGGAATCTATAGGGAGAAGCATAATGATTAAATACAGTACGAATGAGGTTTGCCGTACAATGATCAGCTGCCCAACCCTAGTTGTGTCAGCTTAGATGCTGGCCGAGGCCCAAAGCCAACCAGCATACATGCCTTATGCTATAAAGGGAAAGAGCAAAACATTGGTTATGGTACAGGAAATAGAGTTACATACAGCAACAAAACATATTACGAAGCTAATACTTAATAATCAAATCTTCCTTCACCGCTTCAGTGTTTCAGCTGACTTGGAAGAAGGTACAGCTGCCTGCCTGCTCCAGGCTGGTTTTCTCTGAAGTGTTCCCCAAAGTCCCATTTCTTTTGACCAAGCTGTCTCTAAGAGGCACCGTACATCTGAAACCATGAAATCCACACTGACCAGGCTGGAAACCCTAAATGCTCCCCATGTCTTATAAGCACCTTTGCTGCCTGGAATGGCTCAGGCATCATGCTCAGCAGGCTCCTCTTTCCTTCCCATGGCTCAGCTCTTCCCCTTTCTGCCCACTTACCTCCTCACCATGCTATTTCACACATTCCTCCAGCTCTCAAAATTTGACACTAGCATCTTCAGGAGGAGCTGGAGGAACACAGGAGAGAAACCACCCATGATACGCTAGCAGTGCGGATGACAGGACAAGGCACCCACAAACTACTTTTTCTCACTTAGTATGAGGTAGAGCAGAGGCTGCAGCCACACAGACATAGCTGGGCAGACAGTCTCACAGCCACAAGGAAAGAGCTTTTCCTCCATCCACACAAAAGAGCTCCAGTACACATTGCCAAACTGAACCTCACAGTAGCCCCATGAGATTCTTCTGCCCCTGAAACCCACTGGGGAAGAGGTGGCATAGAAAAGCATTATAACCTTGATTATTGCCACTTCAGGGCAGTCTCTGAGGCTGAACACCTCAGCCAAGGTCTAAACACTGTCTTCTACAAGTCCAGTCTCAAATATTCAGAGCATATCTGGGCATTAAATACCCACTAGTCCTGACTGGTTATGTATCTACCTGTATTTTAAGGATTTATATGACCTTTTCTCCCTCCCCTAGAATTTACCAACCCCAGTTAGCATTAGCTGTCGTTAACATTTCAATGAACCATTGTTTCCTCTGTTGGCTTTTCAACACAGGAGACCATTCCCTGGAGTAGCAAGGCAAAGATGTTGTCTGGGAAGGTCACGCAGTTGGTTTTCCAGGCTGGCACAGAGGATGCTCGTTCCCATTGCATTTGCAAGTAAGGCAGTGCTTTGGTGTTTTGTTTGTTTAGGTTTTTTCCTCCTTTTAACATTATTGCAAAGTTATTTACGTGACAGTGTTTGTTATTTTACCTGAAGTAACAATCAAATCTGATTCAAAGAGAAGATGCACAATAAAGACGGGAAAAGGTCAGCTTGCTGAATAACATTAAAGACATTTGTCAGAGTCAAGGAGGACTCGATCTGCTGTTATCAACCCACTTCAGACTTAATTCCGCAGAGGGAGGGGGAGAAAAGGTCTTTGTCAATTCTTGCTTTGGCTTTTTGGATCAATTCTCCCAGTGGGAAAGCGATGTGCAGCAAGAGGAAGCCAGCTCAATGACAGTAGTAGAAGCCTCGGAGGCAGTGAGGCGGTCTGGAGGCAGAGACAGGGCTCCTGCTCGCTGCTGGAGAGTCACCCCATGTCCCCCTGCCAACATCATGGAGACATGCAGCCTGTTTTCTGTTAGTAGACAGCAAAATCCCTACCTTGTAATAGTTTCCAAGTGCAAAAGCTTGTCACCCCAGAGACAGCTGCCATGAGAGCCTTTAGGAGCGGGCAGAACCACTGTGGTGCACAGTGGGCACCACTTTTCCTAAGCACTCAGCTCACAAAAGCACCTCAGTTGCTTCCTGGGACTTAAAAGGTGCATCCTGACTTGTCCCATTATCAGCCTCAGAGAAAAATGAATGCATTTTTCATCAGTTGCAAGTAGTCTGGTACCATAGCGTACAGTCCTCCCCAGCGTCTGTAGCACAAACTTAAAAAAAATGGTTTTATGCCTCTTTAAACAACTAGACAAACAACACTGCCTTTGAGGATTTTTCAGCTTGGAAAAATCAGCCACTTGACGAGGAGATTGGGCAGAAATCTATCACATCAGGACAGCTACGGAGAAGAATGATTCTTTATCCTTTTCCATTAACACAGAAAAGGGCATATTTTGAAAGTATCATGAAGAAGATTTAAACCAACAAGAAAACACTCCCAGGAGAGTTATTTTAACTGTTTGCATTTACATCAGACCTTAGGGAAACAGTTACAACTGTTTCTCCACTAGAAGGTATCCAAGTTTCGTAAGGACCCGGAGCAAGGCTTCTACCCAAGGAAACTGCTTGCTATGGCAAGCCCCATGGTGTGCTTGTGCCTGTGCCAAGAGGAGACTATTGAAGGCCTATGGCCAGGGGAATCCCTTAGCCCTTAGGGTGGGATTGAAGGTTGAAGCCAGGAAGCCTCGAGGGCTTGTGCCTACCTCTCTTACCCAGCAGTAAAACACCAAAGAGGAAGCACAAATGCATGAAGGAGTGTTTGCTGGTAGAGATGGACAGATAAATCAGAAAAACCACAGATGAGCACATGGGTGTATAGTCAGGTTCTGCCAGGGCTTGATGACACAAAACAGAGTTAACAAGCTTGTTCCTACAGTACCTGGCCACGCTGTCCTTCCAGGTCTTGGTCAAACCCATTGGTAAAAAAAAACAAAACACACCACTCAGAAAAAAAGCCAAAACAACCCACCCAATCAATTTTAACTTTCCTTTTACCAACAGTTATATCCACTTGTTATAAACTGTAATACAAACACCATTTAGAAAAGCAGAAAAAGGGGGAGGAAAAAAAAAAAGCAAAGCAATCCTGCAAGGTAGTCCAAACTTGGACTTCCAGTCCTTTCCTGGGTTAAGTTTGCTGAGTCAGTCCCCGAGGAAGCAGAAACACTCCTCTCAGCTTCCCATTTTCAGGCAGGAGTGCTCCAAGAGGGATACAAGATGTGACTGCTACCAGGTTATCAGCTTGCACAAGGAACAATTTGCACAGCTGACAGAAGGTGTGCAGGAAGGGCCATGCAAGACATCCTTGACACCGGGGTTACTTATCTCCTGAGCTGACTACCCTCAAAGTTGTTTCGGTACAAAGGAGCCAGGCTGGCTTGGGCAGTGCAGGCAGCAGAGATTGCAAGTTTGATTCATTTTGGTTGAAAACAGCGTCATGCATCTCCCAACAGAAAGCAACCAGAAAGACCTTAGCCTCGCAGGGATGGCATAGCTTTCCTTAAGGTATTTTCTTGGATCATTTGGGGGACAAACAAAAACACTAGCACTGCAGCAGAGCAGGACCAGCAAGGAGCTGCTCTGTGATGGTGAAGCAGCTTTGGCAGAGAGCTCAGGGGAGACTGGGGAGATGGGGCTCAGTCCTGCGTGCCAGCCATAGCTGGCCGCCTCCGCCTCTCCAGCGGCATTCGGCATAGGTGACATTTACACAGACCAAAGCGGGCCCAGAGTCTGTCCGTCAGGTAATCCGAGGTGACAAGCGATGCCAGGGATTCAGCCAGCTGCGAGGGGGCCCCACGGAGCAGAGGGCAGCCCTGCATCAGGAGGAGAAGGCTCTGCAGCTAGCATAGTCCCTGCCTGTGAGCACCAACTGCAGCTCCCAGACTTGCCAGGTCCCCCACCTCTGCTGGGGAAGACTGGCTGAGACCCTGCATCAAGCATCAGGGCTTGCTACTGCTTTTAACCGGCTACTCTAGATTCAAGACCAGCTTGTTTCTGATCCACAAATGGGGTTGTTCATGTCTTTCTCCCCTCTCGTCTTCCCTTTCCTTCCCTGCCTACCCCCCCCCCCCCCCAACATTAATCCTTGGGCAGGTAGGTTCAGGGAAGCCTGATACATTTATTTCTCTCCTGGAGAAGCAGGGGAAGAGAGAACTGGAGGAAACTGCCTTTTGTGGATTCTCTGATGCTTCCACTGCAAGCACTGAGTGCCCAGAGAAATCTGCACTTCAATCAACCCTCCACAAACTCTCTTGTACAGACACGCACACACATTAGCCTTCTCTTTATAGTGAGCAAAGTTTAAAAAGAAGAAACTTGCTTCTGTGTGCTTCGACGTTTCAAACTGCCTCTGCAAATGCATCACATCAGTTGCTACAGAGAGGAGCTGTGGGTTGGAAGCATGCAGAGAGACACAACGTCCATCCTGTTGCTTTAGCATTCAGAATAAGGATCATATCTGATGTCAGCATAGACAACTCTGTTGACGATAGAAAAAAAAAAATCATCAGGGAAGACCCTAAAAACCACTCCCTTCTCTGCATTTTAAAAACAGCACCCTTGAGGACATAAAAAACATTCACCCACCAGCCACTGAAGCTAAACAAGGACATAAAGCTTTGACACTCCCCTTCCATCTGTGTGTCACCATCACCTTAGCAAAATCCTAGTCCAGGGTGGGGAAACTTGCATGAGCAGCCTCACAAAATCAGGAACAGATGACAACCATCTACCTCACAGTAGATGTGTTGGTGTCCGACAGACACACCTGCAGAGCACAGAGCTCCAGGTCCACCATACTGAAGCTAAACAGCCAGGTCTGGGCTAACACAGCTAAACGGGTCCAGGACAAATAAAGTCAGCTTCAACACCTCTCTGTCATCAGCTCTTCACAGGTAAAGCTGGGCCAGGCACAGAAGAAAAGACAAGCTGCAAGGGTGCACAAGCAACCACAAATGCCTTGGCAAGGCAGTGGGAAAAGAAGTGTCCAGCCTGCAACTGCTAACGCTGTCTTGATTTGCACCCAAATAATGGCAGGAAACAGCAGCCCCAGCAATTCTGTTTGAGCAGAAAGTGGAATTAGAATGCACAGAGACCAGAAACATCCAAGTCCTACACGCACCCTGATTTAACCAACAGGGGTAGCAAGTTTATTTTGGTTAATGCCCTTCAGTTCTAACACCTAGAAAAGCCTTGAGAGGAAAGGTATCAGTGTTAAACACTGGGGTCTTTCTTCATCTAAGGCCTAAAACCATCCTACCTCCTGAGACCTACAAATCCCTGACAAGCCTGGAGATGATGATACTGTCAAGTTTCACAGTTTTGTTTTTAATATCAGAGAGAATCACAAGCTGGAACAAAATCTTCAAGTAATGAAAAACATGCTTGTGCTTCTCAGGCCTCAGATATACACAGAAAGGGTTCATTTCATTGGCATGAAAATTGCCCTGCCTGACACACAACTAGCAAAACTTTGCAGATACTTCATCCTCCACAGATCAGAGAGCACCAAGAAGTGGGAAGAGACACGTGAAGAAGGGCTGATTTCAGCAGAGGAGCACGGGCGTGCGTGGGAAGTACAGCTTGGCAGGCAGCTCGTCCTTGGGGATGACCTTCAAGGGGAAATACCTGTGAGAAACACTCCCAAAACTGGATGCAGTTGGGGCAGGGAACACATGTTAATTGGAATCAAAGAAAGTTTTGCTGCTATGACTGCAGAAGTAGTTTTTATTTAATACATAGAAGCTAAACTGAAAAACCATTCCCTCTCTGGTGGTATTTTTAACTGTCCAAGCAGATTTCCACAGGCAGTACAGATTGCCACGCTAATATCCTACAGAAAGGTTATTGGGTTTGCCTTGCTTTTAAGGTCCAGTAACCTTTGTGCTTCCATCTTTCTGCTCAACTCTGAGTCAATAAATAATGCAGCCTTCCCCTGACAGCTAACATCACAGAAGAGCAAAAAAATTTTGGAGGTGCACTGGCACATACGTGAGCAGGGGCTTTTGTGACATGGATCTGCACAGGGCAGGAGAAAGTTTCCCTCAGCTCTTCGGGTGGTGGGAAGAGCTGTCCCTCTTCTCTCAGGTAATGTTCCTCTGCTGCCCTTGCAAACAGGGGCCACCCAAAACCTGGCCCACAAGCAGCAGCGGGGTAGAAGCATATGAGACATTCACCTGCCCTGGTGCAGGCTCAGCATCAGATGCTATTTTGAGATCTTGGTCTGGTTTGACTGAAATTGGACAGTGGGTCCATAGCTTAATATGTCTAAGGACATTTGGAAAAGATACACCTGCAGTGTAACTGCATGTTCTTCTCCCCAAGAAGCCAAGCTAAGGAGGAGGGAAGAAAGGAGCAAAATCCACAGAAGCTACATAGGCTTTGCCATGACTTTGACAGGAACTATGCATTACAGAGCAACTCTATGACTATGGTGATCTTGCCAACCAAAGACTCCTTTAGCAACTATTTGTCAGGTAATTAAAATAAGGACTGCAAGCCAAAGCTATTCACCCCAATGCATCATATCCCCCGGGTGACCACATTAACACACAAGAGTTGGATGAAGTTTCTCGTCTCCAAAGAAATAAAAGTTGCTGAATTTGAGTCCTGAAGGGCTCTTCATGATTGTATGACCAGATTTTTCTCCTGGCCAGTGGGATCTGCAGCACAGCATCCACCAGGAAAAAAAAAAAAAACACGTACAAATTCCTACAGTGGTCTTTAAACTCCTGGAGAGGCTACAGGTCCCCATCAGAAAGGATCTAACTGGCTGCAGGGTCTGTGGCTGCCCCAGGCAACTGAACGCAAGTGTCTCCTGCTTTAAAAAAAAATATTAAAAAAAATATCTGCATTTCCCTAGCTGCAACAGTTTCCCAATCACTGGATTTTCTCATATTTCTGATGGGTCAGAGAGCCCTCTTCTATCTTCATAGATGCAGTTATAGTTATGGACACAGCAAACTATGACACCCAGAGAAAGAGCATCCTGCAGGTCACAAAACCTGGGACCATCACAGATGAAAACAGTGCCAGGCAGCAACCCCACTTCAAGCACAACCTGGGTTCTCCCCTCCGTATCCCCCAAACGACCTGGCCTAACCCCGCTTTGCTTGGGAGAGCTGACAAGATTGCAGCCGGAGGTGGCGTGGCCACAGGCCAAGTTACATGAGTACTAATAAAAGAGACTTTGTGGAGGAGCCAAGTTAGTTCTTGTCCCCAACCAACTGTGCCAGAGAGTGCTCAGAGAGAGGACAGGCCAGCACAGCATCTTTCCTTGCCCTGGGAGCTGGCCTCCGGATGAAATGCATCCTTCTGGAGAATAAAACCACGTTTTGAAACCCTTTCCTTGCTCCTATAGCCCAGGCTGTGAAGGTGAATCCATCTTCTTAAGTGCACATCTCCTGCTTTAGATGTGTAAGGGTGACTCATCTGAACACTTTCCTGCTACTCTACAAATTCATCAAGAACACTTCAGAGTCTGTTCTTTTGTCATTGCAAATGATGCACTTATTACCAGTTTGTGTATGTACAGTCTCAGACAATTCAATGATGTTGTTCAGAAATTTAAGATCAGTGAGTTACACACCATCAAAAATGTGTACCTTATTTCTAACCTGAACGCAGATAAAATTAAGTTAAAGCATATGCAACAGTTACTTGAATGCAAAAAAGAAGAAAGCAAATACATGCCCCTTTTTTTTTTCCTGTTAAGCTCAAACTGAAGCCCAGAATTTCAGAGCTAAAGGAAATATGAATACAATAAGAGCTAGACATGCTGAACAGGAACAGCCACATCACCTTAACTCTGCCCTCCAGCAACACAGTGCAAGAACAATGAATGCAACAAGCTGACAGTCTAGTGTGGACACTGCCCCCTTTTCCACCATCCTGATGTCCCCTGTGAAGGACAGGGGACAGTTTCATAGCTGTTTTTAAAGGAGGGGGAGTAGCAAATAATGAACATATTGCAGGCCTGCCAGAGATGCAGGTTGCCTACATGGGCTTTATAGTGAGGCTCCCAAGGCAGTGGGAATCTACCACACCACACCACCATTAATGGTTGCTGTGTTTCCCCCTGCCTCATTCCTCTGAAAGCTCAAGTGTCCTCTCACACAGCCCATGGGCCCTAAATTTGTCGGGCCAGAGCAGCAGTTGCCTTCTCAAACAGGCAGAAATCCCTCTCTGCAGACCCAACAACCCAGGGTGAGGCACACCACCTGCAAACCTCAAGCTGTCTTAGGAGCATGGAAGCCCTGCAGCTTTGAGGGTAGTGTAGATGTGAGCAGTAACCTGCAGTTCTATAGTGTGCAGGCAGCAGAGGACAGGCCAGAGCAACTGTTCTAAAGCAGCCAAAACAAAACTTGGCCAATGCTTTTGCATCTCTGTCGGCGGTTCACCTGCAGAAAGCTCCTGCTTTTCTAAATCAAGTTAGAAGCAGGTTAAAACACCAGTTAAATATACTTTTAAGTGAAAGTTAAAGTCCCAGTGTATTGAATGGCTGGTGGGCTGGAGAACAGTATCTTTGCCTTTATTGGTGGAGCAGAAATACTTCTGCTCCTACTACCAGTTTCCTCTCCTAAAAATCTCCCAAAGGCTCTGCTGAGTGCTGTGACCCCTGCCTCTACAAGGATCTGTGCCTGGTTCTTATGAAGATCAGTTTGAATGTCACTTTTCTTTCACTTCCTTGTATATTTGTAATACTCAACAAATTAAACACAAATAACACTTCCATTGTTTCACTCTTATTGCAGCAATAGGAGAGAGTTTGTCTGGTTCCTTAAAAGATTCTTCCAACAAGTCATCTCTTTTCTGCAGAAACTGCCTAAAAAAAGGTATTTTGGAAAGTCAAGCGCTTGTGAAATTTGGGGATGACTTGATGCAATACCAATGACTGTTCTGGAGTTGGAGAATTACCAGAGGTGAGCATCTGGTGCAAGAGGGAAGAAAAAAATATACACATAGCTGGAACATCCCACGTGCAATCCAATGTCTGCACAAATCTCTTCTCTAGCAGACAAATAACAGATTGATGTATACAGCCTGGGGGCCTCCAGAGAGTGTCCTGGAGGCATTTACCCACCCTGAAGGGCTGGGAACAACTTGAGTAGTTTTCCAGAGATACTAAGACTTTGCACATCCACAAGTGACAATACACTGTAACTTCCCTGGAGCGGCATTAATATTTTGCCAGCAGCCAACATGTGGGTGCTCCCAGCCCCTCACAGCCAAGCACTCCAACCTACCCGCCCCCTGCCTCGAGTGGGGAGCACCCTAGAGCTCCTCAGCCCATTCCCCTCACACATCCCCCGTGTTAGGACAAGAAGACTAACTTCAGATAAAAATAATGAGCGAGCCCCAGTAATTGCAAAGCCCGTTTCCCGAAGAGCAGTTCTGGTTTCTGCTACTGGGGCTTGTTCACTTGTGTGTGCGGGGGTACTGCAGCTCACAGCCACGCAGACACAGCCCTTCACGGACTGTTGTCTCGCTGTGCAGCCTCATTTGGCTAATCTGACACAGCTTCACACGATTATGGTGGTATCTGTGTCACAAGGGCAGGAGACAGCCACTGGGCAAGGAAAGAGCCCTCTTCAGATGTTCTTGGGGGCTGTTTTATGTTTTAAAAGTATTTTTTTTTCCTCCAACAACTTAATAAAATGCAATTGGAAAGATACTTGGTTTGATCCTGTTCTTTCAATGAATAGATTCAGTCCATCATATGCAAATACATACATGCACCTCAAACGCCATATACTAAACTTCAGAGCAAAGAGTCATGGTTTGACTCAAGCCTGCATAATTTCAGGCAGTTTGGTTTGGCTGTGCTGAAGTTCACAGCACATATAATCACAGGACAGCTTCAATCATAAGCACACAGGCATCATAGGTTACAGCCACACACGAGCTAGGTTAAACATGTTTTTAAATTCTCTTTACTCCCCCCCCACACCCCCCACTGTGGGATCAGTTCCTTCACCTAACCCAGAAGGCACAGATTGCAAATGCAAGTAAAATACTTACTGCCAAAGCCCGCAGGAAACTTAATGAAGTGAGGATAATTCCCATACATGTTTAATCTTCAGTTCATCTCTTGCCTTTCTAAACGCAACTGCCTCCTCTAACTTCAAAGCTGCCTGGAGCGTGGCGCAGACTGCTGGGGTCGGGACATGGCTCTGAAGGAGCAGGGGCTCTCAGAGGGTGCCGGGGCAGCTGTCTCCTCCTGTGGCCTCATCCTCGCTTCACGCCGGCAGCAGCTGCTCAAAGGGATAAGACATGCTCTTGTTCGCCGCCGCTCAGGGCTGGATCCCGTGCTCAGCTGTCTTGGCTCCCTGCGAATTCACGGCGGACTGTCCGGGTAGCATAATCGCCCAGATAAGACACCGATCAACGCATGACGGCTCCGGTATAGATCAGAAATCGGGAGGAAGGGGGGGGTTAGGTTGTTTAGGGGAGGAGCATCGTGGGGAAGGAGGGGGTTGCTTTGCTTTTCCACCAGTGAAGGCTCGATGCAGTTTATTAGTTATACTAGCCCCAGCCATGTGGAGGTGTATTCCGGACACGCAGAGAGCCAACCCTGCCCTGAGGATGGACTGGCTGACAGACAGGGCAGGAGCAGATGTGCAACCCTCCCAGAGCTTGGAGGCAAGGGCTGTGCAGGGCAGGGAGCTCTGTGCTCCCGTCCCACACCAAGCTTTGCCTCAGCTGTGCTCCTGGCATCAAGTTGTTGCCCCTGCAGTGCCAGACTGCAGTCACCTCTAGGAAACGCAGCCAGGGCTGCAGGACCTTTCTAGTGCTAGTGGAGCTGGAATCTCAACTCCCTTCCCCAACCTCACCCAAAGGGGTTCAAAAGCACCCAAAAAAAAGCATCATTAGCCAGTTGCTAAATCTGCATGGGATGAGAAGAAGTGGGGACATGGAACAGAGCCTAGGGGGCTCAGTCAGTGCCACATACAGTCAGTGAAGTGTTCACAGCCACGGCAGCAGAATGCAGTAGGCTTCACAGACAGTCCCATACACACATCCACAACTTTGATTTAACATCCACCCATCCTGACAATGAAGTTCTGCAGTAAATATGTAGAAATAAGTAAAAACAAGTTCTGCTTTGAACAGTTGCCAGATCGAGACAAAGCCATGTGTAGTCTCCAGAGCTGCCTCCTCTGGTGACTGGTACTCAGGAGGGGGAACAGTCCCAGTTGCCCACCCAGCAAGCCCCCTACCCAACTGCTGCAGTTTTGGGGAAGAGGCAGGGATGCAGGCAATAGCACAGCCCACTGTTTCTGTTTTCTGATCTGGGTGACCTGGGATGAAGTCACCTCAAAGGAATGGAGGAGGGAGGAATTTTGCCAGAGATTGTGAAGCGAGCAGAGACCAAGGTCTGCATTAACTCAGATGCAGGGCTACGTTGGAGGAGGAGGTTGCAGCACTGCCATTGGCACAAGCCACATGGCAGAGAAAGGGGGCACAGGACTCCCGTCTTCAGGAGGCTCACACAAGGGGCTCTGCCTTCCCTGAGAGGCCATGAACCACCCCTGTGTATAGGATGGGGAGCATGCCATGCAAGCAGCAAGACAACAAAGAGGGAAGATCGGCAGATTAGGATGTTTGGCATCCTTCAAGAGCCTTCTGGCTCTCGGCCCCCTCCAGATCACCCGAGGGCCCATGCTGCCCTTTGGCACTAAGCATGCTACAAGGGGAAGGCATTGCAATGTGCCAGCACGGAGCTACTCACAGCATCCAGCCGCAGCTCAGTCAGATGCTGACTGAGGCGCTGTCAGCCCCGAGGTATTGCACGTGCAGAAGGAAAGGTTATCCTTGTTAGCTCTGTTTCTTGCCTTGCTTTCAAACATTGCCATACCCATTTCTCTCTAGCCAGAGAGTTTAAGCAACAGAAGGTTGGGTTTTTCGTTTTGGGTTTTTTTTCACCCCTCATATTAATGATCTTTAACTTATTTTTAAAGGTGATTTGGCTCCTCCCATTTCTGCTCTGAATCTGTTTGCAAGCACCTCATAATATCGAGAGGACACCAAGCCATGGACACACAGCTCTTTATAGGCAGCAGGTCCATCATAGCAACTCCAGGACTTAAAGAGTTTAACTGGGGGCACAGGAGCCTAACAATTGGGAGCACATCTCCACTTACTAGAATGATTGGATAATCAGACTGGCATCAGGAACAAGGAGGTTTGCATGCAATAGTATCAGGGTTCTGCATAGCCCATAAGCTGTAGCCCAGGTATATATGGACTGTTTTTAGCTCACAGTTTAAAAGAAAAAAAAAAAAAGGAAAAAAAAAAGAAAAAGAAAAGAGATCAGTATTCAGAGTAGGTTCTACTGAGGCAAAAAACAAGTAACTGCAGTCTTGCGGGGGGAATACAAACAGAAGAGATCGCTCTCGTATTTTCTATCTGGCCAACTTTCACATCTCATTTGTTTTATTGCACAAACATAAACGGCACTGCAGAACTGTTTCAGAGGAGGAGAGGCAGCCAAGCAGCATGTTTACACACCCCACTCACAGCACACAAGTTTTGAGCTCTGGGGAAGGGAGACCAGAGGGTTTGATAACCAGCACAAGAGCATAACACAGTAGCATCTAACTGTTTGGTGTTATGTCCTGTCCCTCTCCCTCTTCAGCTGAGCTTGTGTCCTCTCCTGCTGCCATCCCAATATACAATGAGGACATCCCCAGTGAACATCCTCAGGAAGGACCAGCCATCCTACAAGTGTCCACAGCTACATACAAGTGCAGGAACCACAGGCACAGCTCCTGTTCCAGTGGGTGCTGCCCCACACTCACCTATGGGTCCCTCCAAACTCCTCTCCATCCTGCACTAATGAAAGTGGCATCAGGTCACTGGCAACCACAGGAATTTCTAACATGTAGACAAAGTTTGCTGTTTCAAGATAATGCTGGCTTCGTCTCACATGCTGCCCTTTCAGAGCCACAATGGGGATCCTTGTTAGAGGTAGGAGGCAAGAGCCAGGTGTGGGGCAGTGATGCCCCAAGGCCCTCCAAGCAGAAACCCAAAGCACTGCAGAAGAGCCATCTGCAAGGTGGCTTGTTTCAATCTCTGTATAGAAAATTGGATTTCTCAGCAGGGCAAGGCTTTTTTTTCCATCTGTGACAAGAGTGAAAGAAACACTTTTCAATCAAAAACCCTAAACAACAATCTTCTTCCAAAAGAAGTAATTTTCGCACACATACCCTCAATAAGATCCAAGACTTCCACGGAAGAGAGAGACTTTCTACAGCCTCAGGCACAGCCTGCCAGAGGGATGTTCCTCTGATCCGATGTCAGGGAAAGATCTGGCACGATGGGAAGCCTGCCTGTCCAGCACCCACCCAGAGACCTTTCCCATCATCTGTTCATCACCCTGCAGAGATACATCGGGGTCATCTACCCCCGGTCTCCACCAGCACTCAGAATTGAGCCACTGTTTCAAGAGACAAATCCACTCTTGCATGGTAGTTTTGCTTCCACCTGCTTCACTTGCACCTTGCCACCCTCTCAGCCTGGCTTGTCCCTTGTCCTCAGGCTGGACGAGAGGGCTGTGCCCCCACCAAGCAGCCATGGGGCAGAGCAGGAGCAGAGGCAGCTGCATGGCCAGTTCAGCACTGGGACAGGGAGGTGTGAGCAACGAAGCAGCTTTGTGTTTTAAGCACCAACCGTGCTGAGATTTAGTAGTAGCATTAATTCTTACCAACCACACGGGATCTCAGCAGCTTTAATTCCATGCTAATGAAGTTTTAGTGGGGAATTATTTTTATTGATCTGCCCAGAGCAAAGTGCCTGATTTTAGTCCAGCTCTGCCAGCACCCCCTTTCCCATCCTTCTTTTCTTTCTTCCAAATTAGAAGAAAGGGGAGAGGAAAGAAGACAAAACAGCTCTGAGCTCCTTAAAAAGGTTGGCAGTCCCAAGCAGTAAGTGGATTACTTTATTGATTTTTTGCAGATCTGGGTTAGTGAGTACTTAACGCCACAGAACACATGCACACACTGAGCAACTCCAAGGAAAACCCTCCAGGCCTCTTCATCAGGCAAAGCAAGCATCAGGCAATTCATTTAGGGGACCACCATGGGTTTTGGAGTATGGAGAGGCTCCAGCCCCTCTAGCCAGATCAATCTGTGACAGACTCCAGGAACCAGCTCAGTCTCTATTAAGAGGTACTGCAGGACCATATAGAAGCAGCCCTTCAACTTCTACTAGAAATACCACAAGTCATTGCTTCAAATTATAGAATGCTTTTTATTTCTCCTCCTTGTTATGTAAAAGGACAAGACACTGTGATTGCCACTGTTATTTTAGTAAGGAAAACCATTGCCTTAGGATGCTGAATGCTGTCCAGCAGCCACATCCTGGAGGACATCAGTCACACTGAGATTCCCAGCAAATCAGTGCTGACTGAAGCCAGCTGAGATATTAACATTGTTTTTGGGTCCCCAATTCTCTTGCCTCCCCATTAGCTTTCCAAGGCCAACATGCTGTAGCTAGTATTTCAGCAGTGTGCTGAAACAGTATCTCAAAGACCCCCCGGCACTATTCCATCAAGGCTTTTGAGATGCTGATCTCTGGAGCCAGACCCTAAACTTGTGAAAGCCTAAAGTGCAATAAGCTTATTCCACCCTGCCCCAGAACCATGAAATCTAGATATTAAGTATGGTCCATATTCCTTGCAAGTTGGATTGAACCAGGAAAACTCCAAACACGACCAAGAATCCCATCAGCCCCCCACCCCATCTCTGTTTAAAGGCAGAGGAATCCTATGGTTGTGCATGTGGCGACAGCATATGCAAATAAAATGGTTGCAGACTTCATAACCCTGCAGCTGCACGTGCACCCTCCTGACACACTGCTTCAGAGCTACAGAGTCCCAGAAAAATCCCACTGTGCGTGGGGTGCTGGTGTTAGAGCTAGGACTCTCTTCATATGAGTAGTGAGGTGCAACAGGGGCTACCAGGCTGAGTGCTCCAGGAGCCTAAATGCCCATTCCCCTCCCTGCTTGCCTTGGAGGGAGGATACATGGACACCAGGTGAAATGCTCAGGGCCAAACAGAAAATCAGTGGCAGAATGGGAACTTGAAACTGGTTTCTCAAGGCTAATCAGGCTGGACCAACCTCATCTATCTGCTGTACTGGTTGGCATTGGCTTGTACCATGCAAAAGCCACAAAAAGCAATGTGTCCCCTTGGGGGAGATGGAGAGGAAGGGACTTACTGCATCATCCCTTCCCCACTCAGCCTTGCCCTTTCTCACCGCTGTCTCTTGTAAAGCAATAACCACAGACACCAAGGTAATAAAATTAGCCCCAGAGCCCTACCGAGCTAATACAATTACCACCAGCAGCATGTTCAAACAGCAGCACCACAAACACACCTGCAGTAACACAGCCTGCCCTCTCCTACTCCCCAGGCCTTCCCCATCTCTCTGAGCCCCACAACTGCCACCCACCATGAGTCCCCTCCCCAGGGTCTGGAGGGCACAGGCCACCATCCCCAGTGCCAGGCAGCTCCAGGAAGGGTACTGCCTACCTTGCAGAAAGCACCATCCCATGCAGCCAACAGCAGGCTCTGAGGGCAGATAATTCCCAGTCTGTTTAAACCTTGGGAGACCTTCAATTACCAGCACTGTAATGAGGCCCTCGACACTAATCAGCAGTGTCACTGAATCCGCTTACGCCTGCCTAAGCGCCTCCAGCAGCTTTGCTCATTGCGAGGCCCAGCTGCCCACTGCTCCCAGAGCATTACCTCCCTAGGCAGGCACCAGTGGTGGCACAAGCACATTTTGACACAGATGCAGGTGAGATGCTCCAGGGCACCAGTGCCAGATGACAAGGTGACAGAGACACCTAAGCAAGCCATCTTCCCAGCCCAGAGGGCACCTGGGACCAAGCCTGCACTGGAATGGGCAAATATTGCAAAATTACTAGAGGAGATATTTTAGTGTTACTAGAGGAGATATTTTAGTGTTAATGCTCCTTATCTGAGATGCAAAGGGCAGGTTTACATCTGTCTATCTCTGAATATGAAGTATCATCTATACCATCAAGCCAAGCTCATTCTCTGGAATGCTCTAAGAGACTTCTCAGCCCCTAACTGCAGATGGCAGGTGACCCCATCTTGCTCCACTCCTCTGGGCTGGCACTCATTCACAGGGCAACAGGCATCTCCCTCCACACATCCGTTCTGACTCACGCTTTCTGCCCCAACAATGCAGTTTTTAATATCATGCGAGGAGCAAAAACAACAGGTCCACTATAACGCCAAGATATCCTGAGGCAGAAAATCCATTCGGAGCCCAGCTAGAGAGAGTCAAGTCAATTAGACACTTTCTGGGGCGTCAAGCCGCCAACAATCCCGGCCTTTGTAACAGCAAAGAATCACTGCCTATGTGCTTCCCAGCGACTCCCCCTCGCCAGAGCAGAAAGGTCAGCAGCGGTAGCGTCATGGAAAAGCATGTAGCAAAGTATTCCTGGGAAGGTGGCTCCAAAAAAAAAAAAAAAAAGGCATTTGGACCCTCTGGAAAATATTAATTTTTTTTTGTCAAAACCATCTGTTGCTTTGGGTTGGGTTTGCAGGGGAATAAGCAAGCCCAAAATACAGGAGATTTGTTCTATACTAGATAGAGGTTTGGGCATTCATTGTATCGAGGAGCAATGGTTGGGTCAACAGAGTGCTAGCTTGGGGTTTGGGAGCTTGTGGATCCCTCCCTGCTTTCAGTCAAGTCACTCCACCTTTTTAGCTTTGCTGGAATAAAGATCACAGAGATAAAAAAGGAACTGCAATACTGCAACTGGGAGTCATGCATCCCCCTGCACTTCAAGGTAAGCAACTGACTTCTCTTGTCAGTGCTGCAAGTCAGCAAACTGGGCTATAAAACCAGGATTCCATGAGGACTGAATGAAACCAGGATTTCTATAGGCAAGTGCTAAAGGCACTCAGATACAAAGGCAGATCCCCAACCTAAAGGTCCTCATGTCCAGAGGAGATTTTGGTGGGAAACGAATACTCAGCTCTTGAAGTCCACTTTGCCATGTCATCTGGGATTCAGCAAGGGGCTTTCAAAGGACAGGTGAAGAAAAGGTTCACTTGATACATCCTTGATACCACTCTGCAAGCAAACTTTCCAGTCAGAGTGCCAGAGGACCTACAGGTTGTCATTAAAAAAAAACCAACAAAAAAAACCCAAAACCAAAGCACCCATAGTAACAAAAACCCCACAGATTTCAGGGCTTCTCTGACTACTCAAAAACGAACTACCTAAGTGAAACTGCAAAACTCCTAGAAGACTTTCAAATAGACCTTTTTTTCCATGGATCCTGCTCCAATATTCATTCTCTTTTGCTGGCAAACCTGGATGTTTGTGAGCAGACTCTGTTCCGCTCCTTGGCAAGAGCCTGAGATAGGTGGCACTCAGCTGATGAGGGACAGCCCAGCCTGGGCAAATGCTGGACCTTGCATTTGTTGACGGCCACCAGAGCTCAGCACAGGGTGGGGAAGGTCTTGTCATAACAATTCCCTGCACAAGGCCACAAAGGCCTTCCATCTGCATCCCCTACGGGAGATGCCACAGCCTTGTGTGCAGCTGGGGGCTTTGCTTACTACTCTCACTCTGTGCATCCCCACGTTCATGCTTTTACATCTCCTCCTGTTTCAGCAAGTGCAAAACTCCAGAGACAACCTGTCAATCTCCATCACATCTGGCTGCCTCAGATGGTCTATTTATACCAGACAGGCAAACGTGGATATCTTGGAGTTCAAGGTAACAGGGGTTATTTCTGCTCCGAGGAGCTCCTTTCTCAGGGGAGGAAGGCTTGGAGGCATCCAAGAGGAACAGGTTCACATCAGGGGCTAGCATCCTTCATGGCTGAGGACATGGTAGCCATCATCAGCCATAGCCTGGTCCTCAAAGTCCCAGCCACAGCAGCCAGGCCCCAAAAGCCCACAAGTCGATATCTATCATAACACACCTTATCTCAGGCCCCTCTGTCTGCTGCCATGGGAGAGGGGGGGATCAGTGTGTACCTTTGGATTTCTAATCCATGCTCTCTCCAAGCCAGCAAGGCCACAGCTTCAAGCTTGCTCTCACTGGGTTTCTCCACTGAGCGCTGCCTGGATCAGGTGCAAGCATCTGACTGCAAACTGCCACATCAGTGCCACAGGGAGGGCTCCAGCTTTCACTGAATCACTCCTGTCTCTCCTGTGCTTTTAGGTCTACAATACAATCTGCTCTCTGGCAGCCAATGTATCTGATCCAGGATAAAGCTTTCCTTATCAAGTGAGCCCATTACTATCATTTTAAAAGATCTGAAGAATGAGAAGGCATTTACACCAGGTTAGCCCTTTGTATCACATGGCCAGAGAGCTTTTGATGTGGACCAAGAGGCCAAAAGCCATATCCACCATATCATCCAAAAAACACATCACCAAGGCACAGCTTCAGTCAGCACTTCTCAGCCAGCTGTCTTTGCAATTTAGTCCTTGCTCCAATCAATGAGGCATTTTCTATAAGCTGTAGTGGGCTGCTGCCCCTCTCAAAGGATGCTTGCAGCTCCCCAGGATCCAGACAGTTCACCTGAATCTCATTCTTGCTTCACTTCTTTAGATGTCACTGGCCCAATTAACCCTTTTACAGTAGATTTCAGCCAGTCCATTGGGTCCCCTGAGAGCAGGGAAGGAAATAAAATACCACCAAAATACAAGCGTGTCTGCATGAATGAGGGAGGGGCAGGTTTCTCAACGCTTTGCTGTCTCCTCTAATGCACAAAGATCTCCTCTGTTTCTGAAATGGACATTATCTTCCTGAGCACAGCTCTCCTGAGCTCCTCTGACTTTCAAGCAAGTGTTGGAACAAGTTTCCATTGCTCCACATACATCTGATCTGGCACCCCGGCATAGCACAGCAACCCTGGATCCTGCAAGCCCCCAGCTCACACCTATAATGCCTCTGAGTCACAAGGGGGGAATATAAACCACCACACCACCATCCCCCAGACAATAAACCAGACCACATCCTTGGCCAGAGACACACACTGTTTGATGCTATGCTGCAGAGACATACCTGTGCAGCCCCTGCACGAATATCACATCTAGAGACACAGCCTAGGCATGGCAATTGGAAGAAATGAAGCCCAGCCAAATCTTGCTGCCCAAGGCACAAAATGCATTTAAGATGAACTGAAGCCCAAAGATACCCTTCATTAATTGGCAGTAAAAAAGAAAAGACAGGAGAAAGGTGATACAAAGACCTCACCTTAGCCCTCACTGATACACAAAGACCTCACCATCTGCCTCCACTAGTAGCTCAGACAACTCCACTCTTGATAGTCTGAGTCTATCCCCTAAGCCACATAGACTTCCACTTCCCAGAAAACCAACAGGTTCATTTTGTTATAATTTCCTTATAGATCCAACCAACATCAGTTCAAGACTCTGCCAGCCTGGTCTGTTTGACATTCAGGCGACTGAGTCATCTCTTTGCCTTGCCTGGACAAATACACACATCTCTCATCTGTTTTAGCAGCTGGCCTTCTCCTGGGACTCACCTTCCAGTGGCAGCCGAAGGGAGACAAACACAACATGAAACTCAGCCAAACCGTTCTCCCATGAGAACAGTTCCTCTCAATGTATCCCTGCAGGAACTGTTTAAAACCCTCCCTGTACAACTGAGGGGCAGGTAAGAAGCCAGCTACAGTGAGCATCCCTTTCCTCATCAATGCCCTCTGTTGCCTTTCAAACATATTCTCCTCTCAAAAGCCACATAATTCCCTCTACCAAATGGAAAATCCACTGGTATTTAAAGCCATGAGAGCATGACAAAATTCCTCGTGCCCCAAATAAATGAACAGACATGAATCAAGACAGGCACAGCCCACACCACACAGAGCCAAGACAGCACAGCAGCAAGGAGCAAGCATGTGAAGAATTTGCAGGCATGTGGAATGACATTTTCTGGCACTGTCAAATATCTGCTGTCTGCCCCCCAACCTCTTCCCAGTAGAAAGAGAGAGAAATAAGTGAGCACCTGCCCACAGCCACATGTTTTGACCCTGTCCTTTCAAGCCTCTGAGCAGAAGGAGCAACCTCTGCACAGCAGAAGCAGAGAAAGGACCGGGGATGATGTGGGCACAGCAATACATGCTCAAATACTGGCATTGCACTGATGTGCACTGACTTAAGTCAGCTTATTAAAGCAAGAAGATCTCAGAGCAGCTTCTCCACCACAAAGCTGCCTCCTCTGATAGCCAGGCACATCCCATTTGCAATATCTGGAGCTTAATCTCTTTTCAGGTCTTACGCTTTCCAGACCAGTGGCATAGCCCCAAAGGCTAACCTATACCAGTAAATTCATCAGCCCCAGGGCATGATCCCAGGATCTGTCCCACTAGTTGTAAACACAGTCCCTGCCACTTTCCTTCAGATAGCTCCCAAGCACAGTATGGGAATCAGCACAGGCCAAGGGTTGTTCCCACCAGGAACTTTGGACATTTAAGAGCCACGCCACACTCATACAAATCAGTCTCCCCTGGCTCATTTCATTAAGGAAATTCACTACCCTCTAAATTCTGCAGCCTAAAACCCAGGACAGCAAAGACCCAACACCTCAAGCACCCCAGAAATTGTGCAAGACACGTCCTCCAGTGCCCCAACTACTTGGTATCCCCCTGGGGACCTCTGCCAGGTGGGAAGCTTTCCAGAAAGGCTGCTTCCCTAAGACACAGGCTTCTTCAAGCTCCCACAAGCACAGCAGGCCCAGGAGACATGTTTACGTGCTGTGCTTTAGCACACATAACCTCTGACCTAGAATGACACAGCAGCAAGGGAAGATGAAAGATGAGTATTGATGAACTCTTGGTCAGGTGAAATGGAAGAGCTAAAACAGATGAGGGCCTCAGCTGACACCAATGGACACAGCTCTCTGACAAACCAAACCATCCCATTCGCAATACCCCAGAGCTGCCTCAGTGCCTCTTTCTGGATGGAATCTGAGCTATGGGTGCAGGCTGGCTCCCAGGACCCTGAGCAAGCAGAGACAAAAGCAGCATCTCTGTCAGGGCTCTCCACCTCCCCTGCTCCTCTAGGAAGATGCAGTTTTCTGTACACTCCCATCACCTCCAGGCAAGAGTCTTCTGAAACCTCCCCCATCATCTCTAACCCTCTGTTGAGAGAAGCCTTGCTCATGTCTCTGCTGAGTACCTTGAACAGCCATTCCCTCAGAGCAGCCACATTCCTGGCCTTTGTAATGAGTTAGCCCTAAGAACACAGTCATTCCCATCTATCACTTTGTATGTGGTGGTGAACAGGGCCGGATCTGCCAGAGAACAGCCAAGTGAGGGCCAGCCAGGGATGCCTGTACAGACATCACTACAGATTTTGAGGGCAGCCAGTCCTGGATCTACATCGTTATCATTGATGAAAGAGGCCGAGCAGTTCAGGGTTACTGAGGAGATACCTGCTCCTCAAGCACACTCTGCTCCTAGTCCAGGTTCAAACCCCAGCATCGCTTTTTTGGCCTGATGAGGAAGGTAGTGAGGATGCAATGATGCTTGGTGTGATATGATCACTCCCTGCCATCCCAAGCTCTAAAGGGTATTTGGCTCCCCAGCAACCTGCCCCATCCCCAGGTGAGCAAGTACAGCTCCTCCCAGGACACCTGCAGCCCTGTGCATGCAGCCAGAGATGGACGGCTCCATGGCCAGCACATCAGCCCTCTCCATGGGCTGACTCTCTGCACGAGCTATCTATCAGGGGCAGGGATCATCACCCGGCACAGAAACAGGGCTGAGTTCCCTCCACACCATGAGTCAGCAGGGCTCAGACCCACACGTGCGATGCAGAGGCAAGGTTGGCCAGGGCTGCCGAGTGGGACAGGCAGTTTCGCATCTCGAGTACCCAAGGTGCAACTGCGGAGGAGCTGGTGCTACCTGGATTGGTGACCTGCCAGGAGACAGGTCCCCAAATGCACCCTCTTCTCCCTCAGCAGGTTTCAGTGCCCTGTTTCCCCACCCAGAGCATTTGAGGGAGAAGTATTCACCTGCTGGAGGGTCATGCTCTGCTTCTGTGGCCATATATCCCTAAGAAAAATCATCCCAAAGGATGTGGTGGGCCCAGTCTACCTGCAAGCCACCATTCCCCAAAGGTCCCTCGAACGCAACCCCATTGCCTGGCTTGAAAACCTGCTCCAAGCACCCTGCTGTCTTCTCCTCTCCTCATGTATGCCTTTAACAGTTTGCTGGTTTACCCATTGCAACTAAAATAACAAAGCTACAAAAGAAGAGGGCAAACAAACACGATATTCTGCAGCAATTAGGGCTAAACAGGGGAAAGGGGAGCAGGGAATGAATGGACAATGGGGAGGGCAGGGACACGGCAGCCCAGGCCCTGGCAGGCTGGGTACGAACTGTCCTCGGAAGGCCGGGTCCGAGCCAGGGAGCAGCGAGCTGTATATAAGGAAATGCAGGGAGATGAAAAGGGTTATTTAAACAAACACCAGGCAGTCCCCATGGGGCCTCCAAGTCCACTCAGATTCCTCACAGAGTGTCCAGGGAAGAGCAGCTCCTGCTTTTCCCCCTCACCGAGTCCTTTCGGGTGGCAGGGGGAGGCTGGCAAGCTGCAGTGGGGTCCGCTCAGAAAGGAAGGAATCCATTAATCTCTCTGGTAATTACTGCCACATATGGATTTGCACAATTACACTCCGTTAATTGGTTATTACAGGCAAGCCAGACTGATTGGGCAGAACGGCCGGGTTTTAACCCCTTCGCTGCCCCCAGGGCCAGCCAGACACCAAAGCAGCCTTCGTCCCAAAACAGGGCTGTATCCTCCTGTAACCTTGCTGGCTCCTATGCCAAGGACCAGCAATCATGGCCCCCAGCACCCAGCCTGAGGCGTCTTTGCTCTGATGCTTTCATTTCAGCTGGGGATCCCCAAGAGACAGACCCAAGGGTAAGGAGTGAGGCTGCACCTCAAAATATCCCAACTCCCCAGCCACTTGCATCTGCTCTGGATTTGCAGCAGATGTACCACATACTCCCCAGGGTGCTGAGGGACTGCAAACTCAGATCTTGTTTGTTTTCAGGAGACCCAGATTACTTGTGCACTTCGACTTTGTGCCCTCAAGCCCAGCAGGGTTGGTGCCAACGAGCAGAGAATCCACCCCCAAGTCTCTCTCGGTCTCTGAACACAACTTCTCTGACTAGATTTGCAATGTAATACTTCTCTTCCTCAAAGCACTGAAAATAGAGGCTTTAGGAACAAACAGATATATGTAACCACGGCAATATAAAGTATGCCCAAAAGTGCAGATAAAGCCCTTGTAAAACTCCAGACAATGTACAACTTCTGCCAGTTGGGTATGGAGACAGCCTGGCCTCCCCACACCACAGCAACCATCTCTGACACCCCTCACAGGTAATGGGCCATCTAAGACCTGGCCCCAAAGTGTCTCATTCAGGATCCAACAGTGTTTCTGGAGAAAGCTCAGAAGCAGCAGGCCAAGCTGAGAGCGATTTCTGCCAGAATCAATTCAAAGGCTTCCGGTTAAAAAGTTGTAACAAGAAAGCAAACAGGAGCATTGCAGAAAACCCACAGGGCAGCAGAGCCCATCTGAGGTGAGAGCTGCGCTCAGCAGCTACTAACATCAAGGACAGAGCAGGCATTAGCATCCTGGCACATCAGAGCCACCACACCACTGCTTGGTTTTTTCAGACTCACGCCTCTCTGTTGCTCCTCCACAAGAGAGGGCATAGAAAAGCCAATGCCCAACAGCTCACGTCACACAGATAGAGAAGACCTTATACATCATCGCTTGCAGGGCACAGCAATACACCACTACACCACTCTGTCCCTCCCTATCTCATTTATTGCATTATTACAGTTTCCCAGAGATTTCCTCTCTGCCCTCATTATCACACACACAGAGATGAGCCTTGAGGTAACACCCTGCTGCCCCATCCTCTCCCTTTCCCAAGGACAGCCCAGCACCCCTTTCCCAGGAAGGCAGCAGCTGCTTGGCAGTCAAATATTGCTCAGCACAACCAAGGTACTTACAAGAAGACTGAAGCAGAACCAGACATCACACAAGGCACATAGTGAGGACTTTCTGCTCACTTCTGAACCACCACAGCAAGCTACTGCAACAGGAACAAGAATCACAGCAAAAAAAGAGAACTCTAACTCCAAACTACCCTTTAGCCTCAGCATCTGGGTTAAAAAAAGCCTTGGGAAGCCCACCTTGGGCTTTCAGCTGAAGTAGATCAAGAGGAGACTCAAAACACCTGCTACAAACACCCACCATTTCCCCTACTGCTATCACTGTAATAATCCTTGCTACAACACTCTAAGTCTAGCCTAGAGGAAGCCTCCTTCTCATCAGCCATTTAAAGGGCTTTTACTCTCTTTTTACCCTTTGCTTCAAGGAGTAGGTCCAGCAACAAAAGCCTTCTCCCTAGAAGGTCACTGGAATTATATGAAAGTTGTAGTAGGATTTGCTCCTGTTGTTTCAGTCGCCTGTGATTTCCCACCTCCCTGACTTCAATAGAGCAATTTCTTTCTCATGCAAAAGCCAGCTCCAGGCTCACTGAAGGGGACCATCTCATCTATTATAACGGTAGCATCTCCCAGCTCCCTACAAGTGTTTTCAGGCGTGCGTGAGCTTGTCTTTGAGGAAGGGAAAGGCAGGCCAGCCCTGCACCCATGAAAGGTTGCTGCTGATCCCTCCCATAAAATTGCCTCTGCAAAGTTCGGAATGAATCTTCAGAGCTGTCAAAGGGAAGATTGGGCAGAACCTGAAACAGAGCTTAAAAAGGTCAGCCGGGAAAAGTCAGGATGGGAAGGATGCTCGCTTTATTGACAGATGGAGAGTGGAAGGGGCTGACGTGTGAGTACCTGCAAGCTGGTTTGGGCAGCACACGCTAGACTTCAACTCTGGGCTCTGTTGGATGCAGCTGGTGACAAATCCTGTGTGGATCACTTCTGGACAACTGAGTCTGAGGACTAAGCCTGAAACTGTGACTGGAGTGGAGGTACCAAGCAGATCTCTTGTGTAGCTTTCCTTCGTCCTGAGGGATGAGAGCAGGCTGGTGGGATGGATGCCTTTCTGGCTCTCATGACCCCGATCAGCTTTTTAGATCTCTGAGACTTGAACATCGTTTTCTCTCTGTCCTTCATTTACATGCAAACCTATTTGACCAGATTTCTGTGGGAAACGGAGCTGTCAGCATCCAGGCATTTGCAACCAGGCAGTTTCCCTCATATAAAGTGAATCACCTCAGTAAAAAGCCAGGTAATCCTCCAAAATTGATGGAATTTGACCCAAACTCCCTTCACCCTGTTGAGATTTTGGAGTACTTGTAAAAAACAAGAAAAATAGAATTTTAAAACTCTAAAATAATTCCTCAATGCCCCAGGTAGTTACAACAGGGGTTCTGCCCACACAGAATGTACCAGGGATGTCTTACAGCTGTGCATTGCATCCCCAGTTGTGTGGCACTAGAGATAACCTGCTCGAATTGCACAGGGTTCACGCAGGGAGCTGTATGTTGGCACTATCAGCAAGCCTCAGTGGCTTTTCCAAAATGCTTTAAAGTTTCTGCCTAGTTCTCAGTCCTGCCTTTTGCCCAAGTCTCCTTCCCCTGAGCCTGGCTCATGGAAAGGATTCAGCCCACAGGCTCTTTATTTGCCTCAGAGGTGGTCTGAGCCCAGACTGCAGGAGAGATTTGCCAGCCCCTTGTCACACTCAGAGGTTGTACCAGCTCAGTGAGTCCCAGACACCTGCAAATATGACTTTGGGGCAGACATTAGCAATGGTAGGTGGTAACAGGCCCTGCTGTCCCCCACAGGCTGCCAACACACACTAAGGACAGCCATGGTGTGTGCAGCTGAGGGAAGGGAGACAGGGTAGAAGAGCAAAACAACTTCACTGCAAGCCCAGGCCAGAGCCAGCAAATGCCTATCTGCTGCCTGCTACCTTGTCATCTCAGCGTGCTGCCTGCCCGTTTGCATCCAGTTAACAACTCCTGGCCTTTTGGGAGCAATCCCTGCCCTCTCTGAAGTCCCTCCAGACTGCTGATCTGCCCAAGACAGCTGGGTTTCGATTCCCAGGGTTCGGCCCCTTGTGCAAAGGTTATTTTGCATCTAACCGGATCAATTCCAGTGTTCTGCCACTGGTTTACCTGACATACAGGAATCAGACAAATAGTGTATCTGCTGATGCTAATTAAACTTGATAATGATACAGATGTGTGACATATTTACTAAGAAAGCAGGAAGATAAATGTCTGTTTTAAATGTTAAGTGACTTGGAAATATATAAAAGCAAGTAAATATGTTCCTTTTGCTCAGAATATTGTTATACATATATTGCAAAGAGCTCATATGCAGCAGAGGTAGTGAAACACATTGGGTCAGGGCAAAACACAAACCAGGTTCAAAGAGATCTGAATTAGTTAGACCATTACAGCATTTTCCCTGTGGAATTCTCTCTCTCTCACACTCTGTACATAAACACAAATGTATATAATATATTTGAAAAAATCAATATTTATCCAGTGAGAGCTTCAGTTACAGAGAAACATCACTTTTTTAAAATTATTATTCTCATGGAAAATTCTTGACTAGCTTTAAATGTAACTTCCACCTGTCCTTCATTAACCTTTATGAGCTGATCCCTAGAACTCCTTTAGTATAAGCTGTTGCAGCCCTCACCTTTAAGTACAGTATCCCCTTCCACACCCTGAACACTTTTCTTTCCCTCCATTACAGGAGGAAAGCACAAACACAAAAAACAGGTCTGGAAGAGAACATGGCAAGCTCATCTCATGCATCTTCTTGCCCCAAATCAGACCAGAAACCTTTGGGGGCAGAGCTGCCACCTCCTTCCCCAGCCCATCACTCTTTCCGAAACCCGTGCCTGAATTAAACTCCCATAAAGGCTCCGTTCAGTTGGCACCTATTGCTATAACAGCAGCATGCCCAGGAGGCTGGGCAAGCCCCATGGCTCTTGGCAATGGCCACACTGGTGTCCCCACCGCCCTTCTGCGCAGCTGCCCAACCCACAGCTGAGCCCGGGCTGCTCTTAGCAGAGCCAATTCACCTGGGGTCAGGGCAAGGACTTACAGAAGTGAGGGAAGGAGCCTGTCTCCAGGGAATAAGGAGCCTGTGTGCCTGGCTGCATTTCCAACCTGCGTCCTGTCTCTTCAGCAGACTCAACCATGAAGGGAGGTTTGGGATCAGCTCTCTCAGCTGTGCTGGGCTGTTGGAGAAAGAAAGAAGTGTTTACATATTACAAAGCAGCATCCTCACGATCTGTCCTAAGTTACAAATTTACCTCCCAGACCTTGACCAGGGCTGGGGTTTCCGGTGTTTGCTCTTTGGGCTCCTGTCTCTTTGGAAAGTGGGAGATGTTGCAATGTGGGAGGGAGTTGCAATGCTAGGGGGAGGGCTGGCTGCATGGGCTGCCTGGGAAAGGCCCTGAAATGCAAAGCCCAGTTGGTCTGAAGTGGCCATGCTGAGAAAGAGACTCCTGGAAGTGATTTCGTAAAGGAATAAAACCAAACAAACAACTGCCATCTTGTCTGAGCATCTGTCTCAGTTCTGCTTGCCTCCTTCTCTTTGCCAGTCAGTCTCTTTTCTCTTGTCTACAAGCCTACACACTCTGATAACAAATTTTGCCATTGAGAAGGTGGCAGTGTTAGCCACATCACCACCGGACTCCAGTGGAGACCAGGCATAGCTGGCCATTGACTCACCAAAGCTGTCTGAGGACTGTGGGGGCAGGTGACAAGGGAGCAGTGTCCTGTATGCATTCCTGGGCAGCGTCACTAGCTGCTTCCAGGTGACCCGGACAGACCCTTGTCTCCAGAATGCTTTCAGAAGACAACCAGCCTGTGCTGCAACCAGTTTTTCTTGTGCTGAAGTTAGAGCCCCTGGCTTTGTCCCTAAGCCTGTTTATCTCATGTTACACCCTCAAACTTGCGCAGGCGTCCCCCTGCATCTTCCCTTGTATTTGGATTTTGCCAGTCCTGGTGGAGGAGCTACAAGCAAACAACATTCTTCTCCCCTGTCTGCACTGATAATCTTAGAATATCATCTCTTCTGTGCTCCCCTTCAGGCTGTGTCAACATCGCTGGGGTTGTGGAGGGCAGGATTGCTCTGACTTTGCTGCCTCAACCCGTACACTGTGTGCTGCCCGGCCCAGCACAACCCCACAAATAATATTCCTCTGGGACATGAGTCAGACCTGCTAGGGGTTTTTAACCACCTCCCTCTCCTACATTTCTCCATATTTACAGCAAGAAAACATACAGGTCTCAGAGTGCAGCGAGATTTCAAGACTTCTCCTTTCAGAGACTTTCAGAAATTGGAGCCTCTGCATTGCTGTAATCCCCTCAGATCAGCAGACAGAGCATTGCTAAAGTTAAGGTGGGCTACACAGCCCCTTCCACATCAGTGCCAACCTCTGGGACACCTCCTGCGGGAGAAACAGCCACAGGGAGTCCAGGCAGGCAGAGCTAGCAAGGGTGCTGAATTGTTGGTTTGACATCACTTGCACTTTCAGGAAATTCGTAATCTGAAATTGCAACAAATTCCACAAATTTAAATTCTCATGGAGCTGAAACCCTGCAAGGCAGTCTGGATTGCAGTCAGGAGTGAGAAAAGAGACAAGGAAAGATGAGATACCCTGTAGCATTTGCTCTGAGCCTCTTTAGGAACCATAGAAATCTAGTGTGCTCTGCCTGATGTCTGTTCTCCCCACAAGCATTGTCCCTCTTACATTCTTACACTGCAATAGGTACTATGGATCCAAACTCCTCCTTTTTTTTGTTTTTTACTCAGGAAGGGATGCCGAGCAGTCAGATCACTAGTCAGGGACTCCAGATCCTCTTGAACCTGCCACTGACCTTTCAGATCAGTTCAGGTTTGCTTCCCAAGTTCCCAGAGACAGCAAGATTTCTGTGCCCTGAGCTGCAGTGCTTGGAACCCTCTTGCTGTCCCTTTCCCTTTCTCAGACCTAATATCTCGCAGCAGATGCCAGAGCATGGAGCCACTCCAGAAACAAATCTGCGGTGTTAGGTGGCACAGCTTTAATGACACGACAGGAGCCAGAAGAAAGGCTATGAAACACTGCTCTTTCAAAATCTTAAACCACCACTGAGAGCACTTTGCGCAGCTGTGAGCAGAAGTAGCAGGACGTGAACTCTGCAAGCACACAAAGGAGCCGAATGAATGTCCTGTTGATACAGCCTAGCAAAATAAGCTAATGATGGACAGGACTGCAAGTTTTCATATGTGAGGGAAGGATTTACAGTGATACCAAAGGAATTATTTCAGCCCCACAGCGACAATACACACCCGCTTCCTTATTATATTTTATTGATCTTGCCCTAAATACATGTGCCTGGAGGAAATGATGCATAAATTACTAACGAGTTAATTTCTTGCTCCGACACAGACTCAGAACAGCCCTTTGAAGGGGAACCAGGAAAGACAATGTGTGAAAGGATAAAGGCAATGAGACAAGCTTGGATGTAATAATCCCATGTGAATGATTATTGCTGCAACTAATGTAATCTAATAATGAAGAATTTATGCCAGATGTCCCCCGGAATATGCCAGGCAGACTCAGGATTCAGCAGTGGATCCATTTCTACGGAAACCTTGTTAGGAGGAAAAAAGCCGCTGTTGTCTGTTCATCAAATAGGAGGCTGTAGACCTTTATAGTCAGAGTCACAATACAAGCAACTTGCAAAGCTTCCTGGTAGCATGTTCATTAGGCCTGATTGCCAATTTGTTTTCAGGTGAAGTTTAAGATGTTGGGTTTGGCCTATAAAGCTCCTAGAAGCAGCCTGATTCTGGACTGCATCCGGACTGATGGACTGCTGCCCCTTACCCCAAGCCAGAGCTGCCAGCAGGATTTCCCCTGTGTTTCCCTGGGACAGAGAGGATGCTGCTGGGAGGGCAATCTCCAGGACAGGTGAATGAAGGTGGAAAATCACCTCCTTTTCTTTATTTTGAACTTGCATCCTTTCAGCTCCCACAAGGATATCGTAGACCAGAGCTCCATACCCATTCTGGAGCATGATACACCCCATACATCCCCTTCCTTCTCAGAAGCTGCATCTTATGGGGACATCATGTAGCAGGGAAAACAGAGAGCTCTTTACCAGAGGTGTATCACGGTGCACCCAGGCTGCTGCAAAATGAGATCAGCTTCACCTTGGTTCATGCCATTTAGAAGCCCATCTTGCAGCAGGCAGGTTGAGCACAGGTCTGGCAGAGTGCTACTGGCCACCCAGGTCATGAAGACCTGAACTAAACCAAACTTGTTGCCCAAAGAGCAGACCAGAGTTGGGATGATTTGTTATTTCAGATACAGCACTGAACGAATGTTCTTCTAGCCCAGGTATGAGAACAGCACTACCAATGGGCACTGATTTCTACGGCATGTTAGGCAATCAGCCAAACCACAGACCTGACATCAACGTTTCCTCTTCATTCAAAAACCCACATGAGCTAAGTTTACAAAACAGGCACAAACCACACTTTTCACTCTCCCTCCTTGCTTCTGCTGCTTATTCATCACCTCTTAGAAGGTATTTTGTATAGCCATTCCAAATACCTATTCTGGTCACGCTTTGGGGTTTGAACTGCTGTTCATCATTCCTTCTTTTTAACCACTGTTATTTAAGTAGCTCTGCTGGGAAGAAGGGGGAAGGGAAGCTTTAGCATGATTCAGATCCACTAAAACAAACCACTACATTCAACTTGAAAGATTTGTTTAAGCCCCATTAACTTAATTGGGACTTAACATCTTGTTCATTCGTTGTTTTTGCAGAAGACCCAGAGATCTCCATAGTGAACCTGTGTGACTCCAGTACTGAGTCATGGGTATGGAACATGGTTTGATGGTGTCAAAATCACATTTGTGGTGCTTCTTCCATGATGCTCCTTTGTCAGCTAGTTTGATAGCACAGGATGCTCGTCTATGTTGAAATCTATTTCACGGGGGCTCTTTGATCCAAGCCTGTGTGCTGCTGTTTTGTTCTAACAGGCACACAGCTGCTTAAGAGGACTTTCTAAACAATAATACAAACATAGCTGCACTTAGGACTTGCAAACCCTGATTTTAGCCAGTTTAGGCATGATGACGCCTGACATACAGAAACGACTTACAAACAGGACCAAAGATCAGGCCTAATTTTAGTAAGCCTTTGGGCTTTGCATCCCCTGACTGTGCTTGCTTTGATGAAATGCGATCATAGGATGAAAGAAAGCAAAAAATCAGCTGGCACCTGCTGGGAGGGCAGGGAGAGAGAATCTGGCAGACAGGAGGTTCCTACAGAGATTGCCAACACTACTACACGTCTGTTTTGCTTTTTGGGCAGCATGGTGAATCCAAAGGTGATAAACATTTGGCTTGGCTGGCCAGACAAGATGTGCCCACATCAGATACTGCACGCTCCCTCCTCACTCACTAGCATTTCTGCACCTCTCAGGGCAGCTCCTTCTGCTGTGCTTCAGATCTCAAGCCCTGAGCTTCAGAGAGGATCCAGGCTCTGCTGGAGTGAAACACATATGTGGGAATAGCTGCTCCCTTAGAAAGAGCAGGCTGGCCGGCTGGGCTGCTCTATGCCAGACATCTGGATAACCGATTTCAAATCTCAGTTTGCAGCACAACTCAAGGATTGTTGTTAGAGGAAATCTTCGAACCTCAGGAAACTTTGAGGTATCTGTAGTATTTTTAGGACCACAGGTTTATTTGCAATTCAGTGCCATAAAAAGACAAATGTTTAACTAAACTGGGAGTGACTTTGTTCTCCAAATACTTTCAGTGAGGAAGAGTGACTCTGGAGTTAAAAAAACTTGCTGTTGCCTGAGCATGAAAGAGGTTACTAAAGCTCCTTGACTACCCTTTCTCTTGGTCTGAAGTCCTAAAGAAAGGACTACAGCCCAGTTGTGCTCTTTAACCAAAGAGCATTTAGAATGTTCTCTTTTCACCAGCCAGGACGCAATTTCTTTCTATAAATATCTAGTGGTTTTACTGTGCCATCGAAACATGCAGGTGAGCTGGCTCAATACATTTATCAGCCAACCACCTACAGTATGAATGACTCATTGCCTCTGCAGCAGCAATCAGCAAGTAACATCCTCTGATGGAGGACAGGCAGAAAAGTCAAACTGCTGGGCTGTAATAACCCTTGGTAGCTTTCAAACCCATTCCTCACCCCCACTCTCTCCCCTGTAGAAGCCTATAGCACCTCTTCAGAGGTGTGGGCTCTACATCTAGGCACGAGGACCTGCACCCTGGGCCCACCAGCTGGATTTTATGGAGGTCGTCTGGCCTGCTGGGCCCCTTCTGGGAAGGAAGGGGCTGCTGATAGCATTACTGTGTCTGCACTCTATCACAGGGCCCGGTGCTTGCCTGCACCGGAAACTACATGCTAGGCAAACACGCAGATCTTCGTGGAAGCTACAGCAATTAGGTTAATTAAGAGCTGGGGCAGTCCCATATGTTTTCTGATCTGTTGTTTTTTAGGTCCCCTATCGCACCTGTTCCCACAGCATCCAACCACCCTGAAGGCTTAGTTTTCCTGCTCCAGACATGGGAACAGAAGGACGGCTGTCCCAGATCAGAGCAAAGGCCTGTTTGGCCTCATATCCAGCACCAGACAGAGAGGGCAGGAGAATAAGAACAGGACATGTTGTTATTCCCCTGGTACAGGTGCTCTGCTCTTCCTGGGAAGGTCCCAAAGTGCTTCTCTAAGGAGTTCAGTATCATTTTATCACCATCCCTGGAGGTCTTTAAAAGATGTGTAGACGTGGCACTTAGGGACGTAGTTTAGGTGGACTTGGCAGTGTTAAGGTTTATGGTTGGACTCGATGATCTTAAAGGTCTTTTCCAATTTAAATTATTCTATGATTTTGTTTTAGGTAGAGGTAGAAGCATGAATTTCCCAGACTTAGCCATCAGCAATACTGGGAAATTAAATTAAGTGCTTATTTTTCCAGGCCACAGCCTCAGTGTCAGAAGAGCTAATAGCCCCAGCCTGGGATTTCTGAAATAGCCAAAGAGATTCAGATACCGAACCAATCCCACTGTCCGGGACCTGTGAACCCAAATCCCTGGGATTGCTTGGAGCATCCCTGCAGACATGGGGTACCACTGCACTGGGGGCCACTCAGGTTCCCCTCAGAGAGCTCCTGCTTTTTGCACAGGGCGCACAGCACCAGCTTCCACCTGCAGTATCACTCACAGCCTGGGACAGGCGTTTGGAGAAGGTGGCTTCTCAGGGTTTGTCAAATCTTATTTCCTAGGATCCTCTGACAAATTCTTTCCTCAGTTGCAAGCTCAGGGAGAAACCTGCTCTTCAGAGTTAGCTTTGCTCATTGCAAAGTCCAGGGGAGTCCGAGACAGATGGTTCATCCTTGCACAGTGCATTTCTCTGAGGCAGAATCACTTTCTGAAGCTACACTTCATTGCTGACATGAAAGCGAAGAGTATCTGTCTGCTTTTTGCAACCTTCTCCATTTCCCCTGCTCCTGCAGGACCACAAATAAAGCCCTTTAAAAGTCCACAGTCTCCATCACTGATTTCTGTCACCAAAAGACTTCCTTCCACTTAGTAGACAGGGAAGGATAATTAGAAGGGTCCTTCACCATTTAACGGACTGAGAACCAAAATCTGCCCTGTGTGTGTGCGAAGAAACAGGAAGCAAAAGTGACAAAACAAAAGCATTGACTGACCCATTGTGCATGTGCGTGCGGGCGGGCGTGTGCGTGTTATTAGCTTCATCTGGCAGCACTTGAAACGCTTTTGTCAGCACCTAAAGGAACTGCTTCTGAATTCAATGTAGCCAAACTGAATGAATTGCAGCCTGGAGAAAAGGGTGATCTGTGTCTGACTTCTTTTCAGCACTTAAATGACTTCAATGAGCCAGATGCTTGTTTGTAAGTAATCATAGTTACTTTACAAGAAACTTATTAAGTCCAGTTTGTTTTTAAACTCTGGATTTTAAACTCAATCTTAGGAAAGGCATGGATTTTCTAATGTCCTCGGTGCTCTCCTCCTGGCACGTCTGCTAGGATTTTATACCAGAAGTGAAAAAGTCTTCTACTCAGGCAGGGCAGATTAAACAGGGCACTGAATATTCCTGAAGAAAGAGCTAATACAGGGAAAAGAAAATGAACCAGATCAATCTGTACTGACCTCAGCAGCAATATCCAGCTGCCCCAGTTCAAAAGAGCAGAGTGACAAATACATTCAGGTGAATGGCTGGCCTCGCTTCAGTGCAAATAAACCACCAGCCTGAGCAAACTCTGCATGTCTGAGTAGTGCGTGCAAAATTCACTGTGGCTTTATCAATTGCCCACACAATACAAACCGACACTTTTCCCTCCAAGGGCACATGGCGAGGGTCTCTCACCTCTATTCCAAGCCACATACCCACCAAACAAGCCAGGGAGAAGAGCCCAAGTGGCAGGCAAGAAGGGTTTTGCAAAACAGAGATGGAGCTGTTCTTCCTTCCAGGAAAGGAGAAAGAGCAGTGGAGAATGTGGGCTGTCTCCCTGCTCTCTCCTGCATGGCTCCATGATGACTGCTTCATCACCATCAAGCGCTTCAGCCAAATCCTCTGCCTTTAGTTGCAAGAGGTTACTGACAGAGGTGAGTTTTTCTCCAGAGGTGCCTTTGCCAGAGTAGAAGAACCTCTGCTACATCTGGTTGTGTGCAGGAGTTGCGTTGGTCAAAAGTGATTTGCTGTGAAGTAGCAAAGATCTTCTTTCCATTCTCTGACACTGACCCAGCAGTTCCTAACTCATCTGCAGAGCTTTCCTCTGCTGCCTTTGAGGGCCATCCAGATAAGACTCCAGTCTGTAACAGCCCTGTGACACAAATGGCATATCCTGCTCTCCACTCAAGGACAAGCCTGGGGTTGTTGGTACCAACTGAGACAAGGGAGGAGGAGGAAATACAGAGAGGACTGGAAAGGGCCCTTTGTCTCTATCTTAGGAGAGGGTTTTCTAGGAATAGCCCCACTGTCTTTCTGCTCATACTGTATCATTTCCCCATGGCATATCTTGGTTGTTCATGTGACACCAGCATTTCACCATGTCTGATTTTTATGTTATCATTTGGATTGCTTGTGCTGACACGAGATAAGGTAAAGCAGGGACGTTGCGGTTTCGTGCAGTGTGGACTGTGCTGTATTTTCTTCTCGGTTTAGCCCAGGCTGGGCTTGATTTCCCAAGCTCCCAAAGTGAATACATCCTGCCTGATTGCAGCCCCTCCCTTCCCAGAAATCATCCCGTGGAATAAGCCCTGAACAAAATATTTCCTGTCTCCCCTTTAACCCTTTTCCTTCCACCCAAGTGCTCTATGACCCAAGGCCTGCTCCAGAAGGTATGGATTCAGCGCAATTCCCTCTTCCTGCCCACTCAGAGGCTGTCAAAAGCCCAAAATGACAGCACTGGAGTGCCAGAAGCAAGCAAGTCACCTGCAATTTCACACCTGCCATCGCTGCCTTCATGGCAGCTGGCGAGGCGAGAAGTTGATGAAGGTCCCACTTGGCCCAGGCTGAAAGTCAAAGCAACTGTTGGGCTTTTCAGGGAACGTCCTTCCCTGAAGTAGGAAGGCAGGTAAAAAACCTGCTGGCAGCTGACTGGGGGCATCTGCTGCCTTGCTGAGGAGGTATTTGTGCTTTTTGCACGCTGTCCTGTTCTTGGCAGCAGCTTTCCTGAGCTGGAAAAATTGGAAAAAGCATTGGCCATCATCAGCTGTGGAAACACTTTCTGGGCTGTGGGTTTCTTTCTCATCACTGGAGCCACAGCTGAACTGTGTTAGCCAAGTCCGCCTCTCTTCTAGGTGAGATTTAATAGTGCCAGGTGAGTAGCGATAACCATCCAGCAGGTTTTGACCCCACTGGTCAAATCTAACCTGCAATTTTGCTTGTTTCTCCCTAAAGGTGTGCATGAGAGAAGCCATAAACCAGGCTAAGGAGCTCCATAGTACAACTGTGCAAATGCTATGACAGGCTGGGCTCTGATACCTGCTTTTCTGCCCTCTACCAAGCTTCTGGTGCCCACTACCAACAGGAGGATGGCCTGCCTGCCCATGGGCAAACCCATGCAGTATTTCCCACTTGATGTGAGTTATGGCTCCCAGGGACCAGCAATCTTGTAGACCTTTCTGTCCCTGACCAAGAGCTCACCACAGCAACTTGCTCCTCTAGATCTACAGGCTGAAGACCCCTCACCAAATACCCACCAGAAGCCACCGGTTAGCAGCATGCTCAAGCCAGGAGGGAGCTAGTCCCCTGCAAGAAACCAGAGGAATTCAAATGGGAACAAGACTCGGGACAGAAACCAGACTCACAGAGGCTTGAGCATGTTGCAGTCTGGCCTCCTGGCCCTAATACCCTCTGACAGCTCCCAGGGCAGGAGCTGAGCACGTTAGTGATTTGATCACGACACCAACTCCTGCGGGAGCTGCTGCTTCAAAGTCCCTGCTGCCAGTCATCTGCAAAGCACGCAAGAAGCTGCAAAGATGTGCAGTCTCCAGAGCCTGTAGCAGTGACTTATCTTCATGAGTGAAGAACTGCTGGCCAAATGCTGGGTCCAATCCAACCCTTGAAAACTGGAGCTCTGGAAGGCAGCTTCAGCCAGGCCCTGGTAAATGACTGCTTGTTTAATGGCTAATTGCTTATGAAAACAGAAGGCACAAATCCTATCTGGGCAAGTCTTACACTGTCCGTATCACCAGGGGCCACAGAAACACCCACCCCAAATCAAACACTACCTGTCTGTTTAAGACTTTAAGTGAAATTTTGTTTCTAAGTTCCCTTCTGTTGGACTGCAGATGTAAAAAGGCAAAGCCACCCGGGTAGCTCGGTTCATCAGGAATGTGTTAAGTTATGCCACAAAAACCTTTCCCTTGCCAAGCAGCAAACACGCAGAGCTGTGAAAGGACATGCGTGCCTCCCAGTTAATGTCACCTTCACAGTTTCCATAGGTCACGGCGCAAGCAGACACCCACTCCAAAATAAGATGCCAGGCAAAACAGAGATCCCATTCTGAATGATACCACAGGCCCAAGAAGAGCTGAGGAATTTAAGGGAAATGGAACATCAGGAAATAAGGAAAGTCCCTCCAGCAAAAACCCTGTGGCCCTTCGGTGGTCGCACAGCACTGTACCATATAGAGGAGTGATACAATGGAGTTACTAAATGACTGCCTGGCAGCAAGTATTCCCGTGGCCATTTGTGCCAGCACAGGAACTATAGAGATCACAAACAACACAAGAGCCGCGTTCACAGGCACTGCAACAGAGACACATGCACTGCAAATAAAATGACTTCCTGAAGATCCTAAAGGCCTGGACACACCATGCCATCATAACTGGTAATTCAAACTCTGAAGCAGGAAAAAAAAGTGAAGCAGTGCAAGGAGAGGACTGAGAATCAAGCGACCTGGACAAGCACAAGCTCGGGTTTTGCCTGTGCCCTGGACTAACATTAATTATGAGGACAGATGTAACCTGTAAGTCACTGCAAGGAAGGAGACCTCCTTCAGGGAGTCTTTCTCTGGCCTAGGGGATATAAGGGAGAGACAGAGAATTAATCCCACCCAAATATGGTCTCACTCCTGCTGCCTCTGCATCCCCACAAGGGATGAAGGCTTTGAGAACGAGAGGGGATAGTTTTATAGCCTCTTTTCTGTTAATAAAGCCCCTGTAAGATCCCAGGGAAAGCTGCCTGAAGCACCAGCTCTGCTCAGGAAAGAAGAAACTGGGCTGTCCTGAATGCAGCAGGGTGGGAGCCATGCTGGCAGCTCTCTCCAGAGGATGCTACAGGATGCATGTAGAGGACAGCAACAAGGACAGGCGGGGGGACTCATGTGGTGGTTTAGCTCTCAAAACAGCTCCTGCAGGGATTCAGAGCAGGGCGTTTCGGGCTAATCTCTACGTCCCCTCAGGGAACCTGAAGGATTACTGCGCTACATCTGCTCACAAGGTTGGGCCCCACCTTGTCAAGGCGGGGGAAGCGCTGACAGCCGCTTTCAGTTCGTTAATCGGTTTGGGATAAACAGCAATGGGCCCTCTCCATTATGGCACAGCACCTCTTAATTGACTCCCTTGCCCACAGACCTGATGGATTCTCATGAGCCTTGCCTAGGGCAGCAATGCATCTCATGGTTTATCATCAAGGGCTGGCTCCTGGCAGCAGCTACAGAGAGCCACAGTGCAGCTTTCTTGGTTATGTCAGGGGTTGGGGACAGGGGGACAACTGGAGTGTCTGGTGATCATTGGTACCTAGCCAGCACTAGCCCATGGCAGAATCTTTGGCTACAGGCCAAGCCATGGTGGGAGTGGAGGTCCCTAGACAGCAGTCACCAATAATCCCCAGAGCTGTGCCTTTACCTGTCAGCCCATGGTCTCCCACACTTGGCTAAATTCCCAGCAGAAAGGGCTGCAAAAGACCTGCGTGGGCTGAACAGTTTTTGTGTTGTTAACTATTCACCAAGATCACCTACTTGCTTTTCTTTCTGCTCTCCTCTTCTTCCTGAGCATGGCTCTGAAAAGCTCACTGCTGGTCCAGGCACCTGCTGTACAGGACACATCTCTGAGACTTCCTCCTTCCTCTCAGGACTGGGGATGCTGGTTTGGGATCCAGCTCTGGCTGTGCTAGCTTCTAGGCAATCAGTGCCATCTGCTGGCTACTCTTTTCCTTGACTGCTATGAAAATACGGAAAGCTAAATAAGGGACAGCCTTGCTATTTAGCTAGTCTTCTCCCAACCCCTCACATTCTGCTACTGAAGCCATATCCACAGGGCTGGCCCAAATCATTTAAATGACACACGTTTCCAAAGAGGGAGCATTACACTTCAAACATTTTATTAAATACTGTTACAAATAGTATCTGATATATATTGTCCTAAGTCAGAGAATCTTAATTTATAACTTAAACATAACTTATTAAGAAAGACTCTCATTTATAGTCCTTTAACAGCTTAATAAATCATACTTGCAAAATATATATACACACATCAAATCAGGTTTCCATTTTATTTGTAAATACTATGCAGGCATGAAATCCTTACAAGCACCTCTGAATTACTTTAGTTACCTGGGCCCAGATCAATGGCTACAGACCTACTCAGGAACAGGTATTTTACAATACATGTACGGTTAACAGCACAGAAATATCCACAGTAAAAATTGCACAATTAAATATTTATGTATACACCTGTATTACAGTGCATAATCCCACAGGGATGAGATCCATTTCAGATCTACTTGCTGCATTCAGAAACCAGAGTACCTACTATAAGCACTATGATTCCTAGTGCTATTAGAGAAGAAAAAAAAAAAAAGCATTTAAAGTCTCTAAGTTTTCTGGGACATGCAGCAGAAACCCAAATAGTTGCCCATAACACTACAGGCATATTTATTGACTAGGTCATCCTCTTAAAATAAACTGATTTCAACAATAAACCAGATCCATGGTTTCAAGGCTATTTGATGAATATTTTTCATTCCGATTATCCTGTTTCTGCAAGTGTAACCCATATGTCTCCAGAGAAGACATCTCCAGCAGTGTAGTAAGTGATGTGAAATAATACATGTCTTCACCTCACCTAGGTACCTTTGAATAGACCAGAGGAGAAACCAGCCTCCTCTTTAGGCAGCAGCTTACTATTTGCTCACCATCTGGACAAGAGATGGCAAGCTCCCAGTTATGATAACTACATGACTGAATGTAGACAGCATTTTGCCAGAAGGCCAGAGTTTTACTCTCTGCTTGTCTTCATTGGAAATACCAGACAGCTTGAGTTCAAAATTTCTGAGCAATACACAAGGTCAATCATCTTGTCAGCAAGAGGTAAAAACATCTGGACAGCTGCTGATTTGCATGCAGTTTCATTCTCCGGAAGTCTCTGAGACATAAGATGGCTTCAATTCCTGTAGAGAGGACAAAATTCCTCTATAAATTGGAAAATTGGCATAGATTTGTCTTTGCTCTCATTTCAGAGGAATTTGTATGCAGGAGGTAGCAAAAATGCACAAAAGTGTTCCTAATACTATATGCAGCTGGACAGAATGCTAAGCACAATCATCCTTAAGGAGCTGAATAACTATTTCTAAAGCAATAAATCCATCAGTCTTGTTAGGAACTTTCATGCAATGCCAAGATGCATATTAAGTATCCCAAAGCACATATTGCTATTTCAGCATTGTATAGCAATTAACAGCTCTGATTGTTTGTGTGATTAAAAGGAAGAGAATTTGTGAGTGCAGCTGTCTCATGTGCTTACCTGAAACACAGAGTTAGACATTCAGGCCAGCAGTTTGGAAGCTACCTTCGGTGGCTAGGCTCTGGCAGCTACTATAAAAAACAGAAATGAAAAGTACTTTAATGACAACTGGTTTATATCAATTGGATTTTAGCAAAGTGATTGCAGTGTTTTTCATGCTGCTTTTTGAGACACAACTTACCTGGAAGGAGTAAATTTCTTTGCTGCAAAAAGAATAAGAAAAGGTATTAGCATTTCAAGACAAAAGCCCCTTACACAAACACTTTCTTCTACTAAAAAACCTCTCATTTCTGAATATCTTATAAAAGCCATTATCTAGCAACAAATCTCAGAGGCGGGTAATACTGTTATCTTTAGCCCCATCTCAAATTCCCATTCACTTTCCCTGGCAGTAATTACTGATAAATTGAATGTTGGGTTTTTCTTCTAATTCTTGTTTTGTAAACATTTGGGTTTTCCTAATTTTGGTTTTAAAATGTTCATCCAAAAGCCAAACATGGCATGCAATTTTTGAAAAGAATTTTGGAATTTGTTAAAATATAGGAATTTTCACTTTTCAAAAAGCATGTTACTGAGGTTTAGAGGCGGTTGGTTTTTTTTCCTCCATTGGAAATTTTTCAGGAAGGTAAATAAAACCAGTGGACCCAGTCAAATTGCTCACCTTTTCTTCGGAAACGTCTTGCAAGCCAAAGGAGAAACGATGCCGTGGACAACAGAGAGGCACTTGTGGCTGCTATGCCCACAGAGACGTAGCTGACTAGTTCAGAAGCTGAAAGGATCAAAAAATTTCAGTGAGAACAAGAGCCAGAAAAGGTCTTTGAAGCCCTCTCTACTTCTTTTTCCTTGTGCTCTTCCAGAGGAACAAGAATTGCAGCTTGTAACACTTAAGTTTTCTCTTGCTGACACAGGACATCTCCTGTACACAAGGTAAAACGCTGCATACTGAAAATTATCCCACCCATTGCCAAAGCAATGGCAAGGCAACAAGCTAGCTGCACCTGCCTAAACCTCTGCCTTACATGACAATTTATGCTCATCTTATTTTTCATGTTTCAGTTCGTATTTTAATTCTCACTGTGCCATCTTCCTCTTTGAGCAATCCTATTAAGATCAATAAAATTATTCAAGGATCTGCTCAAGAAAATAAAGTGGAGTTGAGCTTTTAGTAACTCAAGCAAGAGCATTTCAGTGAGGCCAGGTATGTTCCCACTGAGAACAGGGACAGAGCTCTTGAATGGGAAGGCAAGGCTGAGACTTCTGTCCTGTAAAATTACAGCCTTTGACAGAAAAACTCTATGACATCTTTTTGCTGAAGAGTTCTCCCCAGAAACTATCACACCAAATTAACAAATCTATCGATTTTTCCACTGAGAAACAGACTTGTGAAAGCAGATTTCCCCACAAGGTTCTGTTTCTGTAGAAAAGCTTTTTTCTTTATTCATATGGAAAAAGCTCAATGTGAGAAATATTCTAATTAAAAACCAAACAATCCAACCCAAAATCAGGTTGTAGTCTTTGTTTTTGTATAAGAAATCAACATTTTTCACCAAGACCTTTTGGCAATTTTTCCTCTATTTTCAAAAACACACTGAGAGATTTTGTTGGGCTTTCTAATTCACAGACTTCACTACAAGTTCTAGCTCACTGGTTGATGTTACCTCCTCCACTCTTCCATACCTCATTTGACTAGAAACCCCGTGCTACCTCTCTGTGGCTAGTCACAGGTCAAATACCTTCACACGTGGGCAGACTAGCACTCCAGTTTCCTGAATGACCGCACTCCAGAACATGAGAACCGTTGAGCCTCCATCCTTCTAGACAGCTGAAGTGACAGGCTGTGTTGTAAGTGAAGTTCCCAGCACCATGTGAGCAGTCCATAAAGCCTTTCTCAGGAGAGCTCAGTGGTTCACACTGTACAACTGAAATACAGAAAGACACAGTTAAGAGTCTTTAAGAACGTTTCTGTCTTTGGCCCTGTTTTTCCCACTAGTAGATGTACATTCTATTTTCAAATTCATTTGACTTTGGGATGGGAGCAGTTCAGAGCCATGAGCAAGCATTTCTAAGGCAGGGCAAGTCACAGCTGAAAATGTGAGAGGCAGCACAGAGTCTAGATTGGAACCAGAACCCTACAGGAATATGACTTTCAGTGTGCTGTCCAGTGGCAAGAAAACTGTATATTCCAACCCAATAAGTCTTACCTTTGCATTTTGGCACTGGCTCTGACCACTGTCCCTGCGCCGTGCACTCAATGCTGGATGGACCATCCAGAACGTAGCCCTCGCTGCAGCGGAAATCACAATGTGAGCCATAGGTGAGATCCGCAGGAGCACGGTCACAGGTCACAAAGCCTTCTTCTGGCCATGTTACAGCCTCACACCTCACAGCTGCAACACACAGATCACAACAGCAATAAGCGCAGATGTCTCAGGAATTTAACATGCCAGTGCTGACAACCCCACGTGCTCAGGGGAGCAGGGATAAGGAAAAGTACCTGCACAGGATGGCTGCTGCCTGTCCCAGGCCCCAGAAGACCCACACTGCAGTGTGGCTGGTCCTGTCAGGGAAAATCCTTCCTCACAGGTGAACTCGCAAGTGGTACCCCAGGTGAGCTCCACAGAGGGATGGGAGCAGTTCACAGCACCATGAACAGGCATTTCTAAGGCAGGACAGGTCACAGCTGAAGAGCAAAAGAAACAGCACAGAGCTTAGCGTTGAATTAGGTCAATATGAACACCCTTCTTTGAGATGACCAGAGGACATCCCTGCCTGGAGCCGTTCCTTACAGAGCCATAGTACTTCCCTTCAGACCTAGCAGTATCTCAGGAAACCAGGATTTCATCATGTTCTACAGTGCAACCAGAATCCTTAAACATGTACCTAAAACATGCAAGCTATCCTGAGACCGGCTCGACATTATATTCCACAAGTGGACTGCAAAAACCAACACTGGCTACCATTTCCAGTGTAGGGAATAAAGACTTCCTGTCAGAACACTCCATTTCAAAAGCCTGTTATCATACATGTTGGTGACACAGTTCCTGAGTGGACCTTGTCACCCTGCACTGCTGTTTCCTCTTTAATACAACAGGCTAAGTGAACCCCATATTGAGACCTGCTTATGAAAAGTGCTATAAACATGCTGGGGATAACTGTTACTCCTTGACTACACTCAAATGAGGAAGCCTTTTCAGACTTTTTGAGCTACTCTCAGCTTAAACTGATGATTTCCAACCCAGTAAGTCTTACCTTTGCATTTTGGCACTGGCTCTGACCACTGTCCCTGCGCCGTGCACTCAATGCTGGATGGACCATCCAGAACGTAGCCCTCGCTGCAGCGGAAATCACAATGTGAGCCATAGGTGAGATCCGCAGGAGCACGGTCACAGGTCACAAAGCCTTCTTCTGGCCATGTTACAGCCTCACACCTCACAGCTGCAACACACAGATCACAACAGCAATAAGCGCAGATGTCTCAGGAATTTAACATGCCAGTGCTGACAACCCCACGTGCTCAGGGGAGCAGGGATAAGGAAAAGTACCTGCACAGGATGGCTGCTGCCTGTCCCAGGCCCCAGAAGACCCACACTGCAGTGTGGCTGGTCCTGTCAGGGAAAATCCTTCCTCACAGGTGAACTCGCAAGTGGTACCCCAGGTGAGCTCCACAGAGGGATGGGAGCAGTTCACAGCACCATGAGCAGGCATTTCTAAGGCAGGACAGGTCACAGCTGAAAAGCATAAGAGATAGCACAGAACTTAGCTTGGAACAAACCATAGGAATTTTTTTTTTCTTTGCTGAAACTTAGCAACATACCCACTAAATGGAAGCAGCTTTAGAAAGGAGATCTACTGTGCTGCCATTTTAGAAAGCAGATAGGACTGGAAAGATCTCAAAATGGAAGACTGACTTAAGACAAGGATGTAAATTCATCTGCAGCTCATGAAAGCAACTAATTACAATCCAAAATTTGACTGCGGCTTGGTGATGTTTAATGCTTTTATTTGCTTCAAATAGTAGCTTAATTCTAGGCTGAACACCTCAAAAAATAATTCCTACAGTCAGGAGTAACTAGTCTATTGCGAGCAGTCTCACAGCTACATTAGCTGCATTCCCTGTTCCCCACTAAGAGGTGAAAAAATCTTTCCATACAAGGAAATCTAAACCAGGACCAGAACATTCATCCTGCTCTTTTCCTCTCTTCAGGAACAGACACCTGTGTGTTGCAATAAAATAGCACCTCCAACATGTAATTAATTTCAAAAGAATGGGCCAGAACTTCAATTTGTTCCTACTAACAGAGCAACACTGAAGTTTAAAGAGCAATGTAGAAAGCTCATCTATCACTGCTTGAGAAGCTCACCTTTGCACGCTGCAAGGGAGGCAGACCAGACCCCAGAAGAGGTACAGTATACAGATTCCAATGCAGTCAGTTCATAGCCTTCCTCACACCGAACTGTGCAGGATGAGTTGTAGCTGAAGTTCTCCAATGGATGGTTGCACTCGAGGCTGCCATGTTCAGGCTTCTCTAGTGGATCACAACTCTCAACTTCAAAGAAACAGAAGGAGATACACAGTCTCATTGGCTGAGCACGTAAATCAACAAGCCAGACCAAGTGAACAGTAGCTAGCATGAACATCACCCTGGTTGAAAAGCAGGATGGAGGAATCTTACCAAACTCGCATTCAGGCCCATAGAATCCAGGGTTACAGCGGCAAGTGTAGTTGTTAATAGTCTCTATGCATTCCCCACGGCCACTGCAGAGAGATGGGTTGCAAGAAGCTGGAAAAAAGAAGAAAAAAATACAGCAAATTTCAAAAAAATCAGTAATGGCCAGTAATGAAACCCGGCTACTGCTTTGTTTATCTTTCTGGCACTAAACAAGCACTTTGTATAGCGAAAGAAAAGCATAATGTTTGGTACATAAGATTACAGTGTCATTTCACAGAAGCGTTTCAGAAATCAACACCTTTCACAGACTAGCTCACAGTGAAAGGATGCTACTGGTGGGAAACTCCATTACCACTTGTTCTCAAGTAGGTATCAGCAATATTTGAAATGCAAAAGGAACAATATACTATGGGGTAGGGAAAAATCCTCAACAGGTACATTCTTCATTAACTCATCACAGCTCTAATTTGGCTAATACTTGTCTTGGACTTTTTTTTTTTCCTTAGCCGTAGCCACCTCTACACAAAGTGTTTAATTCAGTGATCTACAGTCAGCAGACAGATGCCTCCAAAAGGGCCATTCTTATCTAGCTGAGACACCCACTTGAGAGTGGGATGAAAGTTGCCATCTGGAAGAGCCTGTTTCGCTTTACTGATTATAGAGAAGGTCTGGTGATTTGTTCATAAAAGATGTAAAATATTCTGGGAGCGAAAAGGTGAGACCAGTCCACCTCTTAGAGCAAGAACAACCACAACCCTGTAATTAAGGATAACAGTACAAGTGCTTACTGGGTCAGGTATTTAATATATAAGACTAGGTTAAATAAATAACTCATCCCACCCACCATCTCACTTCCATAGGGGCACACATTAGAATGGTCTTTATCATACTATACCTGTGTAGCACAAGGCGACTTTCTTTTTCTCACACTGCTCATCATTCCATTTGCCATCATCCTTCCCTCTTTTGATGTAGATTTCAACGCAGTCCTCATTGTTCCCTTTGCCATTTGGCTCACCTGAAGCCCAGTTTTTTGCCTCTTCTGTCAATTCTTTGTTAGTTCCAATCCAGGTCCATACATCATTAATTTTTCTGATTCCGATCCAGTAGTAACCCGGATTGAAGGGTAGGAAGTTATTGAGATAGTTGATTTCTTCCTTATTCTGAATGGCAACCATGTTAGTATACCTCTCTTTGCACCACACCTCTGCTTCCCTGTAGGTCATGTTTCTGTCTGAGTAATGGTATGTCCAACAATTCACCCCCTGCAGTATTGTAAGTCCTAGAATGAAAAGATGTCAAAAAGTTGGTGTCTGTCTTTTTCCCTCCTCTATCTCTAGAAGTGGATATCTAAAGCTTTATAAATATTGCAAACTTGTCAATATCTGAAAATGCATAAAAAGTAGTGGCAATTATTTTATAAATAATAAACTGGCAAGCTTCAAAACAGGCATGTCAGCATCCAGTACAGGGATGAAACTATGTCCAAGTACACAAAGCTTTGCAGATTTCATAGCAAACTATTTGTATTTGTATTTGACAGACAAGCAGGGAAACATGCCATTGCAGCTAGAGGTTGTTCTCTGTGAACCTAGCCTCAAGCTAATTTGGTCAGCTTCAAAAATTCTGTTTAATTCTCAGCTCGGACAGAACAGGCACACTAATATTAGCATCCAACTAGTTTTCTACACAGAAACACACACTTACCGTAAGCAAGAAGAGACAGGAACCACAAGCAATTCATGTTTCTGAGAGTTTTGTCTTCTCTATCTCCTAAGCAGACAGCTACGAAAGATCAAAGGAAAATATTTGTAAAGAACAAATAATGACTTACACAATTCAATATAAAATACTGTCAATGCAATCTTTTCTACATACTTTTAAACCATTATTCAAAAAAACTTCAGTAAGATTTCAACTTTTAAGAAATTATTCATTTTAAAACAGTTCTTAATATCAAGGTAGCTTTTAAATGTAAACAGATTTTAAAGAACACCAACACAGAATTCCATCTGTCCAGTTTTCCTTTAGCTGAGCAATGAAAGGGAGTAACACACTCCGCTTATACTCACGAGCTGTAGTTGTGGTGGCCGGGTGGCAAAAGTCTTCTGTGATATTTCTCAGTGACTGCTTTCCGTTGCTAAGTTGCTGAACGTGGACCTGAAGATTAAGTTCAGCTCCAAGTGTCTGGACTGTGTAATCCCCGCCTTTACTACGGCCTTTTATTCTCTCAACTGGCCTATCCTCCACGAGATGGGAAATTCCATGTGGAAAAAAATATCTTGGAAAATCCCGGATCTGGCCCTCCTACATATTAAGCCTGACGCTGCCCCTTGCCAAATCAACTCTCTCACAAAGACACACGGTGCTGAAAAACTGCCAAGTGTGGCGTTACATAGTTTTACTGACAGAAACACACAATTCCAGGATATAAGGAAGGAGCAAGACAGTTTGAATTAGTTGCACGAATAAGCAGATTCCAAGTTTTACCTAGCATAATGTTTTACACCAAGGAGGTGCCAGTTCTTTTGGGATCTCGGTAAGAAAGGCACCAACACTCAAAGCTGGTTAAAGTTTGAGTAAAAGATAAAAACTGTATTGCACAAGCCCTTCCTTATGGATCACAGCATGCTGTGCAGAGTTCTCATTTGTGGTAAGGTTTGCCAGTCCCAGTATTGCTAGTACTCTTCTAGAGTCTTGCTCGCGATACAGATTCATCAGTAACTGGTAGCAGCCAAGCTTGAAATGCGGACTTTGAAAAGTTCCTTGGACAATACGCTCCTTACCTCAATAGAATCACAATTCCTGAACAGGTGCATATAATATTTCAGATGGACAAGACAATACACTAATCTCACACTGAAATCAAGCACATTTATTGTGTCTACACTGATAAATTACACTACTGCAGAGAGCAGTCACATGGTGTCCGTGGTATGGAGACACACGCTTGAGAAATCATGGACACTTTGCTATAGTGGGTTGGTAAAGGGCACAGGCTATTCAGAGTACACCTGCGTACATGAGAAGGCTGTAACCATGAGGATCACTGGCTCCTTGCACAATAGTTTTCCGCTGCACCACTACACTCCTTGATTCTCATGCGCACCTTCACACGTATGGCACTTCAGTGATGGAATTACCACTCTATGTGCAACAGTAGTTTTGGATTTTTGACCTAAGTATACTTCTCGCCTCTGTTACAGGAGGTCTCACAAGTACTGTTGAGGGCTACTATAGGGAACAGGCATCATGATAATAGAAACATTAGCTCAGTTGACAGCCCTGTGCAAAGGCACATCACTAGAAGCTTCTTAAACTGAACTTAATCTTCAGGTTTGTACTCAACAACTTCCCCAGCGTTCCCAATCCTGGTCGACACAAAGTGGTATCATTCCTACAATAAGAAAACATAGGGTGGAATCCAATCACATCTGCAGAGCATAGTTATAGCTTATATAGTGAATGTTGGAGCTTTTATTTCAGACCATTTAGAATAGAGCCTTTTATAGAATAAAAAAATCAGTGGCTCCTGGATTCAAAGCCAAGGTCTCAGCGGGTATCAATTCCCAATTTTTTCACAAAAAATATTCGTCAAGTAGCCATACCTTAATTGATCTGCCCTCAAAGAAATCCACCACAGAAAAGAGGATAAAGAGTATATTCTAAAACAGCCTCAGTTACTATAAAAAAAATGAGAGTTCATTAGATATTGCAACTAAGTCCTAGAAAGCATGTCAAAGCCAATTACTGGAGTGAGAATTAAAAACCACATACTGAATATTTGTAGGGAGAGGAACACTTTCTAGCAGGTGTGAACTAGCAAAGTTAGAAACACAAACAAACCATCAAAAAAACTGAGAAGTTGAGGTTAACTCTTGGCTATGTCACAGACTCATTTTGCAAGCCCAGGTCTGGTCCAGCCTTGCTCAGAACAACAGACTTCCAGAGACTGCCAGGCAGCATCAGATCAGGACTGCTACTTCTGTAGCCTCAGCTGCTCATCTGTAAATTGTGAGTGAAAACATTTTCTGTCTACCAGCCTTTTTCTGTGTTCTTCAGCTTGTAAATGCTCCTAATAGAGGCTGCTATTTTCAATGTACCTGTAGCATTTCATGTAGCAAGCATGTAGCAGCGCCTAATTTCACAGGGGTTCTGTACATGTTCTCCTAACACAAACTAATGAGTTTTGATAGGACAGTCTTATTTTTTTTATAAAACATTGATCAACTGTTAGAATTGTATACACACAAAAATTAGACAACTCTTGAACAGCGTTTCCTCTCTGGAGCCAGGAGGCAGAAAATCCTACAACTTTTCCTGGAGATTCACTTTTTCAAGTCATTTTATGAGCTTCCTACTCGTAAGTGCTCATTCTTGTCATGGCAGAAGCTCTGAAGTTGAGTGGAGGAAACTATCAGACTCGCTTTGCCAGTGGAATCTCCGGAGGAAGGAAGACAGCATGTCACAGTTTACAATAGCCTTCCTTCACAGGCACTGTATAAGACCTCTTGTCTGTAGCAGATAAAGAAAAACCCACACAGAAAAAACAAACCACCAAAGCCTAAAAGCAATATGCCCGTAAAAACTCCAGCCTAAAAAAAAGACTGCCTCTTTTTGTTGGCAGTATTCACTTATGTCTTACTGATATGGGGCTCTTTTTGGTTTTTCCCAGGGAATTCTGCTATCCACAGATTATATTTTCTTGATGAATAAAATGCAAAATTTTCAAAAAAAAAAAAAAAAAGAAAGCCTGAAAAGCATTTTCAAAAGCACACCACAGAGGTTAAAATATCTTTATTACAAGTCAAAGGCACTTAAAAATTTCAACCCCGTTGTTCTGGAAGACTGGGATTCCTGTGAGCTAAAGCTCACACTGGATCCCTAAGTTACATAGGTATTTCAGGAAAAATACCTCTCATAAAGGTTGAACTGCAGATATTCAAGCTAGAAATGCCATCCAGCCTGCCTCTTAGTTGGTTTCCGCGTTACTGATTTATTCTCTTTTCATTGCTATTTCACATTTGTGCTTTTTTTCTTCTTTTGCCAATTGATTTGAGAATACAAGAGCCTCGTTTCTTGTGCTGTACTGAGCTGGGTGCAGTTGTCTACTCTTCTCTTGTGCTACATGAACACAGATATAGTTTCTTAAAATTAATCCAACTCCTCCCTGCCAGAAAAATGGGAGACTCTAAACCTAAATCAAGTCATGTTTTATAAATGCTGAATACTTCTTGTTCTTGTACACTCCAGACCTTCATTTCCACAAGTTAAAGATCGGCTTTTTACAAATGAATGGGAATACTCCAAATCTTCTCTTTTCCCTTACACACAGAGGTGCTTACCAAGAATTATCTACCAGCAACTAAGTTGGAAGGTTTCCTTGATAGGACACTGTGAGACATAAAAGGTAAGAAAAGGCTGTATAAACACATTAGGAGTAAGAATAACAAAAACCAGTCAGGTCTGCTATTTAAAGAAATGCAGCAATTGACAGAGGATATGTCAAATGTCATTTCTTTCTATAGAGAGAAAAGTTAATACTCACTGCAATAGTGTTATGCATTGTGAAAAGAGAACAGGTCATAGTATGGAAAGACTGGAGCAAGGACTATTTAGGTTAGTTCAGGCAATCAAAATTACTGTTTAAGGATCCAAACCCTCAGTATTTACCTTTGAGAATACGGGAAAAGGTGTCAGAGGGCTGATGAAAAGCAAATATTGCCTCTCTATATCTAAGAAAGGAAGATCAAAGTAACTAGAAGCCAGGTCTTCCATGTAAACACCTACAAAAGATACCAGAACCATACTGAAAATTTTTTAAAGAAAACGATTGAAAAATCAGAAGAAGGCTAATATGCTGTCAAGAACAGCTGACACTGATATGATTAATTTTTTTTCTTGGCAGATCAATCTAGTTTGTACTTCAAGGCTAAGTAACAAAGAAACAACAGCACGCTATAGTTTGCTATAATTATGACTTTTAATACTGTCCCATGAGACACTCTAATAAGCAAACAAGTGAAATAATACTTAGCTGAAATCACCATAAAGTGAACATGCGGGAGATGTAACCACTGCTGAAAGGGCAGTTTATCAAAGATCACTATTAGTCTGAGAGGACTATATAAATGAGCCCTGAAAGGTCTTATCCTTAACTAACTTCAGCTAATTTAAGTTGGATGGCAAATAATCATCTAAAATGCTTAGAAATGTGCAGATGACACCAGACTTTGATGAATTCCAAGAGTTCCAAAGGACAAATGTAGGACTCAAAGATTTGGATAAATTAGAGATGGGATCCAAAAGAAATGAGAACAAATCAACAGAAACAGGCACAATGGTCTTAATCTAGACAAAAACCCCACAAAACCAACAACACACAAACACAACAAACAAAAAAAACCCAAACCCCAAAACCAAAACACATAGAAACAAACTGGAAAACTGCTGGCTAGGCAGGAGAATTGTAGAAAAGGAACTAGGAGTTTTAGCAGATCACAAATTCAATACCAGTTAATGATTTGTCGTCATTTTTAAAAATAGGAAATGCTGTTCTCATATGTAGGAATAGGAAAACAAGAATTATTTAAGACAAAATTTGCAATTATTCCATCCAATCTGCCACTGCCAAATCTCCTCTGGTGTACTGCATGTAATCTTAAGTACTGCAATTTTAGAAATCTACAAGCAAACAAAATACAATCAAATCCTGAGCAACACAGTCAATACATTATTTAGAATGAGATGAAAGTTTTATTATCTTTTTGAAAAGAAAGTAGGACATTTTATACAATCTCAACACCAAAAAGATTTTAAGATTTACTAATTTTATTTCTTATGAACACCCTAATTTTGTTCGCTTCCCTGAAAATGTGCATGAACGCTTGTCTGATTTGTAAGTGATCTAATCTTCCCAACTATCCACTCTGCGCAGATCACAGTTCAAGCAACACAGAGAATACAGCTTATTTGCAAACACCCAAGGGATTTAACTTATTCCCACCCCACTGGAGAAACGGATGATAGAGGAAAGAAATCTATACAATCTTCTAAAACCTAAAAGGTATTTTAGAGTACTCAGGAGGTATGTAAATCAACAATTCTTTAAGTTTGCTTGGTGCACGACAAGTAGTAGTTGGATTGATTTGTAGCAACAAAGTTTTAAAGGAAATTTTTCTAAATAAGGAGGCCATGAAATGCAAGAACAGGAGTTTTGTAGAGTCTAACTTTCTGTCGGAGATTTTTAAGTCTCACTTTAAGAAACATTTTCAATATCTTTATCAGTAGCTTATGAAAATGGCATTCAGTGGGAAATATTATCTGAAGTACTCTGCTGAACTCGCCGAAATCACAAAAGTAAGACAAATACAGGATAGGGTGAGATCTCAGGTAACCAGAATATATACATATACCCATGTACATATAGAAAGAGACAGAGATTAATTTCCCATGTCTTTTAAAGAATGGTTCTTTACCTGCATTATAAGATTATATCTCCATTAATATATTTTAAAAGGAAGACTTAGAAATGTGTAAATGATGCTTTTATGTGAACAGACAAAACCAGAGAATTAAGCACCTCTGAACAAATCTGTTCCATCTCTTTTCTAGGGGCTATATTTGTCATTCCTAAATTAAAACACTTCATAAGTATTTATGTCAAAATAGTTTGTATAACAGACACTTATCCCATAGCAAAGATCTGTAAAACTACTTGAAATCTTGAAGTCATAGAAAAAACTCCAGCTTTACCCACAGAAACACTCAGTAGAAGAGGAAGAGTAAGAGCTTTAGCCAGCCTTGAGGGGAAAAGGAGTTCTGGTGCCAGTAGTGAAGGTGTTTCCTGTTTGGAGAAGAGCTCAAAACACTAATTCTTTAGAAATTCAGAGACAAAAGGTCTAAGGCACAATTTTTCCCTGAAGTCTAGATGGGAAGAAAAGATAATTTCCCAAAACATACTCATCTCTTGGCCCCTGTGTCTCATTAAGTGTGAATAAGGTAGGCAATATAGAAGCTGGAATTTCTCAGGCTGCCTAAGACAGTCTCCACTCTGTCTGGAGTGAAACCCCAGGAGCCAGAAAAATCTTATCTCCGCTTCTTATTTCGGGAAATCTCTGATGTGACTCATGCTGCTCAATTTCCTCCAAACAGGCAAAAATACACATTCAAGAATCTAACTTGAGGCCAGGGACCACTTGCACTGGCAAGGTGTGATTCAGTGCATTGAAACATGAAACAGCACAAAGAAGCAGAGGAAACAACTCACACCTTGAGCTAAGATAAAAGCAGGGCTGGTCTTAACATTGTGCATACTTGGCTGCCTGCAGTCGCAGGAGGAACTGATAATTTCTAAATTTAGTGTTGGAAATTATGGCAGAGAAGATCTTCGAGCCTTGCCAACCTTCACGGACATAAGAAGAACTATATAGCCCATGCATAGGCCCAACACCATTGATTTTACTGCCTGGGTCTGTTCTATAGTCCCATATTCTCAGCAGGTGAGAGGTCCCAGATGTCACACTGATGGGGATGCTGGCTCTGAGGGAGAGAACAGTTACAGCTTTTGGCAAATGAGAGGAGTGAGATGAAGTTTCAGAATTAGGAGATTAGGTGGTTGGTTCTCTGAAAGTGGTCAACATGAGAAATTAACTTTGTTTTGCATATTCTTTGCATAGCTTCTGCCTAGCTCTGTTTCCAGAAAATACAGTTTTGACTTATGGGATAGCATGTGAACTAACACTAGCAATGGGGTGCTGCCATGACCTTCCATTCTCCATTTGCAGTATTATGAAGGACAGACTACAAAAAGGATGAAGAAGGCAGTGGCTTCAATTTCTTACTAGTACATCTCACCATTACTTTATGAACTCCAAGCTTCAGGTCTATTATATTCAGTGCTTAAGTCAGTTTCAGGTAAATAACTTTTATACATCAATGGACACAGTATTTAATGTGTTTGAGTCCAGAGCTAAAGCACTGTTCAACAACACTTTTTTAATCACTGAGTACAGTACCTAAGAACTTCAATATTGTCATTTCTCAGATTGCTCCGTAAGTTTTCAGCCCAAACTGCCTACCCCAAGAGCTGTACTACTCTAGGAAGAAATGTCTGCTAAGCAAGCTTCATAGAAGGCCAGTACAGACATTTTAGTGCTTTTTCTTTACTGGGAAATAAGCAGTAAATAAACTCTCCAAGTGTTGCCTACAGCAGACTATAAAACAGAGAACCACATTTTTGAAGGATCTAGAAGTTTTGGATCATGTACCTAAAAGGTGCTTTGGGTGTTAATGACCTTTGTATTTAAAGCCAAGCCCCAAAGACTGTCATCACCGTCTGATAACATTTATAAAACCAAGAAGCAGAAAGGTCCATCACTAAAATTACTGGAATTCTGTACAGTGAGATGTTATTACTTGGTATCTGAAATCTTCAAAGCAGAAGAACAAAGTACAAGGAACAACTGCATAGCACTAAGTAAAACCTGACCCATGCACAGCTGGCAAACACAGATCATTCATGCTACTCATCACTTTTCTCAGTCAATAGACCATGAGAGAATAGAAGTTCTTGAATTAAGTACTCTTTCAAGAGCATTCTAGCCACTCCACTAAAGTTGCCCAACCATAGCATCCATTAATTATTCCAAGAAACAAGTTTATTTCTGTGAACTGGATAAGTAACTGCCTTTTAGGACAGGCATGTTTAACCTAAGATCTTTAGTGGAGGGTACTTAATTGAAACATACAGTAGTTGTTTCAAGAACAAAGACATTCATCACTAACATTGAAAGCAATGGTGTTAAATTGCTCAATTTTACCATTTCCCAGACAAAAAACAGTATCACAAAGCTTTTTAAAGTTCCAGGTAACTGCTGTCAAAATCCCTAAGACTTTCCTTATTTTCTGGGCCTGAAAACAATACTTTAACTTTCCAGTGAAGATTTCATTCTTCCACCACTTCTAGATTTCTTGACTTATCAGGAAGGGTGAGTCTGTCACCTACTCTGAAGTTACAGCATTTTCGTATTTGAGCCCAAAAAGCAATCCACAAAGTAATTTTTCTCAAATGCAAAGCATGTGCTCCCCACCTCCTTAAGAAACCCTCACCAAAAGGTTGGGTTCCAGGGAACAGGTTGCCCACAGAAGCATTTGAGTCACCATCCCTAAAAGTATTTAAAAGACATGTAGACATGGCACTTAGGGATGTGGTTTAGCGGTGGACTTGGTAGTGTTAGATTAACAGTTGGACTCAATGATCTTAAGGGTCTTTTGAAACCTAAATGATTGACTTTGTGATTCTATGTCTATCCTTTCTGGTGCATGCTAGTTGGGTTTTTCCCTCTCATTTATCAGTAGACATTTACTCATCTTTTGTAGTCCCAAAGGATTGCAATCAGTAGCAGAGTGTTTGTTTAGACCACTGAGGTCATAATCAGCAAAGATTACTTTCGTAATAGGTAATGTATCAGCAGTGAGTGAAGGGATTGTTATCATCTACAAAATAATACTGGGCCTGCATGCATTACTCTTTATTTCAAGCAGTTAAAAGTTCAGATTACTCGTAATTCTTTTAAGCAACAAAAACCCTGTGATGTGAGATTGGGTATATAAAGCACAAAGCAGAAGCTCCCTACTGTCAAAATAGAATGAAAGATCCAGATTTATGCCTACCTGAAGTAAATTAGGAGTGCAGTTGCTTTATAACCTCTAAGAGTCAAAGACAGAGAAAAGTTTATCTAAAGGTTAAGTCAAAGGAGATCCATTCCCCCTTTATTAGCAATGAGAGGAAATACATTTGCTTAAAGCAACGAGGAAAGAATTCAGAACAAAATCAACAGTATTGTAATTTTTCATCTCTTATTCAGGTTATGCTACTAGCTAGTACATAAAGAAAATAAGAGTTAAACCCCTGATTCTTTGGGTTTGCTTCTATCCTCTAATGCAGGATTCCATTTTCTTCCCCTGAAATAAACAGTGTAGACGTCCTTTTAAAGGCACTTCCCTCACTTACTAGGGTATGTAATTTAGTAACATGGAGTAATAAGAATATATTCCTCTATATACCAAACACTGCTCCCTGACCTTGGCTCTCACTGAACTTGCATTTGAGAAAGCAGCTCTTCATTCTTTTGCTCTGCATGTGATGTCCCTTCTCTCAGAGCAGAATTATTGCTGTAGCTAAACCAGTCTGGAGACATGAATATTAGTAGATCACTACAAGAAATAATCTACTTTTTTCCCCTTCAATCTATATCCAGAATTCTGCAAGTAAGACTTCTTATACTTTCCCCATCCATCTTTTCTTCTTCATTCTGATTTTTACCTCCAAATCCCAACACTATGACTAAGGAGGGACATATAGTTTCCTCATATCTCTGCTCCATGAATGCAAATGCATCTTGAAGAAAAGCAGCTGCAGCTGAAAGACCCTTACAGTCAAGATGTCATAGATCCCACAGAAATTAACTCTGATCAATTAAACAACTCATTCACACTGTTCATCTCTACAGACTACAAAGTAACAGCTGGGACTCTCGAATCATCACCGGCACTCGATGCTTTTGTCGTGCCCTCAACATCTGCTGTAAAGCAGGACGCTAAGGGCAGGAAAGGACGACCAAAGGACAGCAGAGCCCTGAAAAACAAACCCAGCAGACTGGTTTCACTGGCCAAGGGGATTCTACAGTGCAAAGTATGAATTCAGTACTTCAAAGTGGCTTAGACTAGCAATCCTGTGACAGGCAGAGGATATTTGTGGCCATTAAGAAGGAGAGCTTGGAGGATGTATCTTCCCAGTAGGAAACTCTTTGCTGTCCAAACAGAAGAAATGTTATATGAAATCCCCTCTAAAGAAATACCTTCCCAGGTGCCTATTAGAAATTTGTGTTTAAGCCTGGAGAAAAGGAAGTAGCTAGGAAGGCTCATAAAGGATACAATGGACTCTTTTGTAAGTATCAGGAAAGTAAAGAAGGTGATCAGAAGTTTTCTGTATATAAAGGGATAAAATTGGTACAAAACCCCAAATGGATACAAACCATCGGTGAATAAGCATAGACTGGAAATTAGGAGGGAGTTTCTAGCCAGCAGAGCAATGAGGTTATAGAACAGTCACCTATGAGTAGCAGAACAAAAAGCTTGGTTTTCATGCAGATCTTGTTCAATTTCTGAAAGCTACCATATGAGAACATTATTGATGAAAGCAAGGTATAAAGGACCCAGCAGAGGTCCTTTAGCCTCCTGCATGCTGAAAGATGGCTTGGATTCTTAACCTTCAGCACACAAACCAAGCCTCTGGCTTCTGAACTGACTATACATACACAGATCCAAAAGATGAAAACACCAAGATAGATAATGTTGTTATCCTGCATTTGTTCTGAGTTCACTGCTAATCTGAGAAGTTGCTAATCAACAGTTGTTGAAGAAAAATCTTAATTGAAAGCCTATTAAAATGAGTTGGCCAATCAGCAGAGCAGACCTATCATCTTTGATGTCCACAATAGTTATAATTTACAACAGTGCATTTCATTTCCATTAGTGTTTTAGGCATTCTTCTGCTCAACTCAAGGGTGTACTCTCACTCTGGGATAAAAAAAAACCACCTGTAAATACAGCTGAAAGTTATCCCTTATTTTATTTTCTCTCTTGTGTGAGAGTTGCATGCAATGGAAATCACCTACTTCAAAATTCTTGTCTTAATACTTTCCTGTAATACAACAATGGGCCAAACATATCCTTATACCTTGTGCCCTCCCATCAAAGAGCTCAATAAAAGGAAAAATTTATAAAGCTGGAGTTCAAACTGATTGTTTCCCTTTTCCTGACTCTGGTAACCTGGATAGGCATAATGGCTTGAGAGAATCCCATGGTGAGGTTCACTGCAGCACAATGTATATTTAAAGTATTTGCATAACACTTTAATTCCTTTTCTAGTCACTTGCTCTTCAGAGAATAAATAGGAAAATAAATATGAGGATGTTTTGACATCAAGATACTCCTGGCTCACAGCGTTTTGCCTGTTTTCAAATGAAATGTTATATTTGATCTTCAACAGCAGTCCGGTTTCTTCCTTTTAAATTGTCATGCAAGTTAGCTAGTATAGTCTGGGCACTGAAAGCAAGCTAAAAATAGCAGGTTTGAGACCCGCACAGTAAATTGATCCTGGGTTTTGGCATTATAAGCCAGTCAGATCTGAACCCTGTGTTTCTGTGAAGATCTAATCTTTGCATGCATGAAAACATTTAAGTGGGAAGTCCATTTACACATTCATAAGCTCACACACCTAAGGTTAAAAAAAACCCACAATGCCATAAACCTGTTTTTCACTGCTTTTTCAGTAATCTTAGCACTTGAATTTCATAAATAGCCCACGTTGAAGGGATCTCAAAAGATCACTGATCCAACCTTTCATGGAAAAGGGAAACTAGATGGTATGCTCTAGCATCCCGTCCAATTACATCTTGAGAAACTCCAGTGATATTCCCTGCTTTGTACATGCACAGCTTTTTCAGTGATATTTAAAGGGAAGGCTAGTAAGACATGCAACCTTTCTGCTTTTATGGCAAAGATTTTAGGAATCTAATTAGCAGATGCAAGTCCTACAGTAGCCTCAGGTATATTCACAGCAAGAAGAGAAAGGAAAGAGGTCAAACATAAGAAATGTTTGGGCAGAAACATAAGGGCAGAACTGCTCTGGAAATCCTTAGTAAGACACACCACCTGCCTTGCTCTGCTAGCACCTATGTCTCAGGCATTCCTAGGGACCTACCACTTGATCTAACAACAGTATTGTATCTGTTTTATTGCAGGTATTCTACGGTGCTCTAGCTGGACTGCTAATAAATACAGCTAAAATGTAGCTGCATTTATATTACCCACCTGTGCTTTGCTCATAATACATTTAAGCTACCTATTTGAATATTTTTTAATTTTTTTAGCATGCCTTTAGCACATTCTTCTGCTGTTAGGTTTGATACTGATACATAACTGGATTGTTGAAAAACATGCTTATGTAACAATCCATGTACTTAAAAGCACAGAAGAAAACCCTGATTTGAATTGTAGTTGGAGCTAGTGAGTGGTATAAGGCTGGAGGATAAAAAAGACTTAAGGAAAAGTAGCTGTATTTTGATGTGTCAAGCTACTGCTTATGTCTAGTAAACATTCCAGAGCTACTTTTTTAAGAGCACTGCATTCAAGTGGAAACCTCCTCCAAGATTACTTGAAGACCATTCGTCCACCTCAGTAGCCAAAAAAACCATGAAGTTCTGGGAAAAAGATTCAAAAAGAATGCCCAGTATCCATATGTACCGCCTGAACAGAGCAATTTTTCTTGAGAGGTGGGGGCACATAATAGAGAAGAAAAGTATTTCTGAAAATTTGCTATAGCAAGACACAAATATCACAGCCTTCATGCCACCACAAAGCCCAGTAGAAATGCAGTGAAGTGTGACAAGAAGGATGTATTTATCCTCTATCAGCAGTTTCCATCACCCAAATATTTCACTCCATACACAGGAACCCATTCCCTCACCTAAACACTCACAGTGTCTCTGTTCTCCACCTATTTTCATAGAACCTGTAGAAATATAATAACACTGTAACTCTATCATGAGCTCAAATTGAGTTGACAGCCATTAACACTTTCAATAATTATTAAACAGAAAAAGCATAGTCACAAGACCCTTTCATAAGGTATGCAATAAAGGACACAAAGCTATTATCTGCTTTATCCCTCTCAAGACACTCAGAAAGTATTTTTAGAAGGTAAAAGTACTACAGATAACAAGACATCTCATATCTCTATGAAAATGAACTGGGGTATCTACACTAATTACACCCAGCTATCACACCATGTCACATGAACCACAGTTTTTGTTGCTTCTTTTTAATCTTTCCAATTGCTGGAATATATGGAGAAATCTGATCAAGTTCAGATGCACTACCTCCACCAGTAACTTGGTTGAGGTACCCCAGCTTCAGCCTAACAACCAGCTAACACAACATTCTGTTACACCAACAATTTAATCCACTGCAACATACGCTGCAATATTGGTACAACCCAACCTAACGTAAAGATTGGTGAATTTTACAAGGGCATATGGATTAAAACAATCTGATGATAGGAAAAGCATAAACAACAATGCCACTTTATAGTCATTTCAGTCCAGTCCCAAACCTGCAAACCATAACAAAAAACAAGCCCCATTATGAACAATAGAAGAGGATGCTGGCAACACTAATCCTTATGGTCTGGCTACAAGTACTCAAGAAAAATACCTGTTATCCTGTCTTAATTATCATCGCATTGGTTTACGGTTACCTAATTTGAGATATTTACAGTACTTTTCCTCAGAACAATGTTTTTTAGGACAACACTGTGAAGATATAAGATGTGCCTCAGCCAAATAAATTTTAAAAACCCCTTATTTTTTCAGAAAATAGTGCCAAACTCACTGCAACAGTTAGATATGAGTAATTCCATTACAAAAGGAAAGTCCCTCTATGCAGTTTTATTGCAGGCAGGCTGCCTCTGGTTTGAGACCCTGTTGCCCTATGCCATCCTCTTCAGACTCCTGAGACCCACGGAGTGACACACTAACAATTACTGCCAACAGCAGGGGATTTCTGTCATCAGCCTAGACGCCAACACAAAGCACCAATATACCCCAACACGGCATAGGAAACTACTTTTGGATGAGGTGGGTGCTTGGGAAGACAAAAGCATTAAAGAGAACAGGATAAGTTCTGCTTTGCCTATTACTAAGTTACGAACTTATTTACTCAAACTCATGTTAGGTCAAGCCAGATCCTCCTCTCCTTATGGAAGACAAATTACTTTAAAGTTTAGCTCCTATCTGAGGTATGCCATAAGTATTTCCTTTGCCATCCTTGCTCTTGCTCATCAGTACTACCATTGTTTGTTGGAAGTTCCTTCCGTGCATCATAACAAAAATAGGGCAATAAAGCTTTCTAGAGCCTTGGGCATGCAACAGTCTTCTATGCTCAAGGGAGTGAAGTACCCTATTCCAGTAAAAAATAATGAGGCAAAGTTCATTCAAACAAGCAAGCTCTGTAAAAGTTTCTTAATAGCAAAGCTTCAACAAGAGATAAATAAAAGCATGAGATACTAGGCTAAATTAGTAGATAAAATTATCAAAGAATAAGCTGTATAGACAAAAGCTATCAAAACAAAAATACTTTCCTAGATTACTTGAAAGAAACTTAAAGAATTAGCGCTACAATAATCCTACAGGCCTTTACAACTGAACTGAAAAAAGCAACCACCTCAGCTCTATGATCCTCAAGGGCACTGTACCCAGACACAGGTTTTTATCACTTTCCCTGCCTGCCTTGGCAAATCCAGAACAGCTGAGATGGTAGGCTTGGTTTCTACTTAAAGCCCTTCTCACCTCTTCATCTTCTAAAATGCTGGTAAGAAGGATCTGGATTATGTTAGTAGGGCTCTGGTTATTTTCTTCAGAGTGATGGTGTTGCTCTATATTCAAAAAAGTAACTAGCAATAATATCTATATAAAATAACAAAATATTAGAAATTTTTATGAAGACATAGAACAGCTAATAAAGTAGTTTAGTATACAGCTTTAATTATGAATAATTCACAAAATTAATTCTAACAAAAAAATTGCATCTATCTTGTTAACCGTCTGTACTGTATTTAGATAATGTATTCTTCTATTTTACTGATGTTTTCCATTTTTTATATCTTATATAGCATAATGTTTGTATTCAGGCCCTGTTTTTATATTACAGTTGGAGAAATTCATGATGAGAACACTTTATATGTATGAATAGACCAGTTGAAAGTGACCTACAATATAGTATTTAAAGGATGCGGCGTTGTTGAAATTTCTCTGTGGAAATATTCTGCAACTGTTTT
>JAOXJM010000004.1:3427275-3437570 GCA_026413425.1 Tringa solitaria
CTGCAACTGTTTTAAAACCTCCAGATTTTCAAAAATGTGAATGTTACCTCTGTTTGGAGTGGGCATGTCTTTACTCTTACCTCAATACTGTAAGAAAACAACTCTTTTTCCTCCAGTAAGTATCATAGATTCAATCATCAGTAAATTGGTGTATCTCATTCATTGAAGACATCTCTGACTTCCTGATGAATCTGTGTGGAGCCCGACTTGCTCATCAAGTGGAACCCATAAAATAAGTCAAACAGGAGGTAAATTTATACTTCTTACTTAGTAACTGTAAAACGTAACCTGTAGAATGTTGGGGCATCAAGCTACCTGCTTCTCCGCGACCTTCACCCACACACAGTATAAAGAAAGGCCTTGCGCTGCCACAGACCGGTGAAGGCGGGTGCCTACTGCAAGGCCCCAGCTCCGCCAGCCGCGGGAGAGGCGGCCCGGGAAGGGGGGCACGGACATGCCGAAGGCCTGGACGGGCAACCTGTGCAGGCCTCACCCACACGTTCACCGTGTCGTCCCCTCACAACCCGTGAGGAGAAGCCGCTCCGAGCCGCCCGCCCGCTCTCCTCACAAGCAACGGCGACGGCAGTTGCCCCGCCCTCGGGCGCGCTCGGCGCCTTCCCGCCCGCCGCCGCCGGGCTCCGCCTGCGCGCAGCGCGGTCACCTCAGAGGCCGGCGGCGCCGCCATGGCGGCGGTGCGGGACGTGGAGATCGACCCCGAGGGCACGTTCAAGTACATCCTGGTGCGCCTGCAGCGCCCGGGCGGCGAGGAGCAGCGGGACATCGTCCGCGGCACCAAGGCGGCCGAGTTCCACAGTGGGTGACAGGCCGCGGGGTTGGGGGGAGCGGGGGGGCAGGGACCGATAGCGGGGCCTCCCCCCGGCAGCGTCCCTCAGGTGCGGAGCGATTTCCAAGCGAAGCTGAGGCGGGGGGGCGGCCCGGTGGCTGGTGTCAGCGGGCATAGCTCAGAAGCCGCTTCTTACCCCCTTCTAAGTGCCTCGTGTGAACGTGAAAAGTGGGTCGGTATCTCTGTCAGATGTCATTTCCAAACTCGATAAACCTCATTTAGGAGAATGAGATGTGTTAACTAAATTAAAAAAAAAAATCTGAAATAGAGAACCTTAACTACAGCTTTCCCATGTCTGTCAAGAGAAACCACCCTCTCTTGGCAGGTGAAGGAAGGGAACTGGAGGAAAGCGAGTGGGAAATAGCCGAAAAAAAAGAGTTCTAGAGCATTTGATGCCTTGTGCATACTCTAATGGCTCTAACCATTCTTCTTGTGCAGATCACATATTTGAAAAAGTAAATCCTGAGATGGAAAAGCTGGGATATCAGTGCAAGTGCCTTGGAGGAGGGAAAATTGATCATAATAGCAAAGACAAGAAGATTAGGGTATTTGGGCTCTCTACAGTAAGTGCATCTCGCGTATTCCTTCAAATCCCTTTGTCTCTGGTGTTTTGGGATTTTTGTTTTATAGTATGGTGGCTTTCCGCAATTTGAATCACAGTGTAAACATTAACTGGAAAACTGGCCTGGCTCACTTGTGAGATTGATTAGAAAAACACTGTTTTTAAGGGCAGGAGACCAAAGCAAAAATAATAGATAACAATGTGAGTAATATTTTGATTATAAGTTAATGCTGAGTAATATCAGTGTTAAGTTATAATCAAGACTAAAATTGGATGTTGGCATCTCTTGACTCAGAATCTGTTAGTCTTACTGCTAGAGCAGGAATATCCCATTTAAAGCCCCGGGGTCTTAATCCAGCTATTGCATGATCTTAATTGCCAATAAAAACATTGGTTGGTAGTTGTCCAGCTAAATTTTGACTGTTCTGTGTATTTGTTGGGTGAGAAGAGTAGACCCAGTTTAGCTGTGGTGAATTTTTAGTAGGTGAAGATCATAGTTTCACATTGCATTTTGTGGGAATGGAAGTAACTTCCAAGGGTATGGAAACTAGAGCATTTTGCCACATGTTACTGTTCTATGTAAGTTCAATTTCTTTATGAAGGACTCAGTAAGTGGTAATGACTTACTGAATTTAGGGAACATGCTGTAATCTGTTTCTGGTGTTGCTCTGCGGTGAAGTGTTGCTACTTCTGTAGTAATATTGTGAGTAAACATTCTAGGTTTCTAATGTGGACAAGAACAAGGTTCTATTAAGTTTATTGATTTTTTTTTTTTAATAGAAAGGGATGGTTACTTCAAATCTGCTTACTTTGAATGAGCAGTGAAGGTTGGGCCTTGAATGTGTTAAGCATTTTTAAATGGCTAGTACAGCTTTTGTTCTAAAATGGCTCTTGCAACCTGGGGTCATATGAAAAAACAAAACCACCACTCTTTAGGTTTTATATGGGATGAGAAGACAGGGTGTAATGCTTATTCTAAAGGCTTGTGCCCATCATAAGATGAGACTTGACACCTGTATTATTAATTCAACTGCCAATTTAGTGTTAGATGCAGCGATCAACTGCTCTTGTAGCGCTCTCTCTATGGAATATACCTTGTTTCTCTGCTTTTGGTACTTTGATGCTTTCAGCTGAGCACCATTAAAAGCAGAGTCTTAACTACCATGAGGGCTTCTGTCAGGCAGAGACCTGGAGGTTCAGAAGTCCTCAGTAGCAGATCAGAAGTTAGTATATGAATTACTTCGGTTTAATGCTTCTCTTTAGTGGGAGACTTGTTGTCAGACTGCAAAACAGCACTATCCAGGACAGACCAAGTCTTTTACGAAAACCAGAGAACTAGTCATTGACTTCTTTTGAAGTAGATGCTCTGCTATTATTTGCAAAGCCGCATGGAGTCTTCAAAGCGCGAGTGTGATCTGTAGCTGTTGCTTTACAAATGGCCTACAGTATAAACCTGCTGTGTTTCTGACATAACTATATTATCTAGTATTTTTGAGAAGTTTGCATTTTATAATGCGTCAATAATTTTAACCTGTGTAGTTTAAATGCTGGTCTACTTAAGCTGTTCCTTTTGGGACAGAGTCAGTGATGAATAAGAGTACATGTTTTGGTAATGCAATCTTGAGCTCTTTTCAGCCTTCCAAGTTAAATGTTTCACATGAAATATTACCAGAAAAAGAAAGTAACCTGTAAATCACAGGTTTTTATCAGAAGACTGCACTGTTGTGTAGTAAAGGCTCTTTAACAGGAAAAATCTTGTAATTCTGAAATTAGAAATCAAGATAACTTAAGTCATTCAGACAGTAATGGAAAGGCATCATCTATCACAACTCTCTTAAATTTCAGTGAAGGAGTAACACTGTGATCAGTGATTTAAATGAGGGTGAAAGATCAGACGGGTCATCTAACCTTGGCTTAGTCCAGAATTGCAACAGCTGAAGAACACATATATTTAAAATTATGCCACTACCACCTAAAACAAGATAGCAAATAAATAAAAAATGAAGACTGATTTCTTCAGTGGCTACAATAGTACTCAAATGTTCACATGTGTGGCTTTTTATTCCCTTTTCCTTCAGCTGAGTCAAATCAGTTGTATTTATGCTCCTACATTCAAGTGGGTCAATGCAATCTCTGTGGTTTAAAGGAACAGTCAATAAGTATGGTAGCTGAGGCATTGGGAACATTTTAAAACAAGCTTTCTGATGGAGAAACCATGATGTGAAAAAGGCATCCTCTATTACTTGTGATAGCTTGACTTTATTTCATTTATTTCCTACAAATCAGGTGGGGGGAATTAGAGAGGGTAATAGAGAAATAAAACCTGATACTGCAAGAATAACTCATTAGAACCTAGATTTGTATACCTGGATTTGTATGTGTGAGCTACTAGAAGTATCTAATCATAACTGCCTAATTTGCACTGACAATAACTGAATGTTCTGTGGACTTTCTGTATGTGTCTAATAAGCACTTGTTCTTTCTTGCAGGGCTACGGAAAAGCAGATCATTCAGTAACTGTAGAGATACTGAAAAAAGTGTATACAGATTATGAAATTACGTGGTCAGACGACAAGAAATAAATTGACTACTTATGAACACAACAAGCAGTTCAAAACTGGTAACTGAGCTGTATTTTGGTAAATAAAATTGAATGTGTCTCTATTATGTTACCATAAATCTGGAGTGACTGGACTCTGCTGTAATTCATAATACTGTTAGTAATCCCCAGATGTATCTTATTTTTCAGATCATTCCTTTGTGCAGAATCTGCAGTACCTAGCCTTTTTCCTGCTCTCTTGATGTGCCATCTAATTAAATGTTCCCACATCATTTTATCTCCAGTTTGTTTTCATCCAGTCCTGTCTCACCGATATATTGTAGGATTTTGCCATCAGTTTAAACACGACAGGACCAAACCTGTTCCCTGGTCTTTTGACCACAGTATTTTGTTTCCTTTATTTTCTATTGCTCTTTAGGCTTTTCAACTTTCTCACCCACATTTACAAAAATCATGGGAGAGGGTTGACTGTTACAGTTCTTTACTAATGTTTGAAGTCTTTGATTTACTCAGTGGTTCTGAAAATTCAGTATTTGTGTGCCACACAAGTAATGATCAAGATCTTTTGTGTTCTTGTAAGATCCTTCCCTATAGCAGACTGATGGCAATGTCAAATTCTGACAATACTTGTTTAATTCTGATTCTCCTGTACTTCTTTTACTCCCCATGAGTGTAATGATGCTTTTTCAAATTTTTTTTATAGCAGTAACTGTCTTGTAGCTCTCTTCCCAGTACACCTAGGTAGTATCTGAGTTAACTTACAGCATCTGCTTCCTCCTGTTGTGGCAGGATGTTGCCCGTCATTTGTTGTGAAGTTACTTGCTACAGTTTTCACTTTTTTCTTTCCTGTCAGTCTTCTCTTGAATGTTGTTATGAATTTCGAGGAAGTACCTTTTGTTCTTATATTTACATTGTTAACTTGTGGTTATACTTGAGGTATTTGTATATAAATCCTGGTTCTTCCCTTTGCTGTGGTTCCTACTGCACTTATCTACCAGTAGCTGGTAGTACAGAGTGGCTTTTTGTCTTCAATGTACATGAGACTCTTAAAATACAAGCTATGAAATTTGAGAGTCTTTAGTCCAGTTTCTATCATAAAAAAAAAAAAATCCTGCTATTACTGCCTTATTACACTCATTATCCATCTTATGTCACCTTTCTGTATCTTTGTTTTGATTGGTTGGACAGAGCGGAATTTCCTCTTCTCCTCCTCAGACCTTCCAGTCCATTCCTCTTTAGAAGAGTTCCAGGTATCTCCATCCCAGTAATCTCCTGGGAGTAGGATCTCTTGAACCTGGTGCTGTAGGTCTCTTGGTTGGCACCTGCTTCCTCCTACATGCAGCCTGGAATTCCCCCCCCCCCCCCCCCAGTAGCTCTGTGAGCTTTTGCATGTGCTGTTTGTGCTTCTCTCTGTGCTTTTGTGCTACAGTCATCCAGTTGCACCTCTGCAAATGCCTTGATTTTTCTTAACAAGATTTTTTGATTTCAGAACATAATTAAATGCCTGTGTACCTAGTAACTAAGAATAGCATACAAGTCAATAATTTGTAAATTGGGCACTTCCCTCTTTAATTTCCTTGTGGGCTTTTTTTTCCCCTAAGCTTTAGTAAAGTAACTGTAATGGATGCCATTTAATTCGTGCCAGTATACAAACTGATTTTTTTTAATAGCCTTATTTCCCCGAACTAGCAAATAGTTTTCAAAGGGAAGTCATCAGTTAAGGATATCACCTCTTAAAACAAACAAGCTTTTTAATTTAGTTTCCGGAGACATTTTATGACTGATGTTAATGTTTCTCTCCACGATACTTATGGGAAAGACATAATTCAGACTGGATTTCTGATTGTGATGACTTTCAAAAAGTGAGGGGATAGGGTGGGAGGAGAAAATGGGTGATGATTTGGAATGAGCTAATAAATTGAGTTACCAGCTGATTTCTACCTTTGTTTCTTCATACAAGAAATTGGACCTGATGTACGGGCTTATTTTGTCATCCAAAAGTACTTGAGTACTTTTGAGTACTCAATTCTGTTACTTTTCCAGTGCAATGTCATTTTGGGAAATGCTAATTACAAGTTAAGTGACTTTTATTCCAGATCGAGAAGCAGGAAGCTGGTCACTAGGGTGGTGGTGATTTGGCAGGTAGAGAAAGCCTTAATGTAGATTAGGGAAACCAGTATTTTATGTTTAAACACCAACAGAACCACCAGCCTGCAAAACTGTTGAGTTCTGCGGTTTTTTAGCATATATCTGCTGACTTTTTATAATAGAACTCATCTGGAATTATGGACATCCCAATTGTAATTTTGCTGATTTCACCTGAGAAAAAACAGCCTGTATTAATTCACATCTGTAATTCTGAAATGGGAACTTAATTATACCGTGTGGGTTTTCCTGTTTTGCAGGTTTGTAATCACTGAGATTGTTGCTTTAGGAGTCTTCACTTGAAAGTCCTAAAAAATCTAGTTCTGTATTTGCACAGAAACAGAGCTACGTTTGAGCAATCCAAGAATAAAATGAGGATGCTGAACAAAGGAGTAATATTAAACCCAAGACACTGAGTTTGATTATGAAGTATTTTCAAGAGGAAGCATTATGGTAGTAGATTGGAAGTGCTACCTTTATTTATCAAAAATGCACGAGATCCTTATGGTTCTTAACCATATTCATTGTCATAGTGGTCACCGCTTCTTTATTACTTCAGGTACCACTCTGAAACAGCACAAGACCTGTAGCAGGTGTAGAACAAGCTATTCAGTCACTATGCACGAACCACAATTTGTCTTAGGATTGTGTTTTGAAAAATAGCAAGTGGTAGTCACTTTGTTTCCAGCTTCCCAGTTTTGACAAAAAAAGAACTGTTAACAGTACTTTATTGATCTGCCAAAGCTGAAACTTCTTTTTGTTCCTCAGTCTGTAGTAAGCAGTTGTCTATCATCAGTAAGTATTGGAGATGACGCACAAAAATTCCAAAGCGCAATCACAGCCATGGCACAACTGACTGCTTTTTTTCCCCCTCCTATAAAATAGCAACTTCAGTAGTTTCCAAAGCATCTCTTTAAAATAGTCTACTTAATATTGTTTTTGAAACAACAGTAGTTGTTAAGATTCTTCTGTAAAGTACAGGAAATCCTCTATGACTGTCATAATAGCAACATGGTCAAAACAGGAATCTTGCAGTAGGCTTTCAAAGCCTTCAATGACGGGAACTTTATGCAATAATTAAAGTGATTTAGGTCACTGCTGTAATAAGTTTCTTTCCATCCCCTCAGACTATTGTCCTTTCTCCCCTACACTGAGTGTACTTGTATCCAGTTTACTGAAGTGGTTGACTGTCTCTAAGTTTGTATTTCTGCATAGTGATAAGCAGTAGCTTTGATGTACCTGGTAAAGTTGTGTAATAGCTTTTTTGTCTAGTTTTAGTTAAGGCAAAAAGTGCAACGGATTTTTTTGTGTGTGAATTGTTGGTGATACCAAACAGTCAGGACTAGGTGGTGTAGTTTTTTGGGTCTGCCTGCATTTTTTGGTAAGGTAATTTCTTCAGCCTAGGGCATGGGAGTGACTTGTGCACAGTGAGTTTTCTGAACACTTGCTGTCCTGCCAAACTGCTGAAAAGACTCAAGAGGTGTGAGCGTTCTGTAGTACACCCAGCAAGTTTTGAAAATGGTCATAGTTTAATTTCTGGGAAAATCTTAAAAAAAAAAAAAAAAAAGCCCCCCAAACAAGTACAGCACTCTAGTTAGTAACCTGCTATAATAGTGCAGTTTATCAACTTTCCCACTTGTCAGCTAAAGCTCATTTCTGTCATTCTCTGGTTTCCTGCATTGCGTTTGTAGGTTTATTGGTTGGTTGTTCTTAAGAAATCCTCGTGTAGAACCTTCTTTCAACTCGGTTTATTATTTCTAAAAACAGCACAGCTTTTTCCAACTACTTGCTGAAATTTTCTTAGAGTGGTATGTCAAAATCTGAAGGTGAAAATTCACATGGTGCAGTAGTAAATAGTCCCTGGTACGTTTTCAAAGGCTTGAATAAAAGTCATGGTTACCTTAGTGAGATCTGCGGGATTGCTGGCAGGATGGAACAAAAGTGATAAATACAGTCCCAGCCCCCTCTGGCGGCAGAGCACCCAGACAGGCTGTGGATCCTGAAACCTCTTCAACACGTGTGTGAGCTGGGAGCCTGACCCTTGGGAAGAAACCGCTTCCTGGGCTGTATTAGGATGATAAATGATCTCAGTTCAGGTTGTGCTCAGGAGCTGCTCTGGTGCTGCCAGAGAATGTGAGAGGGGGACTGGGGACAGCGACTTGCTTCATTTTTAAATATGTATAAATGACAATTGGTTTAAACAGATGCTGGTTTAAGCAGAACTCCGCTTTTCTACGCAAAAATCAGAAAAGTCCTTCACTCCTAGTCAGACATCAGAATTTGTCAAGTGTTTCCATTATCAGCATCCTTAATTTGTCAGAACAGAATAAGGAAAGAGGAAAGAACAGAGAGAAAAGCAAAGAGATACAAGGATTAAAACATTTCATCTTTAAGATACTTTTGAAGGACCGGTGGTTGAATTTTAACTGGAATCTTTAAAGGCCATTTCCATAATACATCGCTGCAGTCCTTTATCGATTGTTTTAACTATGCTGGTCCTAAAGACGTTTCTCTCTTCAACGAATTTCTCAAAGAGGTAGATACCACCCCCGACCCCAAAATAATGTGCTTTGCTTGCCAAATACACACGGCCGTTTTTATCCAGGAGCTGAGCCAGGGTGTCATGCAAAGCAGCGTAGTAGTCAGGGTTATAGATGGTCTCGGAGGTGAGAATGATGTCATACTTGGAGAAGGGTTTGTTGCTGCTGGACAGGAGCCGGCTGACTTCAGACCACTCTCCAGAAAAAAATCTGCATTTGGTGAGCGCATCGGGCGAGCACTCCGCTTTCTTGGGCCTCTTCGAAGGAGGCTCGTGAGTTTTTCCACCACCTCCACTGCCCGCCCGACTGCCGTCACCTCTGCAGTTAGCCACCGCGTTCGGCAAGGTTACTTCATCGATCACTGTGCTGTTGTAGTCCTGAAAATGGACTTTTCCAGCTTTTCCCTTCAACGCAACTATACCCAGCAGTCCGGCCCCGCAGCCAAGATCCAATACGCTCTTGTTGGTAAACTGTATTTCAGCCTCGGAAAAGTAGTCTATGAGATCAAAGGTGCATTCCCAGATTTTCAGTCCTCCCTCGTAGACCCCTGGGATGAGATCGGAGCGAGAAGAAACGCTTTTAGACACGATGCCTTCCCCGTCAGCGTCATCCAAACGTGTCATTTCCACTACAGACATGTTTATGTAATACAGGTCCCACCTTCTTTCCACGACTTTATTTTCCAGTACTTTGTCGAGATCTTCAGGAATAGCGTGCTCCTTGGCAGCTTTGAAGCAGTACTTTTTCTCGGATGGCGTCTCAGCTCCGTGCTTATCCGTGCCCGGCCCGGGGCTGGAGCCCGCTACGCGACTGGAAGTTTGCTTGCTCTTTCCCACGGATTCCTGCGTGCATTTTGGGGAGCGCAGCTGTAAGTCCATCCCATCACGAGCGTCTGCTTCGTTGTTCTCATTTTCATCAATAAAAAAATTAAACCGAAAGGCCATTTTCGGGAGTAACAGTTAAAAAAAAAAATAAAAAGGCTTAATTTATTACATCCAGAAGCACTCCTTTAATTTAAGAGCAATACTGATGCAAAGATTTTATTTTTTTTTCTTTGTTTTTTTTTTTGTAGTGATGGCTATGGGGACAAGCGCTTTGCAGGTAGAAGATAAGATGTCTTGCCAATGAGTCAGGTGAATTAATTCTGGAAAGAAAGTGAATAGTTTTACGTGTCTAATTAAACTGCCAAATATTAGCCCAAACAAACCAACCCTCTGGCAGCGCCCTGCTTTTCATTTAAAAAGTAAATTTTACAAACATTTAAATTTCTGAAAGCTCTTACGGGTCACCACATCTCTCACCTAATCTGAGTAATAGAGAGGGTAATTAAGGTAGATGCTAATTACGCTAAAACGCTTAATCGTTTCAAACAACGCGGGCAGAGGCCGGTAAGGCCCAGCTTCCCTTCCCTGTACCCTCCTCTTCCCCTCCGAAGCGTGCGGGCCGGGTAAGGGGGTCCGCTCCCGGTTTAAAACACAATCCCCACCTCCTCCCCTTCCCGTTGTGTCCGTACCGATCCCCCCCCCCGGTTACCGGAGGCGATTGCTTCTCCCACGTGGAGCGGCGGCTTCTTCCGCCTTCGGACTGCGCATGCGCACTCGGGGCGGAAAAGGGGGCGGGGCGGCTGCGTCCGCAGCCGCCCCG
>JAOXJM010000004.1:3453416-3473857 GCA_026413425.1 Tringa solitaria
TGAAAGGAGGGTGTAGAGAGGTGGGGGTCGGTCTCTTCTCCCAAGTCACAGGCGAGAGGACAAGAGGAAATGGCCTCAAGTTGTGCCAGGAGAAATTTAGATTGGATATTAGGAAAAATTTTTACGCTGAAAGGGTTACTAAGCATTGGAACAGGCTGCCCGGGAAAGGGGTTGAGGCACCATCCCTGGAAGCATTCAAAAGACGAGTTGACATAGTGCTTGGTGACGTGGTTTGGTGATGGTTTGTATCAGAATTAGGCTGATGGCTGGACTAGAGGATCTTAAAGGTCCCTTCCAATCGAGACAATTCTGTGATTCCATATATGGCTCCCTGTTATTCCATCTGTTACTCAGTGTCGGATTCAGACTTGCTTAAGGAGAAGTCAGAAATACCTCTTTCTGATTAATACCAGTTACAAATTTGGCCTATTTTGAATGTTCATTAGAATATGAACAAAACCCATGGCGATTTAAGTATTATATAGCTCAGTACGTGAAAACCAGTAGAGCTAGTAAACTTCCTCCTGTATCTGAGAACAAGGGGGTAAGGCGGTTCCCTTGTGGCTGTATGCTTCTGCATGTCTGCAGCTGCAGTAAAGAAAAAAGGATCTTCATGGGTCATGTTCCAGATAAAAAGTTTGAGAGTGGGGGCGAAGAAAAGCCAACAATGTGCCCCTTCAGGGGTCTTTTCCAACCTCAACCATTCTGTAACCACATTTGACAAGTGAAGTGAAAAGAAATAGTTCAGATAACCCTTAGCTGCTTATATTAGTGAGTGGCGGAAAGGAGATGAGGGATAAGAAATATTCTTAATAAAAATCAAAGAAAAAGGTCTTGTAAAACATGACTACCTAAAAATACTGCTATGACTATTCTAATATTTTATCCTATTTTTTATGGTGTGGTGTTTTATGTCTGTGAAGTTAGGCTAAAAATTTTGGAACACTACTATAACTTAGTTTCTTTCTTAAGTACCTTTTCCATAGGCTAAAATACAGTGTTACTAATACCTTTTGATCTGTTGAAGGTTTCAGAACAGCCAATTCTCCAGCAGACCCTGTGTTTATTACTTCACCTTTTGGAATTTTTCATCCAAGGATTAGATGCTGAACTGACTACTCAGGTAAAAAAAAAAAAAAACCCACAACAAAAAACCAAAACCAACCAACCAAACCCCAAAACCAACAGCAACAACAAAAAACCAACCCAAAATCAAATACCAAACAAACACAAAAACCAACAAAAAAAACCCCAACCCAAAACCTTGTTATGAATAATTTACTTCATGAAAACCAAGTTCTTTGGGATTTAACGAAATCTCAAATGACTTATTTTATGGTATGGCCTTCTCTTAACACATGGAGGTTCCTAATTTTATCTCTTCGTTGATTACTTTACTGGTATTTAAACCAAGTATATGGTGCTTTGGTTATCATTGCTTTTGAAAATCTCATTACTTTGTACAGATAATTGAGACATATGGATGTGCTACAGGGCACGCTTATTTCTTTCTGAAGTGCACACTGCAGCTTTGTCCTACCCAGTTTTATTCAAGGTGAAAAAATACTTCCTCGTTTCCAGTCCAGTTTTTGAAAATCAATGTCCCCATATTTGAAGATGAGAGAGAAGAGTTTTCACCTGCCACCTGTTTGATGGAGCTTCACTGGGGTGTGTTTTCTGCAGGTATTTGCACTGCAGTCTTCCCTCTTCCAGCTGGATCCCCCAGATCACGTTCGTCTAGCAATGGTGGATTTTCTCTCTTCTATGGGAAAGATGTTTATACCACAAGAAGCACAGGTAAATATAATTCTGGCCTTATTTAGATAATCTTCATGATAGATAATCATGAAAATATATGCTATTTATTTAAATATAAAGTTAAAGGATCAAGTTCATCATATACATATAGGATTGCCAAGACAGAATCATCTTGAAGACTTACTAATGGTCTATGGCAGTTTTATTTTTCACTGAGACACGTTGAGTGCATGTAAGGTGTTGGTTTATTCATCTGCTTGTTGCTTCTCACCAGTTAGAAAGGACTGACATTTGAACCTCCAAGGAGAAAGAACAGAATGTCACCTCCCTTACAGTGTGTTTCTGCCATCCAGGGCAGTAGTATTTTGCAAACCTGTCCCTTGACCTTAGAGCAATTCTTTAGCAATGAATCGTGATGGTAAGATAAGCACAACTCACTCTTTGGGACTGATGGCTGTTTGCTCCTCTTTCAGAGGCAAGTTGTACCCCGGTTGTCGTGTTTGTTTGCTTCTCTGCTGGCCGACCACAGCTGGCTGATTCATCAGCACGCACTGGAGGCATTCACACATTTTGCAGAAGTAAGCACAGCAGAACTCGGGATGCTTGTATTTGGCTCTGTTAACTTTTATTGTACAGATATTTTTCTGTCTTAAATGTTCGCTGCTCTTCACTGACCGATTTGGATCTTAGTATTATAGATGCTACTGCACAGCAAAAGTAATGATGGCTAATGCAGTTTTAAGTGATGACGGGTGCTGGAAGTGAAGGAAGATGGTTGCTTGGACTGGTTGCAGCAGGGAAGGGACTGTCATAGAAACATTTTTTACATTGTCTATTCATTTGTTAATATGAATGTACTCAACAACTATTACTCAACATTTTTGACAGGAAACAAGCCATGAAGATGTTGTTCCTCAGTGTCTTAATTCTGAAGAAATTAAGAACAAAGTTGTTAGCTTTCTGGCTAAGGTATGTGTGTGGTTGAACCATTTCACTGCTTTCTTAGTTGACGTTGTACACGTCTGTTGTAAGCACTACAAAGCCTATGTCTACACTTGCATGGTGATTAAGTTTAAAACTTACAATTCTGTTAACTGGGATCTGGTTGAACTTTTCTACTTGCTTTAATCTGCAGAATTAACAGCTACCATTCCTATGCACGGTGTTCTTTCAGTACTTTCCAACTTTGATTTAAATGCTTTGCTTTTCCCTCCTTGAACAAATAAGAAAAAAAAAAAAGAAAAAGGTTAAGTTGCACAGTTACTGTAAGCAGAGAAGTTACTTATTAAAAAGACAGGGATTTCCTTGTTTGTTTTGTGTATTTCTTTCCCCATTTCTCTTGGATCAGTTTCCGAAAGCTAAATGAATGTGTATGAAACATCTTATTCCATTTTGCTTGTAAGAAAACAATTCTTTTAAGAGCAGACAGCTATTCATGCAGAACAGAGACAATGGGAAAGAGGGGTTGGTTATCATGCTGTAACCTAAGGCAGGGCTATCTGGATGCGTGGTTTCTGACATGCAGATAATTATGAAACGAACTGATAGCTGCTGGTGCTGCTACCCCAAAGCTGTAGATAATTTCAATCTCCTGCTCAGAAGAGCGCATGAGGAAATTAGATTCGCTTTGAACTGCATGTTAAGATCTCTCTCTCCCTCCCCTTTGTTCTGGTGTATAAATTGAGCCTCTGGAGGCTGGTAATGCTGCCTTGGTCTAGTTACCTCACCTGTGGCTTTCTCCCTAGACGAGGCAAACAGAAGAGACAACAGAAGCACGAATAGAACGCATGAAACAAGAAAGGATTACCTGCAACACACAGTTCATGAAAAAGGATGGAGAACTGGAGTCAACAGGAGAGGTATGTGACTTCTTTAAACTATCTGGGCTCGGCTGTTGATTTCTGTCAGAAGTATCTAAAGAGGTTCTTCCTGCCCTTCGTGTTCTAAGAAAAAAAGCTCACGTGCGCTCCTGGCCCATAACATTATATCTGAATGCTCTGTACTGCCTACCAGCCGGCAAGAAGTCTCACAGGGCAAGGAGCTCTTCTCCATCTAAGGGTTTTCTTGCATTTGGATGAAGACTGATCACTTCTGTAGAGCATTATAAATGATGTCTCATGTTTACTTAAATCTGCAGCCTCTGGCAAAAAGAGCATGTCACCCACCTTCTGAGGAGCAGTATAAGTCAGCAGTAGGCACCATGGAGGGGGCAGTGGAGGCTGTGAAGCTGCTGCTTCGGAAAGGGTCACCCCCTGCTTGGCTTGCAGTGAAACTGGAGGCTCTACATACAGCTATAGCCATCCTCAGAGACAGCGTACGGTAAGGCTCTCAACAGTTTTAGAGACAATAAAACAGTTCAGCTCCCTGCTCTGAGGGAAAGAGATACCTTTGTACCATAATTGCTGGAGAAGAAAAAACTGTGACACAGGGTGATGCCCTGCTGTACTGCTGGGTCTCGGTTAATGTGCCAGAATGAACTGAGGTGTGAGATGTTGGCCCATCTTTCATAATAACTGACTGCAAGGACTGATATATTTTAATGGACACTACTGTGAATCTGAACTGCCATTTTGTATATTGCCAATGTATAGTTCACTCTTCTAAGCTACTGTATGGTGATAAAAATTTCATGATCTTGTATTTTGAATACTAAGATGTTTGAATCTGTTGTAAAAGTAACAGTTACCTTTGTTCCTGTCATGTACAGGTGACCAGGCAGTAAGTGTTTTTATCTTAATTTTAAAATATACTCAAGAATAACAACTTAAGGCTCTATACTGTTCTCTGAACATACCTCTGCTGTTGGTTCCACTCCATGCTAGGGTCATCTTTTAAAAATAATCTTTATTAGTCACCATTAAGAATGCAGTGCTTAAGCAGTTCGTGTTCAGTGGTCCTTCACTGCACGGTTCCTAGTACCTCTTGTGCCACTGACTGACAGAACTATATAAAAAGAAATAAATAAGTTGAGTAAAAACTGTACGTTCATCTTAAAATTATCTCTTAGCTAAAAAGTTAAAAGGAGCCATTTCTAAGGGCTTTACTTTTCTGGGGGAAAAAAAAAAGGGCACATTAACCAAGGAACTCAGTGTGACTTTCATTTATTGTCATCAGTTTTTCAGAGCAGGGATGAGTTCTGGAACAATCGCTTACACCACTCTTGGCCTCCAGTAGCACGTCAGCACCAACACACCCATCACGCTGTTCCTCTTTCCGGTAGCAGTGGCATGTACCACAGCTGGGCGTATTGCTTAAGTGCAGGCCTCACCCCTGCAGTTTTTGGCACAGACTGGAAAGGAGCATCCATTGCAAGAGATCAGGCCCCACGGGATCTTGCTGGCTGCTGCAGCAAGCGCCTGCTTTCTGGCAAAAGCAGCGCTGAGGTACTTATCCATTGTACTGGGGAAGCAGATTGCCTCTGTCTCTTTCAGTCCTGCTACCAGTTAGCATCATCTTCCCAGTTCAACTCCTCTTCTTCACCCCAGCCTGCAGCTTCAGCCTAGAATGATGTAAAATTATCAACAGTAAGGCACGTGTACTGTATTTCTGTACTTAGCACAGCCCCAGGAGCCAGGCAGTAGCCTGGGTGGCTTGCAATGGCACAGCAAGACATTCAGCCAAAATGCCAGAGGCCCATCATAAGACCAAAAATGAAGTGCCAGTTTTTGCAGTGTTCTGTCTTAACTTTTAACTACAAAAGGCAACACCTTAAAGACAACAGCAAACTAATAGGGAGAGTCTTATATTAAAGCAAGAACTGTTTTTAGCAAACTCACTTTCCATTAAGAACAGGATGCTATGAACTAGATAATTTCTTTCCCCCTAGGAAACAGCTGCTGTCCTGCTCTGTTCTAATACTATGACTCTGATTTCACCCATCCACTGACACAGCTCTTCTACTCCACAGCACTGACTGACTACTCAAAAAATGGGGTTGATACCACAACAGTGCTTCTTAAAAATCAAGTGTGCCATTTTTAAATGTCATAAACAACTTCACTTTACATCCAAGGCTCCTCTCCCCATGCTACCTGCTGCTCCTGTGGTAGCTCTCTTGAGGCTGAATTAGCAAAACAACTCAAAATCAACACCTATTCCCTAATGGATTTACGTGTTCAGGTGGCAGAGTTGGAGTGTGACTTTGCCTCCTAGGAAACAGGCAGTCTCTGAAGTCTCTGTGATGAGGCTAGAGGGATTTACTTGCTTACTTAAAAAGGCAGTTTTATAATCCCCCTTGTTCTCTGAAATGGAGAAGTGTCTCACCTATTCTTTCACAAAAACAAGCACCCAAAAAGCTTTATTCTGTAATCCAGAGTTCTGGTTTCCTGGTCCTGTATTTACAACGCTGTTAGGTTTTCCTAGAAGAGCCAGGAGCATCCTGGCAGACTCCTGAGCATCATCTGTGCTTGAAAGCCCCTTCTGTTTGTGCATGGGGCCATTCAGCAGACAGGATCCAGCCTCGTTTTACCTGTCTGATAAATCAAGACTCTTCCAAGTCTCCCTATCTTTGCATCTGGGATACAACAGCACAAATTAAAAACTTGAGTTAAAACTCCTTCGTCAGTGCCTTTAGTAGCGTTTACAAGTTAAGACCATTCCCTCTCTGTTTCTTAACACAGTTCTCTTGCTGCTGTAGTAATGGCCCACTGAATGACCTGGTGAGATGCATCATTCAGAGCAGAGCCCCTTGTATTCACAGGTGAAGACTCAACTGTACGGTCATACGCTGCTGACACTTCCTCAGGTCACCTGTCACCTGTTTAAGGAGCCAGCTGGTGCTACAACAGCGTGTTGTGCTATGTACATGCTTTAGGACCCTTGCTCACAAGTGTGCAGTCATTTAAACCCCACTGCCCATATAGCCTCTTACCTCAATAACATCAGCCGCTGCAAATTTGGATGAAAACAGCACATTCTGGGAGGCACCTTCTCTGCTGGATACTACACCAGAGTGACTGGGAACACCTGCTTCTGTCCTCGCTTCAGGTAAAATCAAGATAGCTGAAGAAGGTTTAATGTCTGGGATCATGTCAGCAAACCAGTCCAGCTCAGGGTCTTGCACGGGTTTCCTCTTCACTTTGATCGTGAATTCTTCTCCTAGGCCAGACTCTGATGAAGACTTCAACCTTTCCTGCAAGGTTGTTTTTGGCAGCACAGTTCCTTCCGGTTGTTCCTGGTGTTCCCACTCGTCATTGCTCCAGCTGTTCCCAGGGCAGGATTTGGGGGGGGGACTCAGTCTAAGGCTTTTGAGTTCTTTGCTGAGTTGATGGGTACCTGGCAGAGGCCTTGGTGTTTCAACCGCATCAGTTTGTGTCACAGTGAGGCAGTTCCCTGAGGACCGTTCAGGACTAGGGCTGCTGGGCTCAAAGTCATCCCAAGGCTTCTCATCTACAGCAGGTTCAGCAAAATAAGGTCCCACGCTGCCCCGCGGCTCTCGGGGCCGAATTTGAATGTTTACTGTTTTCTCAGTGTCTGTCTCCTCTGGTTCACTCCAGTCTGGCCACTCCTCTGCTGGCTTTTCAGAAGTAGTCAAAGAGCTCCTGCTGCTCCCTAGTGTATTTATGCTCCCAGGAATTCCATTCAGGGGGCTTGGAGCATCTCGCTCGCCTGTGGAAGACAAAGGTGTTAGATACTCCTTTCAAGAGAGCAGAGACAGAGTTGTGCTAAAACTCCTTGATATCACAGGTAGCACCTGCCACAGAAATCAGCCAGTAACACTGACTGGAAAGATGCTTCAGTGCTAAGCTCGTCTTGTATCAGAAGGCACGGCCGCCTTCCTGCTTGCAAAGGAGCATTATTCATCTCAAAGCCCTGGGGCAATGAAAGCTGGCTGCTCATAAGCAATAGGCCACTGAAAAAAGGCCACAAAAGTAAACTGAGCCAGAGAATGAGCTGACCTATAAATCTACCATATCTGCCGAGCTATGGGAAGGGTAAAAAAGCACAGCAGAGAACCTGCCCTAAGGAAACAGAAATTCAAGGCTGGCCACCGAGTCACCAGTCCGTATACCAGATTCCCAAATAACTATTACCTAGGAATCCAAGGGTCACACTCATTCCTTCACTGTTATGTTCCTGGGTTCACTGAATCTTTTAGGTCAGCACATTGGGGAAATTAACATATTTTCAAGCAACACTTCATTTGTAGAACATCTGATTTCTAAAAAGGAAGAGCTAGGGCTGAGATTTACCTGTCTTCAAAGCCAGGGGATTGTCTTGTCGCACAGAGAACTTCTTGACAGGTACATTTCCAGAGATGGGGAACACACTAGAATTGTTCTTCAAGGGCCGAGAGGTTTGATTTCTCTGATTGCTTACGGCATGGCTGGGGGAGTCTGCAGGGATAAAAGAAAAGAAAAAGGGCACCGAGTCCACAAGGTGTGTTGTCAGTCTTAGCTGAAACTGCCCACAGCATTGCAACGGTCTTATTTCCAATGCTGACATGCAATACTGACTGAAGATTGCGCAGCAATGCAACAGCTGCACCTCTTCAGCTGTAGATAACACAATATTCCTCTGTTCCTGCCACCTGTAGCTCTTGCCAGTACAAAGTTTAGGCCACTGTAAATGGTCAGGTTTTGCTGATACGTTCTTTCAAGAAATACACAATGAACAAGCCGATTATGATCAGATGCTTAAAAAATGCTGTCTGCCACCTGGCTGAATCCAAGATCCCAGCTTCTGTGCTGCACGCCATCACACATCCCCTGTTATCTGCCTTGTACAAAAGCACAGCACTGATAGTCCCAACAATTCAAAGCATAAGCAAACTCACGTGACTACACAAACCCTCTTTTAAGTTTGGGCATGAGCAAAGCAGCTACAGGACCAAGAGTCTCCACCCTGAAGGCCGTGCCAACGGCCTCCCTCGTATCACAGCTGAGGTGAGGTGGCAGGCAGTAAAGGCCACAACTTTGAAGCAGCACAAGGCAGGTTTGTTTCACTGGGCCAGCGATAAAAGCTGGGCAAGCACCTAATTCCAGTTCATTTTTGCGAGCCGTGGCGGTGATTCACCAGCACCAGGCTCAGCTGTGTGAGGCCCTGTAGCCACCACCCCAGAACAGCGTGGCTTGGGCCAGTGCTGCTGCATCTGCTTCCACACGGCTCACCTGTGGGCCCAGCAGAAGGACTGCAATTAACACACAAAACTCACCCCTTCCCCAAAGTGCCCTTGATAAAAGGTACATCCTTTTAGGGGCTTAAGCAAACAGCTTATTAAGCCTCACATATTCAGCCTCTAGTACTGTTTTTTTGCAGGTCATTACTTACATTTGAGGACAAAGGTGGGTTTTTTTTGCTGTTTGTCAATAGTTTAATTGGGTCTAATTTTAAATATATTCTGAAAAATAAACCTGGTTTTAGCATGCAATCCAAAGGTTTTTATTTACTATAGCCTACTAAAATAATGTAAAGCAAAATAATGCAATGAGCCATCCACAGATTTTAATAAAGGGTGGTAGCTGTCAGTACACATATAATCAGGAAGAAAACATTTACACTTAAACTGATCTCTATCACGTGTTTCATTTGATATCTATGTGTCTAAAGCAGAACAAATGCCGATTCTTCCCTCCAATTATAAGCATTCTTGGTTTGAATATCCAGAAAAGCTTTCCCTTAGTACAGTTGGTTCCAAGTTATCTAGCAGGTGCAGGGACTACTTTCTTCATTTGTATTAGCTGAAAAGCCTCCTGAGAGCTGAGAAAATAGGGAAGTTCGTATTCCTTTTCCAATCTATGAACAGAAATTGGAGGAACAGGATGAGATTTACTATTTTTAAAACCATGAAGGATAGAGGGAATATTAAACAACAATCTGGATAAATACAGTAATCCTTTAGAAGGGCAGTATAGTTTTTCTGCCAAACGCACACACATTTAATCTCCTTTGCTTACGGAAATTCTTAAAATGAAGATATTTAAAATTTTCCTCCCCACATATTTCCTATATTTAAAATGCTTTTATATAACTCCTCTTATGACATCAATTCTGTATTTGTAAACAGCCAGCACCAAATTTAGAATTAATGTTTAACTGCAAATTAGCTTTTTTCAATTAACTTGTCACCAGCGAAAGATTAATCACCCAAGAAATTCTGTCTGTCACTTGGACAGAACGGGCAAGAATCCCAAGAGCACCCTGTCATTTACCTTCTGGGGAGAGATCAGCGGTTTTCATGAAACTTGGTGCAGAGCTTTTGAAAATCTTCGTTCTTTCTCCACCTACAACTACTTCAGGTCCAAGCAGGGAGACGAGAACTGCCAAGCTGTGCAGCGTTATCGCGACGATAGAGTCACTGGTATCTCGAAGGCCCAGCAATACCTACACCAAGAACATGATCGTGTTACCAAGAACAGAAAATTCTGCATTTTCACTTCTTTCCCCTTTAAATATTTGCAGCATGTTTCACTTTTACAATCTGCCACAGCTCTCAGAAGATACTGGACATTATTGTGTAGCATAAAACTGGCCTTCCCCTTCGTGTTACAAGCTAAAGGATCCCAGTGCCTGGTGAGCACTGGACCCTAATGCCAAGGCACCCTGAGCTCAGACCAATCATCCCTCCATTCCTGACAGCTGTGGTGTGAAACAAGGAGTCTCTTGTTGTGAGCCTGCCAGTCAAGGCCAATGGGTACCAGCAGAAGTGGTGTGTGCGACAGAGGGCATTGGGTTTAACAAAACCAGTACTCCAGATCAGGATGGGGTGTAAAGGTTAGGGCTTGCGTGGAAAGGAAGTTGCAAACCATTTGTGGCCAGCACTGCAAGATCCTAACTTTAAGAACAAACACAACCAGTAGAAAACCCACATTCTAGGATATACCACGTATTGTTTTGCTGTCCTTAACCTGGGGCAATATGATGTTTTTCAACTCCTCCCGAGAGAACAGTTCTGCGTAGGCATGAATGTGAGACAGCAACACCATTCGAACGTGCTCCTCGTGAACCTCAAATAGCTTCAGCAGCACAGGAATGACGTGTGTCTGGAACAAGGCTGGTGACAGGAGGCAGCTGGTCTGGCTTTCTCCAATTTGCTCTAGGGAGGAGAGGTGAAGATGGGAAAAGGCTGCTTCAATAATGAGAGAGAGCTCACCCAAAAGCTACTCACTGAGAAAACATCACAGCTGAGATCTACAGTGTCACCCCACTGCCAGGTCTGATTCTTTGTCAGCTGCCAACACAGCTTCCTTGGGGTGTCAGGAGGGGAGGGAGGAGAGGCAGCAGTGCCAGTGTCCATTGCTCGATGGCAGTGGCTCTGAACATGGAAGGTCAAACGGTCACAGGTGTTGCTTGGCTGAAACACCAGTAGCTGCTTAGGAAAAACTGTAAGAGAGAGGATGCAAAGAGCGTGGCCAAAGATAGCCAGGGATCCAGCAAGACGTGCTGAACAGCCCTTACAGAGGAAAGGAGAAGAGATTGAGCACCCTCCCAGGAGAATGAGTGCAGTGGCAGAAGAAAAAAGGTCAGGGAGGGTAGGGGAAAGGCAAGAAGAGGATATGCTGTGAGAAACAGAGAAAACCTGTGGTGGGTAGTTGGGGTGACACATAAACCTGGGGAAGAACCCAGGCAATTCCCAATTCTCTTCCCAGCATCAGCAGAGCAGTGGAAAGTACTGTAAATGGGGAAGCACACAGCTGTCCTTACCAGTTCTGTACGTTACAGTATTTGTCCTGGTTAAATAAACACCCCTATTCCCTTGATTCAATGGAACAACCACTCTGTATTCAATGCAAACTTGTCAGTAATAATTCTGAAGAGAGAAAGTATTTAAAGGTCACCTTTCTTTGGACCCAGCAGATGAGGAAGAAAACTCTTGACAGCTACAGGTTCTGCAAATACAAGCTGATTGAGTAGAAGGGGCACCAGCCGTGACGCTATCAGCTCCTCTGACAGGCCGGCCACCCTGTCCAGCAGGAATCTGCATTCCAGGAGAGAACAATTAGTATCAAGGCAGCCTCCTGTGCATTTACAGCTGTTTCACTTTCCTCTCTTTTTGTGTCTGCCTCATCTCCTAGAGACAAAGTCCCGTTGCAGCCTCTCACTCTGTGTGCACACTAACCCAGAAGGACAAGGCTTTGCTCCTACCTGAGGCAAAGATAACGCAAAGCAGGAGCCAGAGACACGTCCTGTAAAACCCACAGCCAGATCACAGCCTGTCACAAGCACATCCAGAAGCACTGCTGCACCTGCAGCTGGCTCATGAAGGCTTCCTTCTCTGAGCAGCTGCCCACTGCTGTGGCATCGAACTGCCTCAGAGCTAGTATCATCTCCCGTGAAGTGGGAGCGCTAAACTGCAGAAGACAACTGTCCTCTCACCCCACAACCTGGTGCAGCATTAAACTGCAGAAGACAACTGTCCTCTCACCCCACAACCTGGTGCCTCACAGATTTTTTTCCTACTGCTTGAGAAAAGACCGTTCTACCCACCACACAAGGCAAGTTTCCCTTGCAAAAAGGGAATCCCATTTTGAAATGACTTCCATCCAAATATATTTTAGAGGTGGCCAACAAAGCATGGCTTGGTTTATTTAAGTCACAGAGTTTGATTTTGTGCAACTGCTTCTCCTTGTAGGATTTTCATTTTTAAAATATCAGTAGGAGTTACTGGGGTTTTTTTAGGCTTGGAGGAGACTAAAAGCAATACTGCATGTGCCGTGAAAGCCCCTCTGCCTCATAAAGGGGCAACACTCCCATATCTTTAAGGATAGTATTCATTCCCTCCCTCAGTAAACACTGCTCTTACAGAGATGGAACCGCTCTGAATGCTCCTAAGATCCTCTTTTTCCTCCTACTTCCTCCACTTAGTCTCAAACTAGTGAAATCAAAAGAGCATTGCAACTGATGGTGACCATAAAAGTATAAAACAGGCAGGAAAACACCCAGGCTCTTTTATATGGAAAAAAGAAAGAAAAACTCAGCTTCTCCCTTTTTCAGGCCCAGATAATACCATCACTACATAGAAGCTTCCCTTACAGAAAACTTCTTGGGGACCATGACAATAAAATTTCCTGCAGATGCTGCACTACTGCAGCCGAGACATCCATTACAGACAACAGCTTCACCCAGACTGGGCTGGCACCACAAGATTAATTCACCCAACATGTCTTATTGAAAACTCCCTCGTCAGCAATTTTTAAGATCTGCCTAAATGGAAAAAAATTTCAGCCTCAAGAGGTGCCTGGTGCTAGGTTTCCCTTTTTTTGCAAAGTCACATCTAAAATAGAGCTACTTCGCAGAATGAGGCAAGAGGAAGATGCTTTTTTTCCCAGCACATTAAGAGAAGCTCTCTGATATTTTAGAGTACTCAGAAAGTGGGCAACCGGACAGCCTTTGTGTAAAGCAACAGGGCCCTGCGACAGCTCCAGTGAGGAACTGCTCACCAGAGCCCGAGCAGATGAGCTTTTAGGCTGCGCTCCCTCCTCTACGGCAACGCTACAGCACACAAATGGGCTTTTCAAGTGATTCCTGCTTAACCATGGTGCAGTGGGAGACAGGACAGCGCTGCTAAAGTGGGCGGAAGAGAACCTGAATAATTTAACTTCTGCTAATAACATCAGCGTTATGCCCCACAAAGTGCATTAACTCCATTAGTACATGGACTATGGAAAAATTATTTCCTTTTCCTATCCCTGTACTCCTGGAAAAGCTTCTGTTCTTGGCCCTGCAGGAGTTCAACCCAGCTGCCAGCAAGCAGATGGGATTCAGAAAAGCACACCTGAAGTGATGCGTGTCACTACAGTCCAGTTTCTGACTGATTCTCCGGTGACAGCCGGTAAAACCACTGCTCTCCGTACGGCTGTGCACACTCTGGAGGCTGGTGAGCATCAGAATGATGCAGAGCCCGGCAGGTTCCACTCCTCCCAAACAAACATCAAACCATTCACAACAAACTGGGAAAGGAGGAAGTGAATAGTTTCCTGTTTGATGGGATCATTACTTTGGCTGGAGTACCTAAAATATTGCAGAGCAAACAATGTTCTGCCAAAGCAATCAAAATTTGGAACCTGAGGAACTACTGTTCGGCCTTCACAGGTCTCCCCCCACCAGTCCCATTTGGCAGAGGTATTTCTGAAATAAGAAGCTTCCAGATTACTGTTCCTTCACTTACTTGAAAAATTCAGTTTTTTCCTCCTCAGACTTTAGCGTTAAGGTTTTCAGAAAGTTCACGACTTCCAGAAAATCATTCCTAAGCACAAAAACACCGGCTGTCAAGCGTGATCCTTACTGATTCTTAAACCACCCACAAGTAAGAGACACCAAGTCCCCACCCTTCATTTAGCAGATGGAACTGGACAAAGGGACACAAGACAAATGCCAGCGGTCTGAGAATGCTGGCGTGGGGATCTGACCTGGTCAATGTGGCATCAGCCACCTTTGACCACCTTCCTGGGGCAATGAACAGAAGGAGTGCCACCCAGAGAAGCACTCAGGTGACAGCAGATGCAGGTCTCTCTGGATTATCTCGAGCCTGCTTTGCTCCAGCAATATCGCTGATGATTTTGTTTTCTAGAGCATTTCCCATGATGCTTGGGGAGATCCAACTGACTGTGACTAAGGGACACACTTCTGTTACCACTGCTAGCTCTGCACCTAATTTGGAAGGCTGATAATGATTTCTTAATTTAAGGAGTCTCTTTGTCAAAGAGGTAGGGATTAAGTCTGCACTTCCCATTTGATAAGTAACACCTTCAACAAATTAACATGCTTAATTAACATGCAACAGAAATAAGCAGGATCAAGACATACTGAGAGGGGCAGGATATTCCTTTCCTTACCTGAAGAACTCGTGAGACAATAAGCTGGACAGCGGTGGACGACACTTTGGATCTGGATTCAGCAGCGTACAGTGCAAGGTTTGCTGAAAGCTGGAGAGAATGTCTGCTGAAACTGAAAGCCAGAGCACCTACAGTTAAGATTTCTCACTCATGTTTAGGAGCCCTCTGCCCTCCCAAAAAACTTAGTTTAAGAAGCTCTATTTGATAGCAAAATTGCTCATATATGTCCAGAAGGGAAGGTGACATTTCCATTTCTCTCCCTAAGCTTCTTGGCTATCGGGGCACCAAGGAGTGCTACTATCCTCCAAGAAACTTCCTGCCCTGTCTCTGCTAGAAGGCAGCAGCTCTCGCTCTGCTGTGATACACAACATCCATGCACCCACCTCCATAACCCTTAATGAAACGCCTGGTAGGTCAGAGACCAAGGGAAGCTCTGACTGCCACAGAGCAGATTTGGGAGCGCTCATGTTTCACAGGCTGGTGACCTCCAGCCGTATCTGACCATGCTTAAAGGCAGCAAGAGGGGGATGCAGGAGAAGCTGAAGCCTGTATTTTAACCTAGCCAACATGAAGAACCACAATGGCCACGGAACCTGCAGCACATCTGTCAGCTGCAACAGAAGGCAAGTGGCTCAGTTGACACAGGCAAGGAAGAAGCTACTGAGGCCAGTCAACAGCAAAATAAACGTGTCATTCCTCACCCTGATCATTTAGGACTGTCAGGAGGTTTTCGACCATTGTTCCAAATGCGTAGGCATCCCTCGCGTGCCCATAGCTGTTGGGCAGAATTTTGAAATCTGCAGACTGAAAAAGCCAAAAAAAACCCAAAAAGATCAGCAAAGCAGGACTTTGTGAAATACTTGGTAGCTTTCATGAATCTCTATTCCTCCCCCACCATATACGCTCTCAGATTCTTTTTATAGCACCGACGCTCCACTAAGTACTCTGCGAGTAGAATATTATGCTAAAAAAATCTCCACTGGGGAATTTATGCCCACAGAGCAACTCCACCATGCTGAAACAACTCCCCCATGAATGCACACAGCAATTGCAAGTCAACAACCTTCGGCATTTCTATGGAAACAGGTGTTAATTAGAGAGAAAGCAAGCGCTCCTTTAAGATAAGCAACTCATAGGATTCTTAATAGCTGGGAGGTTATTAATGAGTGAGGAAAAAGGAAGGCTGTTGTATGTGAGAGTTACACAACTGCGTGACCGCAGTGATCTGGGCCATCTCAGCAACTACTCTGTAGTTTTTGCAAAGCTTTGGTGATTTAGAAGCATTAAAGCTGCAACACAAAGTGTTTGAAAAAATATTACGACAACCTGCTGTCCCACCACTCCTCATGCAGAATTTCACTTCCCTTTGCCCAACACCATACCCAAACCAGGGATGAAAGGGAAGCGGGGGAAAAAGGAAGAGGGTAAACCTCAGGTATTATCTAACAGCCACTTCCTCCCATTCGGGCATGAGGAAATAAAACATGTGAATGAAAACTATTTCCCAAATGTTGCACTTGTATTTGTTGCCAGCAAGAAGTTCCTCCAGCAAGTGATGTTACTCACCATCTCCTCACAAGGGATGCACGACTGGTCTCGTACCGACTTGACATGACAGAGGAACTGGAAGAAGAGGGGAGACATGAGTTGCCTCCATCGCTTATGTGTGCCAAGCAGCAGGAGCTCTGCCCCTGCCATCCAGGGCAGGCTGTGCTTCGCTCTGCCCGGAGGGGAAGCCCAAATGGACCAGGTGTGAAGCACCAAGCTGACAGAAAGCAACTTCAGGGCATCACAGCCAACTCATCCCTTTAAGTCTTCAGTCCTATCGTCCCACATGATCCAACTGGACGGGGGAAGGACTTCATGAGCTTTAGCAGTCAGTTTTTACTGCCGTGCTCTTTGCATTGTTGTGCACTAGTTGTGTGTCTGCCTGATCCCTTCTGAAAGGTGATACACACCAGGGACACTCAGTTGTGAAAGATTTGTAGGTCCTCTGGGAGAAAAGGCAATACACATTTACAGCACAGTGCCAGGCTGCAGCAGTGACTCTGCACAGCATGCAGCACAAATCAAACCAGGAATTCTGCTAGGATCAGTAACAAACAATGAAGATGCCAGCAGCAAAAGCTAGAGAGTCATTTAAATTATTTTTCTTAATGTTTCATTTCAACCTGGATCTTCCTGCTTCAAGCTAAAGCTTTTTTTTTTAGTTTGTTTTTAACAGTCCAGAGGAGCAGATTTCTCACTCTCTTCAGTCTTAACCTACCCTCCAGCCAGCAGTCACCCTTAGAAAAGTGACTGCTTTTCGGCTAATGGGGAATTAGTTTCTGTTTGTGTAGACAAACATAGTTTGTCTTACAGTTTTATAGTTACAGTGTCCTTAGAGCAAAGATTCAGGTCAGAGCTGGAAGTGAGCCAACACGCTTAATATTAAATGCAAGTAACTGGAAGGACTTGGGCCCTCACATCCATAGGTGGCCACCTTCAGCAGGTCAGGAGCCCTGGCCTGGGCATCAGAGGGCACGCTTTGCTCTGCTCTTACCTCTGGGGTGGCTTCATTGAAATTACAGACTGTTTCCATTCCTCCCAGCTTCCAGTGCCCATCCTCACTTACAAACACAGATGATAAACAGACATTGTTATGTGTTAGGTTTCCCTAAAACATAAAAAAAAAATAGGATAACAGGCTTGGGGATAGATAAGGACAGAAAATCTTAATCAGGGCTAATTAGGTGCTGTGAGGTGCTGAGGAAAAGCAGCCAAAAAGCACACAATTCTACAGGTCCTTCAGGATTTTGAAGGTGACTGGCAGGTATTTGGCAGAAGGGCTGGGGTTTTAGAACAGACAAAGCTCTAATTGTCACAGCCCTTGCAATGCAACTGTAAATCCAGAGAAGACATCCAACTATGAATGCAAAGCCCAAAAGCTACACTCTGAGCTGGGATGAAACTGCAGTCCTGGGCAAACACACAGTGCCAAAACAGGGCAATGGTGACACCAATCTCTGACACGTGGCAACAGCTGTAAATAAATGCCAAGGCCGAACAATCCATTTCCCTAAAGTAAGAAGCACTGCAAGGAGATGTCAATTCAAAAATTGGGAACTGCTCCCTTACTTCCAAAACCCACAGCATTTTCAATTACCCTTCCTCTTACAAAGCTGCCAATGATTTTAGTAATTTTCTGTCTTTTTGTGAAAAACCAGGAATGAGACAGTCATCCAGGCAAGCCCAGGTACAAGGCTCTCCTGTCATGTTTCATCTGGCTCCCCTCAAAGGCTGACAACTGCTGCTGGTGATACCTACCCTGTCATGGAGGAAGATGAGTGCCAGCAACACATCGTAGATCCCTGCGCAGATTTCTGCAGAAGAGAGCGTCTCCAGGACCATCTCCAAAGGCTTCACACGTTCTGTAACCAGGTGGATCCCATTTGCTTCCACAGTACAAGAGAGGAAGCGCAGAAGGCAAGGGTGGCGCAAGGTTTTCAGGTGCTTCCAGAAAGAGATACATTTGTTAAATCTCATCCAAGGCATCTCTTTTGGCTGCAGAGCTTAGCTTTGTCCTTTCAGCCACATTTTTTGCTTGCATTTACATAGCCCAGCCCTGCTTCTCACCACGCACTCGGCACACTCACTCACTCATTGCAGAACCTTTTATAAGACATCTACATAAAGTCTTACACGGGATAAACACAGTATCCAGGCTAGGGTCCACCTAAGAAAGACTCTCTGAGTTAGGTGTGCAGGACAAGACCAGCACTCTGCAAAGTAATGCAGGTACTGCTATCCAAACACCACTTCCCACCCCCGCTCACATTGTGCAGCACACGAGGAGCTTTGCAGCTGCTCACCCCCTTCTTCCCCCCTTGCACGGCAGCTGTTTGCAGCCAGGGTCAACTTCGACCTTTTCTCCCGTCCTTACTCCCCACCTCTTTAATGGATTCCCATCCCTCCAAGAAAGAAAAAAGAGGGATAGCTCTCACAGGTCTGCCCCAGGCACGCTCTCTACAGTACCTTGGCAGCTTTATTAACCTTATCTTCGTTCTCTCGCTTGTACACAAAGACGGAAGCAAGTTTGCCATCTTGTAGCACGGCCGGATAAATTGTGTGTCCAGTTGGCAGCGTGAACGGTGGCTCTTCTAGTGCGTAGCTCTTTAAAGCGCTGTTCTCCGAGCCCATCACTTGCAGAGTTTGGCCGCTGTAGAGGTTCCCTCTTGATGACAAACAGGCTTCCAGGTGGAAGGAAGATTTTTTTCAGACAGATTCAGTCCCAGTGGGCACTGTCCAGTTTGCCTTCAGAGCATTTTCTGAAAAGCATGAGACAGCCATGATGAGCCTCCTCCCGCCAGTATCCTCTCCTTCAATTTAAGGACAAGAATAAAATACCCATCCATTATAAGGGAAACTGAGAGTCCACAAAAGTGTTCAGATCAACAGACGAGCAGCTCTCTAGCTGTGGAGCAAGGACTGCACTGGCACCTGTGCCAGCATCGCCACCAGACATCACCAGCTCTGCCACAGATGAATGGACAGCATGCCATCCACAACTAGTCCTTGACTTGGCTACCAAATGTAAAATCCACCAAACCCACAATCCAACAATACCCCCAGCCATGCAGTCACCTACTCCAGAGGTTTAATTCAGACTAAACCCAGTCAGGAGTTAGGAACTGTGACTGCCACTGCCTTGGAGGACAAGAAGTCCCCAGCCGTCTTAAAATCAGCCATTCCTCAATTCTTCAAGCCACAGAAGTCTTCAGTGAAGCTACAGCCAGGTAACCTCCTCCAGCAGCATGCTTTCCCTTCCCATTACCTTCTCTCCATCTGACAAGTATTCCATCTGCCTGCCAACCCTTCCTTCCTCCCTCCCACAGCCTCTGTCAGGAAGAGGCTGACACAGATTTTTGTGCTGCTTCCTCACACACAAAACTGGTAAAACAAACACGCTGATTGCAGAGGCTCTTTCAGAAAACACTGACCGAGCACATGCTCTGTCATCAGGCTTGTGATCACAGGCTACGGGTGAGACTGAATACCAGTCTGTAGACAGAGGTTCCCAAACCATCTTCAGGATTGAGAGGAGAGAGCAAAACCTGTTTTCAGGAAAAGGGGAAAAACATTGCCCGCTCCCATGCATTTTTTGCATCTGGAGAATCGCTTTACGGCGGGGCATTGATCTGCATTCTCTGCTCTTTCCAGCTTTGCTTTGTTTGCCAGCTCTACTGTAGTTATTTTTCAGTCAGATTTTGCACAGGACAGACTAAAGTATCTACACTGACCTAGTGGCTCACGTTCCTCCAAATCCACACGGACGTATTCATCAGTTACAAATTTGGCTTTGGGGATGCCCACAGTTCAGAAGCACCGTAACACCAGAGTCACTCACGTAACTGCCACCTAAGGCGAGCGCCACTGCACGACAACCACCAGCTCCAAACGAGCACCCCCCGCTCCAGGTAACCACCTCTCAGGAGGAGCCCAGCGACTCTCCGTGTCAAACGCCGAGCGCCTTCAAGCAACCAGCCTCGAACAACCAAGCGGCGGCAGCAGCAGCCGCCTGTGGAAAACAGGGGCCACACATTTCAGGAAGACATTAGCTTCGCAAAACTATCGCTTGGCTTCTTCTCTTTTTCACAGCACTCCCGAACGGGCCGGCCACTGAAACTCCAGCAGGCAAAAGCATTTGCACAGGTGTACGCCCAGGTGTGGCTAAAGCCCATGGAAGAGTTCTTCCGACACCAAAAATAAAGTGACAGTCGCACTACAGTGTGCAAGGACCACACACTGCCACTCTTAATGGGGGTTAAGAGCATCAGGAAGAGTGTGGCCAACAGGTCGAGGGAGCTTAATCCTGTCCCTCTACTCTGCCCTGGTGAGGCCCCATCTGGAGTTCTGTGTCCAGTTCTGGGC
>JAOXJM010000004.1:3474581-3501251 GCA_026413425.1 Tringa solitaria
GGGGGAGTGGGGGGGTGGGGGCGCTGCCGGGCTGGGGCCGCAGCCCGTTATTCTCAGAAAAAGCCCTAAAGGAAACGCTGCTTCCCAACGGCTGCAGCGCCCGCCCCCACAGAGCGGTGGCTGTCACCCCCTGTCACCCCCCTGTCTGTCACCCCCCTGTCTGTCACCCCCTGTCACCCGGCTGTCGCCCCGCTTTCACCCCCTGTCACCCCCCCGTCCCGGCCGCCCCCTCCCCACCTGCTCCCCGCCGCCCCGGTTTGGGGGGTGCCGCCGCCTCGGCCCCGCCGGCTGCTCGCTCCCTCCCAGCGCGGCCGCCGACTGGCGCTTCCGGCAGCAGCGGCACCGCCGAGTCGGGCGGGCGGAGCGCCGCCACTCTGCCTTGCGCGCCCCCTGGCGGCGGGCGGGTCCCGGCGGGGCAGGGCGGGGCGAGCGGGCGGCCATCTTGCAAGAAGGCGCGGCCCCGCGAAGCGGCGGCGGCCATTTTGGTTGCGGGCGAGCCTCCCCTGAGGCCGCCCTTGCCCTTTTCCGGCGGCAGTTCGGTACCGGCAGAGAGGCCGCAGCTCCCTGCCCGAGGACCGCCAGCGCTCCCAGGCCCTTCAACCCAGTCCCTCGGGAATCGTGGCGGCGACTGAACCGCTGCCTGTCAGCCCCGCGACCCCACAGCGGCGGGCGGGCTGCATCCCCCACCAGCCCGGTTCCGCCCTCTCGGCGCCTCCTGGGCGGCCTTGCGCCTCAGCCTCCTTTGCTGTGTGGAAACGAGCTGTGCTGCCTGTGGTTTATGGGTCTTCGGCGCTGGGGGAATAGGTGTCTCCCACCTTCGAACATACAGCGGCCTCCTGTCCCCTGGCTGCATTTAGTGGGCTAATTTCCTGCCCCGGTTTCCCCCCACAGCCCACAGGCTGCTGCTACGGGGCATTGAGCAATGGCGTCCCCGCCAGCCGACATCAAGGGTGAAAACGGCGTCCGCGAGGCAGGTGGTCTGTCTAACACGTCGCCCCGCGCGTCGGCTTTGGTGGTGTAACCCCTGCATCATAAGGAGATCCATTTAATGCCATTAAAACTAATTGCTCTCTGTGCTGCAGAGTAAAGTGACCCTGGGGAGAGATTTCACGTGAGTATTTTGGACAGCAGAATGAACGTTGAAAGGAATTACTATAGTGCAGTGGGAGGTCCAGGCTTTTCACACACTATTTTCATATCACCAATGTTATTCCAGTTTCATGCAGCGCCAGAGCATTAGGATGTGGTTTGCTCGATCATTTTGAACCTAAGGCTTGGAGCGAGCAGGGCCCAGCAGCACACCCCATACCCACGGCCTTGTCTAGACAAAGGTTTAATGGCAATGGCAGCCTGTTTAACAAAGGTGGTCTAAGCTGTGCTAACTCCTTGGCTTTCTTTAGTAACCAAACTCCACCACTTTAGCCTGCATTAAATTTTGTGCTGTCAAATCTGGCATGAACTTTGTAGAGTGCATTCTTTACCAATACACTTCCCCCACCTTTTTAATGAAGCCTTCCAAGTGTATGCCCAGAGCACGGACAGTGGAGGTACCCCCAGAGACACAGGTCTGCTGGCCAGTGGCTCGTTCACGCTAGAGTCCTTTCAGCAAAACAAAGCCAGAGGTATCTGGACAGAAAGAGGGAATCCCCTCAGATCCCCACCAAACTCCAAACTTTCTTCTACAGCCCTGCACTGGGAGGTCCATAAGTTGGCGTGTCAGGGTTAGCAAAGGGGCAGAGTGCCAGGAGGAGCCCACTCCTCTGGCAGAGGGATATATTGGCACCTCAATGATGTGGGTCTTTTTAAATAAAGCAGAAAGGCGATGGGAGGAAGAGGGTGCAGGAAAGTAGAACGGGTCATAGATAACATGGCGTGTGAGACAAAGTGTGCCACACGCGATGGGGACATACGGGAATGCATACAGGAACAGAAACTGAAATGAAGTTCAGATATGCCACCTCCCTCTTTAAATGGTAGGAAAGATACAAAGTTTTTGGCCCAAATGGGACAGTCATGCAAAAAAGACCCTGACCCCAAGGTGCAAAATAAGGGGAACTGTGGGTATTCCTCACCACAGTTCATTTAAGGGCCTCAGTGTGGATTTTTATGTCCTCTGTGTGTGCGTGTTTGTGGCAGGGGAAAGGAAGAAGACTGGAAAACCTGAACAACTGCAGGTAACAACAAAAAATGCTTAATAAGCAACAAGTGATTTCTATTCACAGCGCTTGGCTCCAGCTCCAGGCTGAGGTGTAATTCATGTAGCACTCAGGAAAAAAAAAAAGAAAAAGCACGCTTTGGCTGCTGTGCATCATTTACAGTGTATTTATTTTGCTGGCGTGCCTCTGTGGAGAAGCACTCCTTCCCACTAGCTGCTTCTCCTGCGCGAGTCCATTGTTCCAGGCAAGCTGAAGAGGTACGGAGCTGCGCACCCTGCTCGGGGCCCTGCTGTGCTGCTGCTGTAGAAACACACCAGCTGGTTTCTGCCCTTCAAACTTTGCAGTTTGCCTTTCCTAAGGCAAAGTTTGCCTTTCCTAAGAACAGCGATTGGAGGCTCCTCCAGAGAGTAACTCGGGACCTAATGAAGTAGGAGTGAACCCCCTTCCTGCTCTTTCGAGGGCAGAAGGAGCAGACAGGGAATGAGCAGGATCATGGAGCTCTCAGCAAGTGCCTCGGTGGGTTTGTAACTGGTTGTTAAGTCCATTGGGCAAGAAGAGATTGGCATAGTGGAGAGACAGACAGCTAGTAACTGTAAAAGAGGATGGAGCAAAAAGCACATCTATGGAATGCCCATAAGGCGTAAATGGAGAGCTGTCTAGCTCGGCAGGCTCTGGTGCAGTCGCTGTTGGCACTGTAGAAAAGTTCCCAGGCTCTTCCTCCTCCAGGCCACGGGGCCTTCGGAGAAGGCAGAGGGAAGAAACAGGGCTGGGGTGGTGCTCCTAGCACCCACCTGAACTGCAGCCCATGTCCTTTCCAGTGATACCCTCCTGCTGCAGAGACGTGTTGGTTACAATTTCATTACAGTAGCTGTTTGCCACTAAGGCCGTTTCTCAAGTACTCAATTTCTTAATAAACAGAAGCGGGTTTCTCTTCTTAGGGGGCAGGGACCCCAACAGACCAACTCCAGCGAAGTCCGTGTTCTTGGTCAAGTGGGTTTCTAGACTGACTGGTTGCAAACGTCACCTCCCACCTGTGACCCAGGTGCGGCGCAGCGCTGTCCCCCACCGCCTGCTCCCCGACCTCTCTCGTTGCCTCAGGGCTCTCCCCTTAACCTTGTAAAGGAAAAACGAGCAGCTCACGAGGAGTTTAAGGGCCGCCAGCTGCAACAGCAGTAAGCCAGCTTCACTGTGTTGTGTGTTTCTTGAGGATAGTGATGGAAGGAATGAAGGTTGTAGCTATTCTCAGCCTTCTCCTGTGAGGAGTGGACAGCTGAGCTTACCAGCGGCGTATTGCAGGAATTCTACTAAAGACCCTGCCAGAGGGGCTTGAAATCTCTTGCATCTAAACAGAGCTTGTCCTGCTTATTCCAGAAGAAGATACATCTTGTTCCTGTTTCATTTAATCCAGAGTGATTAAACAGAATCACGGCAGCCTTATTTCGGAATGAAATGCACATGTTAAGCTGTTACCAGAGAGCTCCACGCACACACCGGTATTTAAAAGATTTGAATCAGGTCCTTCATAAGCTCTATAGGCCAAGGATGTTTGTTTACTTTTGCTTTTCCTCACTCTCTGTTGCCCTGGCAAGCTCCTAAGTACTAGTGTGGTACAAATAATGATTTAAAACAAGATCTTAGGTTGCTGCATTAAGTAGGTTGCTCACCGAAATTATACTGTACATCTGCAGAAAGCCTCCATAATAGCTAACAGACGTATGAACTTCTCAGCCTATGCTTATTTCATTGTGCTATTAACTTTACAGCCTAATTATATCTAAAACACCTGCCTAACCAAACTGATTAATTAATTAGCAGCAGACTGGGAAAGAGGATACTCGTGGGATGGTTAGGGATTGCTGCTGTAGGGAAAGAGGAGTTATACAAAGTCAGGGGGAGAAACAAGGAAAAGGAGGAAAGGACTAAAGTTGTAGAAGTTTCTAAAAGAAAGCAGATCCCTCCTTGCCCCATTTTATGCAGGATACAGTACTCAGGGACTGAATCCATAAATACAGATAATTAAAAAGTTACCCTACAGGTCAGTCTCCCTCTGACACCCACAGGAAATGTGATATAGATTGAAAAGTCTATGTGCTCATATCTTTTTTCCTCTTTCTGGCTCAGGAACTGTAATTAAAGGGAAAATCAGCCTCTCTCCTGCCTTAGAGAGTATAGTGGCACAGCTGGTTTTCATCTTGGCTAGCAGGCTTGTCCTCAGGCTACTAAGTGCTGAGTAATTTTTACCAAGCTCTGCTTGCAGATAAATGATGTTCTTCTCTTAGCTGCTGCCAGGCAAAGCTACAAATACTTGATCTTTTATTCTTTTCTCATAAACTCCTAAAACTGAATACTAAAAATGCAGCCAGAGATTTTTCCACTGCCATTTATTCTCAGCATGGTCACAACTGTATTACAATTACAGACACCCACCCGTTTGCTGAAGCTCAACTCTAGTTCCTCGTTAACCTGAAGCTTCCAATTAAAGGCTCCTTCAGTTTCATTGATAGTTTGCATAGACTCCAAGGACCCACTTCATTTTTTTCCCCCCCCCCAAAACACATTCCATGAGAAGGGCAACTGCTTTAAATAACTTCACACTAATTTTCTGGAAAAGCCTGACGAGAGAGTGCCAGTCTGAAAAGAAAAGCCTGTGTCTTAATATGCAGTTTGGGTAATTTCTCTCACAGCTATAACTATAAAAATAGCTGAAAGCTTTTGACTAAATGTGGCACAACTGCTGGGCAGATAAAGTGTGGGCTCAGACCAGTGGAAAAAATCTAGAAAGGTACGACACTGGAAACCCATTACTTTAATTCAAGTTTTTCTGCAGTGTTTCTAGTAAGATCTTACATTTTCTGAGAGACTGCATAAGAATTAGTTAAAAACTGTATAGAAAATGATTTTTAGAAATATTAGTTAATCTTGGCAATGCTGTTCTTCCACCTACCTCCAGTAAGTGAAGCCATGAACATGAAGCCAGCGCAGGGAGGAGGCTGAAAACTGGTAAGAAATACCATGGCTAATTTTAGAATGGCTTCCAGTCATGCAGCACGAAACATAGTGAGTAACGGTGTGTATGAAAGTACCTCCACACTTTTTATAGGTAAAGCAAGCTTTAAAAACAATCTTGATTGCAAAAATATTTTTAAAATGTAAGACTAATAGTCTGTCAACCTCCTAAACAACACCATGGCTTTGAAGATCACCTCCCTAGCACGTGCACTGGTCTTACGGGATTACTGGCTACTGGGTTAGTAGTATTAGCCCCCAGCGCAAGTCTATTTTCTGTTTAAGCCAGAAATGAGGGAGAGAAGAGGCGAGGAACAATTCAATGGCAAATCAATATACTATTTAAAAAAAAGAAAAAATCATGAGGCGGGGGTAGCTTTTCTTTTAAAAAGTGAAAATTTGAACTGCTGTTGTGACGTCTGTGGCAGAGAGGCCATTTCCATACCCTTTCTTTTGTTATGGGTAGGGGTACACAGCTTAACAACAGCTGTAGCTGTTTGTATTTTAGGATGGGGAAGTTGCGGGGAAGGCACTGCTGCTGGATTCTGAACCAAGTTACAGTGGGTTTTTTTCTCTTCCTAGTCCTCAGGATGTGGCTGTCATCTCCCAGCCCACAGAACTCCACTTAAACACTATGGTAAAGGTATTCTGTTGTAGTTTAGTTTCTAATTTTAAGTGTTTTCAAGCAATTAAACTAGACTGTAAATGTTTGAAGCTCCGGGGGAGTGAATCTGTGCCATCTTTCCATTATTAAAGTCTTCAGACCCAGGACTGGACTTTGGGAACTACGTGTCAGGGCAGTGCCAACAGATGCTGGGGCTTAACAGTGTTCCTGTTACTTAAGTGTTAGAGGGAAACAGTCCATGTGGAACACACTTCACACGAAGCGTTCTTCTTAAATGCCTTGTAAAACAAATGAAACATTGCTTAGAAACACATTCTCCACCGCTGACCACACAGGGTTTTATATTTAATAGAAATTAAATTAGTAGCTTAATATACATAATGTGATGCTTTCCAGCCCAGTAACTTCCCAATTCTTGCTTTCAAGTCACAGAGCAAATACTGTACAAAAATGATAACAAAGAGCAACCAAAGAATAAACACTGTCACTAAAACACTGGACCCAGAAAAGCTAGCTTTATCTGGAGCTACACACGCCAAAGGATACACAACGATGGACCCATCGTGGTACAATCATGCATTACCAAGGGATAGATTTACTGCTGGCCGCGGCCACGCTGACTCCTCCAGGGCAGGTGGCAGCATCCTGGACAGCAGACCTGGCTGTTTTATCGTGCTCCGTAGCTGTAGTAGTAAGGTTCATCCGGGCGGTATCCATACGCAGTCGTCGGGCGGCCAGGAACCCCCGGTGATTGACCAAATCCATCAACTCCGATGCTACAAAAAAAGAAAAAAAAGAGAAGAGAGAAACAGTGGGTTTTCATATAGTACTAGTGCTGGTGTCTCCAGCTCTTCCTGCCGCAGAGATAATTTTGTGAGGCAACTTTGTAAGCCATCTTGCCCTTCTAGCCGGCACTGCTCTCTCTCCTCTTCTCTTGGTGGGAAAAGAAATGTTGCAGAGAAGTCAACGCAACTCCTATCGAGGAAAAGCTTTCAGGTCAAATAGAAATCCCAGCAGAGACAGACGTCTTCTATCCTTTTATGGATTTACTGGCAAAGCACGTTACTTCTGGGACTCAATTTCTCTATCTGTACGTTAAAGTTAACATGTCTTTCAGGAAAGGATTCGAGTGTGCTTCGTGCAAAGCCCACTGGTAACCCTGCCCCACACAGCACATCTGAATAATCCCATTTCCTTCCTTCAGTACATTTCTGAAGCCCCTGGGAAAACATCAGCTAGAAACGAGAAAGTGAGAATATCTGGCACAGCACCATAGTTCAGCAAAGGACAGTATTTCTAGTGGGATACAAGATTGACAGCCAAATGGCAGAAAGAATTCATCATATACTGAAAGGCTATATACTAATGAGACAGAATGATTCATTTTTCATACAGAACAGCATCTTTTACACCTAAGAAGTCCCACAGCAATGAATTAGATACTAAAGCACAAGAACTGTGCAGGGAAAAGTGGCACATATTTCATGCTCAACAATAACTCTCATGCAGGAGGTAGAGGGAAAATGAACATTGCCTAAGACACTGGATTACTGCCTATTCATAGTTATGTCACTTTTTAGCTTCCATTTCAGTAGAAGGACAAATGGAAAAGGATTCTGATTTATTGTCTGACTAAGGATGCATTGAAAGGAGTTGAACTTCCCCTCTGAAGACTGTCAAAACACAAAGAACCAAAGTGCTTTTGGAGTGGAGAAAAGCTGAACCTCATTACCGCCAATTATACATATGGAACATGGGTTATGCAACCGTCAGGGCTGGGAAAGAATGACCCATCCAGAAGATGTACAATGGGTAGGCCCCAGGCCCTGGCTCAGCAAAAAGCTGGCACTGTGAATCGGTTGGACTGAAAGGGCTCTGCTGAAGTGGTGGGAGACCATGTCCATCACTGTCCTTGCAAAGATCCTCTCCTCAGATTATGCCTCTGTGAAGTCCTAGAAAAGAATCCTTGGTGCCTGGTTTCTCAGGAAACTAATTCACTGATGGGGTATTCCAATAATCACATGAAGGTGGAAGGTCTGAGGCTGAGATTTGTCCTCTGAGAGGGAGGGGACACGGTCAACAAGCCAAACTGCAGAGAAAATAATTCTGTTTCACCTGAATGTACCTTGAGAAACGCAGCACCCTGAAAGTCCTTTGCTATTTCCACGTCTGTCTGTCTGTATCTGAATTGACAATGCCCTGTGTCATAACTCGTACCCAGAGCCACCAGCCTGACCTTAAAGGCTGATGAGTCCCTTCAGCACGGCAGAGAGCAGCAGAGTAGTACCCTGTAGCAGTGCAAAGCTATGTGAACACATGCCTTTGGCTCCACACCTTCCTCTGGCCACCTATTCCTTCCTGTATCCCCTCCAGAGTCCTATTACTCTTCTTTGAGCCCGTTATGAAATGAGCTGGTGACCTCTGAGGCACCTTCTCCAGGTCCCTCCTTTGTACCTGGCAAACAACAGCTTTCTCATTAGCTGCCCTAAAGCTTTAAAAGATGCCTGAAAGAAGGGATTAAGAGCAATCCTGTTACTTTGTCTGTATCCAGCTCTTGTCTCCAGAAACACCTAAACCCTGCACTCGCCTTAGTCAGAGGATGGTCCTCGCTTCTACCACCGTTACTGGTTTATGATGCGCAAAGGGATCGGACAGACAGACCATGTGTGGGCTGCTGTCAGGTTTAGCTTTCCCAACACAGGCTACAAAGCTCTACTGAACACATGGACAAGGACCTCGCATGAAGCTGACCAATGTCTTTGGTAGTTCAGAAAACCAACAAGTTGAGTAACTACTGTAAAATAATGCCGATTCTTTAAAAAGAGTTCTTTCAGCACTGTTAGTACTAGGAGTTAATAATGTACTTAAAGAAGGCATAGTGGGATTTGGAAGCGCAGAGTCCAGTTTTCTGGTGCTACTACAAGTTCCCAGTGATGCCACACGTATGTAACACTGTAAAGAAGCAGGATCCTTTAAGACTACCTTCAAACTCAGGAATTCCATTGTTTTCTTCCAAAGATCCTTAAAGCACCTATGATTGGTTTATAATGAAAAGGTATTTTAACAGAAAATGCTTTTCTGGGTTTATCTTTCAATGTTTTTTTTTTTTTTCCTATGACTATAACAATATTAGTTATGGATAAACTGGGTTTATTACTAGTATGGTAGAATAGGGGCTCTTGGCATTTCTGCCAACTACTGAAAACTTCATCCTGCAAAGATGCTGCAGGTGAGCGAGCGAGCTGGGAGCACTGGAGGATGCCAGTCCCGCAGGCAGGGAGGCCACCGACCGCGAGCCAAGCTCATTGGGGTCAGTCCTTGGCTTACAGGGCAGAAAAGAGTAGCCATCCTCAGGCTGACTGTGGCAGAGAGGGACACAACAAACACAGCAGCCTGAGACACGTCCTGAAGCAGGACTTTCTTCTTAAATCTACATGTGGCTTCTCTTGTTGCTGCAGAGTTTCGAGACCTTCTTTCAGTCACTCCGTTATATACCACCCAGCTAAAGAAACAGTGGGGTTTTGGGGGGGCGAGGTGTAATAACGACACTGAGCCACGAGGTGGCAATGGGTCTCTATCACTGCAGGCAGAGCTTTCCCAGCTACTTCCAGTTCAGTAATCCTTATTCAAAGAACTTTTAAATGTATTTAAATTGATAACGAGAGCAGGGAAAATATGGTTTCAATCACATTCTCAGCAAATCATTTTTTTTAATTTTTTTTTTATAAATGTGTAAGTAATTAGGTAAAGATCCCTAGAGTTTAAACTTTGAGGAGTATCGGTTATTTCCAAATGGTTTAGACATATGTTAGTGTCCTGTAGAAAACTGGAAGAGATGGATCAGCTGATAACTGCTTTGGACAGTTGAAAAAAAATAAAAAGAAAGGAACAGAAAATCACATTAAAACACCTTGATCAAATCACCACTCTCCTCTATCTAAATATTTCTCTTAAGTAAATGAAGGCTTGTCCATGCTTCAGAAAAAAAGTTGGCTTCGTTATTACATGTTAGCGCTCTTGAAACATACCAGCTTTGCCTATGGGATTGTTTGCGCTGGCAGACCCTGGCAAAAAACTCGTCCTCTTAGTGGAGGGCAAGGCGACGGAGCCCAGAAGGCAAGCGAGGGGTAGGGCAACAAAACAGCAAACAGGCGTCTGGAGAGCAGAGCCTGGCTCACGCAGCAGGCTGGCAGGCCAAGGGCAATGACTCTGCAAGCATAACCTACTGAGGCAGAGACAGGGGTTTAAAACCCAAATTCTGATGAATCCTTGCCACTTCTGCCAAGAACAGCAGAAGGGAAGAGCCAGGAAAGATGGTAGCTTTTTGGCTGTAAACGCTTGTCGGGTAAGGATTGGCCCGAGATGGTGATTTGTGCCATGTGTTCTTAAGATTTATACCCCAGCAATCAACTGTAAAACTCGCTCCTAGGAAAAACGTGTTGTTGGCCTGATCCACAGGGAAACTCAGCATCCACGGGAAAACTCAGTGCTCAGCAGAGCAAGCATCAGCCTGTCTTTCCCAAAAGTTAGGAACACGTAATTATGCCATTGAGGCAACAATACTTATCCCCCAATTGGTATTTCTTCCTCCCGTTAGTCAGCCCTGTTCAAGTGGGTACCCAGCAGAAGTGCAATCCCTGTAGCTGTTTAGTGGATACACATCACACAACTTCACAACGAACTCCTCAGATAAACGACTTAGGCCATCACTTTCATCTGCAAGTTAAGGCAGTTTTGTCTCAAAAATTTGCACCCGTGCACACAGAGGGTTGGGTGCTTGCTAACCACGTCCTCAAGGCACCACTGTTTCCTTGTGCAAAGTTCACCACCGCGCCTGGAGCTGATGGAGTTAAACAGTGAACAGCACAGCTAATTACTATGTACTGCTAACCTCAGTTACTGGTTCACTTTGAGACCCTTTAAAATATGAACTGTGTATTTTACCCCTATGCACTCTCTTAATGATTTGTTTTTTTTAGACTGAAATCACTTCCAGCCATCAGTTATACTCGCGGTCTCTACACATGCACTTCTCCAAGCACAAATATTTCTTTTTCCTATTGGTCTGCCAGCCCCTGTCAGAGCAAATTTCACTTTAAACTAAATGCTATGATACTTAAAACCTCTTGGATTACTCAGGCTGCTAGTGTGATCTATGACCTTCCCCAAATGACAGCTGAACTTTCCAATTTGCTTGTACTGCCGGGGAACTGAAGAACACATGCCGGAGAGGAAAACGTTCCTGATGTGCATGAGTGAGGAGAGATTTCTTAACAGCTCTGCTTATTGATACTTACTCTGATTCATGACATCCAAATTAATATGCCCATCTAGGATCCTAGGTGCCCTGATGTTATTTAAAACGTAAAGGCCAATCGTGTCCCCCCCTCACAGCAGGAAATGCCAGCCCACGTCCCACGGTGTCCCACAGAATAGTTACTTTCCTCAACTCCCTCCTGCGTCCAGAGCCTCGGAGACTAGAGATAGGCTTTGCGGTACGTCTGGAAGACTTGGCAGCCTGAGACGGGGAAGACTCTGCCAGCAATCCTCCGCTGGGCTTCCCCTGCAGGTATCTTTGAGGCTTGGGAGTGCACGGGACAGGAAGGGAGGCTCTTGAGCTTAGTCTGAGTTCGGGTAATTAGCACCCGAGCGCAGACTGACCACGGAGCAAGGCTGCTTTAAGTTTTCCTGATGCGATAGACACCTGAGCCTGTCCGCACTAGAGTTCACACCCTCCCTAGTGCTGGTGCTGACAAGCTGCTCTAAAAACGGGTACTAATTCCTCCGGCACAAGCAGGGCCTCAAAAAGGCAAGTCCTGGGTCACCAGAGAAATTCTTGGTCAAAACTAACCCCTTGAAGTCCAACTGGAAATCTCCCAGTAGGATGCATGGATCTCGGAGCGATTCCAGCAAGAAACACTGCTTGGGAAACAGGCCTGCAGAGGCACAAAAGAGGCGTGAAACAGTGTGGCAAGAATCGTACCAAACCGTACTGTGAATGACTCTGACTGCCTGTGCAGGCAAAGGTGGCCCAGGAAAGGTCTTCACCTTCAGGGGTGAAATATCAGTTGAGGAGTTTACATTTTAGGGCCAAAATTTCATCCTTTTCTACCTACCAGTTTCATGGTTTGGTTTCAGTTTGGTATCCCAAACTTAAAGCGCCCTGAAATCACTGCCCACTGAAAACTAAATCCAAGCTAAACACATACGGTGCTTCCACCGGAGCCATGATTTCAGCGACATTTCTTCTTATCCTAAACCTGTTCTAAAACCCTGTCAATCCTCCCTCCTTAGTTTGCATCAACAAGGCTTATCCCAGCCTCATGGCTGAGAGGCTCTCAGCTACTTACTGGGGATGCAAGCTTTATAATTTTATTAAAAATAAAATCTATTTTATTTAAAATAAAAATATCTGTAGATGTATAATTCACCAGGCAGGTGATCACACCTGCAGCTTTGCAAAACTGCTCCCGAGTTTCAGAGAAAGGGGTTTAAAGCAGAAGGTTTCCGAGCATCCTTCAGAAGCCTGACACCAGCACAGTTCTGTCTTTAGTTTTTTTACTAGCAGCTGGTAGAGTGCTATGTTTTGGATTTGGGATGAGAAATAATTTTCATAGGGCACTGGTGGTTTCAGCTGTCGCTAAGATCTCAGGGCCTTTTCTGCTCCTCACAACACCCCGCCAGTGAGTGGGCTGGGGGGGCCACAAAAAGTTGGGTGGAGACACAGCCCAACAGACCAAAGGGGTGTTCCATACCGTGTGATGTCGTGCTCAAGGAAACAAGGAAGGGAGGACATTCAGAGGTATAGCATTTGTCTTCCCAAGTAATCATTATGTGTGATGGAGCCCAGCTCTCCAGGAGATGGCTGAACACCTGCCTGCTGATGGGAAGCAGTGAATGAATTCCTTGTTTTGCTTTGCTTGCGTGTGTGGCTTTTGCTCCACCTATTTCACTGTCTTTATCTCAACCCATGAGTTTTTCCTCACTTTTACTCTTCTGATTCTCTCCCCCATCCAAACTGGAGGCAGTGAGCAAGCAGCTGTGTGGTTCTAGCTGCTGGCTGGGGTTAAACCATGATGAGTTCATAGCAACCCCTCTGTTTCCTCTCTACCTTCTCCCTTTATACACTTTGTATTATTGTTTCTAAAAAACACCATCTTCACCCTCAAAACATTCCCCACCTCACGCCGGGCAAGCATTCAGAATTTCCTTGAAGTCCTAACATTTCCCTTCTGTGAATCTACTCGTGTGTGACAGCACTGCTGATAACACACGGTACAGTTACCATCCTGTATTGCCTTATAAACTCTTGTGCCATAAACCCCTGTAATATATAATGCTGTATCAAGTTCCTGTGTCTAACGGACAAAAGAAGTTATGTTCAAATGAATACCTCCTGAGGGGAAAAATACAGCCCTCAGTATCTAAGCCACAGAAGTGGCAGACCGGTCTCTAACCCCAAGACAAGCCCAGCATTATAACCTGTCCAAGTGAGATGCAGCCCAGTGTTTAGAACACTTGCCAACAAGAGACAGGGGAGTTTGCCAGCAGCAAAGTTCGTGGTTTGTTTTCTCCTCTCAGTGGTTTTTTTTTCTCTTTAAGTGTTGGTGAAGGTGCTAGACCGTAGGTCTGAGATAACAATTGCAGGACAGAACAATCACGTGTGGAACGCAGCAGAGGCTGCAGTCCTGCAAACCCAGTGAGGAGACCAGTTAGTGAATGCTGCAATTCCCTCCCTCCATGGGTTTCCTCTGCGCAGAGACCAGGGTACAGAAAGGCGGGGGGAACTGGGGGCATCCAGGCCTTGACCCATGGTACAGTGAGGATTCAGGTAGCACAGGAGGTGGGAAATGTTTTCCAATTCCATGTAACACACAGAGACACCCAGTTTCTAGAACTACCTTCAAGTAAGAAATATTTAGCTAATCCTTTGCACGTACCAGCTAACCACCAGTTTAAACCAGGCTCAAAGCCTGTGAAACCCATGGACTCTTTGGCCCTTCTGCTGATACTCATTGTCCATAAACCCTGTACAGGATACCATTTATCACAGCACTACTCATGAAAGAGAGGAGGGTGTCAGAAAGTGGCATAAGGCTGGTTGCTTTTTCCCTTGCTTAGGCTCTACTGATTGAGAAGATGATCCTATTTACTTCTATGTGCCAGCTACCTCTGGTTTTGCTTCACTGACCATAAATTTTCTGTCCTTCAGGGTAAGAGCACAAACCATGGGCTACGGAGAAAGAGCATTCATCTGAGAAGCCTTAGAAAAAACAATGTTTCTTTATATAATGTCCTGTAACTGTAGATTCTCCCACTACTGGTAATGACGTTAAACTATAAACCACAAGTCTCTTAAATTCTGCCTCTCACGGTCCCAACTTTTTCCTCCCCTATCTGTGAAGCTGTTTTCCCATGCTTCCTATCCCTCAAGCACGAGTGGGAGGGCAGCTTTGTGGCAGGGGCTGTGACTGTGCACACTGCATCAAATACTAAGTCCATCTCTACATTAACATTAAATATTAATGTTCCTTAAATCGTAATACTGTATCTGCTCAAAAGATAGAAAATGTCAGAATGAACCTGTGCAAAAATACTTTAGCTCCCCTTGTGCACCACGATACAGCTTTTATGGATATGATCATGTCTCTCCTTCCATGTGATCCAGGTTTCTTCAGTGCACTTAATGACTTAAGTTTCCAGTTGCTTCTGGACTTTGTGCCCAGTTGTGTCTCAGCACAATACTGCTGTTTCTGCCATTTAATTATAAACAAATGCAAATCTGACAATTGTGGAGAAACGAGCACTGCGTCTTCTGTGTCAGGCTCCAGCTATGCACCAAGCAATAAGCGTGCCAAAATTCACTGGTTGGGGAGGCAGCATTTAAAAAAAAAAAAAAAAAAAAAGAGAGAGAGAGAGAAAAGCAATTTCCCAACTGAATAGTAAGAAAGCCCTGAACTAAAACCAAATAACCTCACTTAGCCAAATTCAGTAAGAGCCTTGCTTGAAAGCTGCAGAGCTTGCCATCTCAGCTCTGTGAAAGCAGCCTGGGACTTGGGCTCAGTTTCCTGCTCTGTCAGTTACCTGCTGTGTGATCCTGGGCAAGTTGCTCCTTTTCTCCATGACCTTGGGTTCCCATTGGAGTATTGAAAGAAAAAACACCCCAGACATTAAAGACAGAAGTGACAAAGTACAGCAGTGAAAAGACTCAAATTAGACGGATGTAGATAGAAAAGACTTCTCCTTATTCTGCAACATCCCCCAGATTGGAAGAAAAAGAATATTTCTGATCTGTTAGAAAGGTGACAAATCCAGGATCAGCCAGAGGCAAAACAGCAACTCAAGAGCTCAATTTGCTTCCTGTAGCTGTCTTGTTTCTTTGAAGGGCACCAGGATAACTTCAGTAGCATTCCCTCACTCAGGCTCACAGCTCCGCCACGCGGACGGGGAGTTTCTCAGCTATTCTGTACAGGATTTGTTAAAAGGTCAAGTGCACAGTCAGAGCTGGAAAAGAAGCCAGGAGTTCTGACTTTCCACTCTAAGCCTGACAGAAACATCCCCTGTGCTGTTGGCTCAACAACTGGCCAAACCCACTGATTAAATATATCCATTTCTTAAGAATTAATTAAGAACTAAAACAAACAAAAAAAGCCCTGAGGAGCAGGCAATAAAAAGCAAGGATGTCCTTCCCTCCCCCTCTCTCCTTCCACAGTCCAAAGTATTTCTGTCAACTCTATAAAATTGAAGAGTACATTGCCTTAATCTTAAACTAATACTACGCCTGGCTTGGGAAGGTTTCAAGCATCTCTTTTACCGAGCTCCAGCAACGTCAGTGTTCTGTTAGGTACAGAAGCTTCAGCAAACAGCTTGAGCAGAGTAAGATCCTGAAGAGGCAACTTCATAGAGGTGACTGGTGTCACTGCCTAGATCAACTCAGGATCTGGTCCACTTCTGCCACAGGCTTCCCATTTCCAGAAGGGAAGCGTTTCTTGTTTCCTGTGCTAGGTTACAGAGCAGGGTTACTGTGAAAATATACTCTGAGAGAAACAGCTGAGGTGGAAATGCAAGTTTTCAGTGCCTTGCACTGAAGCGCTTGTAGCTGAAGAATTATTCCTTTAAATATTTATACAAGCTCCTCAAGTTCAAGCACTGCCACTCAGCTCTCTGCTTCAATAAATATGGGGGGGAAAATACTTCCCCCTTGTGCACAAATCCCCAGAAGAGCCATGCCAACAGGTTACTGGCTGAAAATCGTGCTGTCTCCAGGGCTCAGCACCAAGAACTGGGCAACTCAATGTGGACGATAATCCAGATGCTGGAGGGAAGGAAGAAGGGAGAGTCAAAAAAAATCTGTTCTGCTTTGACTTACAGCTGCAGCCAATAAAAGCTTTCAAAGTCTTTTCTGAAAGTTAACATTACTAGGGGATTTGCAGTGTTCACTAGAGCACACAGCAAATGCAGTTGGAGCATTATTACTGATGAATAAACTTTAAATATTTTTTACCACCATAGATGATTGTCCGAATTTCAACCACTTTTAAATATCAACACAGGGCCCTAGTGAAATCTTGTCAAAACCTATCCCAAATCAGTGATGATTTTAGTGTAAACCAAGAAGGAAATAAATCTTAATGTCTCTTACTGCTTGCTTTCTTAGGGCTACCACTGGATATATTAGGGAACAAGCCAAATGCAAATACAAATGTGGAACATTTTCTTGGAGTAGCATTATTTTGCAAAAAAAAATTTCAACTTCAATTAAATGAACTAAAATTGAAATGTTTCCAGGCCAAAGGTTGGGCAGACGGTCTTGAAACAAAACAAAACAAAAAACCAACTTAAAAAGCAAAAAACCCAGAAGGCAAATAAACTCTCCAAACTGATTTATTATTTTTTTAAATCTCATTGTTAAAAAGATATCATCTAGTTTTCCAGAGGGAAGAGAAAAGGGTGGCTCAGTCATACCTGAATGGTTAAAACTGATAAACACAGATTTGGAGAGTTGAATTTTTAGAATCAAAACAATTTTAACTAATTGGCAAATAATTTAATTTTATATGTTACATTAATTTTTATACTAGAGACTTGCTTGCAGCACATGTTCAGTTCAGATAATAACCCTAAGAAATATCCCACTCATATACATGACTTTTTAAAACTACTCATTGTAGTTTTAATTTTGAATCCGGCGAGCATGCTTATACGTAGCGTACAAAACACCCTTCGCTTTATTACAGTTTTAAATCTTTCTTCCAGGTCTGGCCTTGCAACCACTTGTCTTGATAAAATAGGTCACTTGAAAAAGGAAAGCTCAATAAAATGAATTACAAAACCAACAAGATTAAACTGATTGTGCTGTTTTTGTACAGTGCAGCTGAATTCTGCAAATATGCTGCTGGCTGTGGTTTGGCATTTAACAGCATGCGATCAGTGAGAAGGAGGAAATTTTATTCTCATTAACTGTTGCAGATTTACTGCAGTGAAAAAGGGCTATGTAACCTGAGAAGTGACAGAATGGAAAGATCAAAGCAGCAGTCTGGAAACTAAATAAACCTTCTGGCTACTTCCTGCAAGGAAAATTCACTCTGGCAATGTAAAACAGAGTCCAGTTAAAAACTACTCTCAGTTTTATGAGCTGTCACAGCAGCTTGAGTGGTTTGGACCAGTCAAGTTTAGAACATTATATTTCCTTGTTTTTGTCTCAGATACTTCTGTAAGCAGTTTTATAGTTTCTTTTTCTTTTCTTTCTTTTTTTTTTTTTTTTAAAGAGAAAAATAAAATTCTTTTCTTTTGGTTGAAATCGAGAAGGTCACAGCTAAACTCATTAAAAACAAGCAGGTCTTCATTTGCACATTCCATTCCCATTTACTACATTTTAATATTTTACTTTGAGATTTATAAGCAATGTACATTTGCTTTAATAACTCTTTCGCATTCTGTTCACTTATTGTTTAATATAAGTGCAAATCAGTTTACAGAGCCCAGATGGCTTGTAACCAGGGAGCCAGTCTATTCCTAGCAGCACATCTGGAGGGACTGAGAGCAGCAGACAGAACGTGGGAATTAATTAATGTTACATTTCAGAAGAGACAGACCCAGGTTTGGGGGATTTTTTGGTAAGACATTCCAAAGGACTTGAGCTAACTCCTACAGCATTTTGGTATTCTTTTAAAATTCTTAATGGCCACCTAAACCATGTCGTTTAAATGAGGCCAACTGCAGGTGGAATATAGTAAAATAAAAAGCAACGAAAAAACGTAAAAGAAGTGACTGGGAGTGAAAGAGGCCCAAGTATCCTATATTCCAAGAGAGCTGAAGTGCATTAAAACCTCAACGCTAACTCTCTTCCCACATGGCATCTGCAACTTGCTGAAAAAAATTGCACCTTTAAAATATTCCCAAGCAAGCTATTTCATCTCTTAGCATACTAGGGTAATTGTTCAGAGCAATTAAACAGCTCTTACAGTAAATGAAACAAGTGCAACATGATCCTTCATGATTATGGACCACACACCTTGGAGAGGTGGTGTGGTCTGGTCACCGGGGCACTGGAGAGCAGGCAGGAGAGCCCTGCCCTACTCCAGGGCCTGGCACCCAATGCTGGATGAGTCTTGTCTTTGGTTCCTTGCCCATCTTGACTATGGACTCTCCAGGGCAAGGACTGTGCATTGCACTGTGGACATTTGCCACATGTTGGGGGATACAAAGAAAGCTTCTTGGAAGCATTTCCTGATACAGTCTAAGAACCTTAATAGCATTAAACAAGCACCCAAGCACATAAAAAGAAGTTGCTGTATAAGAAATTCTGCATATGAAGAATATTGTCCTCATCTGGATATTCCCAAATTACAGGCAGTGCTGGGCCCTAATCCTTTAGTGGTACAGTATGCACAGACCTCCAAACCCTGGGAAAATCTCACTGATGAATATGGGTCACAGAGAAAAATCTTCTTCCCCTTGAATAATCGGACTTTTAGTCTTCAAAAATGCTACAATATCTGTCCACACCATACCAGCATGATTTGGTCAAATACACATTAGTGACATCTAAACTGCATTATAATACGTCAGGTTGCACAATTCAGTAATGAATTTCTATAAACAAATTATTATAGACTACACATGAAGAAATTCGAGCTCACATTCAAAAGCTCTTAGCGATGCAGCACTCGCATTCTGGAAGCATCACTCCCACACTTAAGTACTGAAGGAAAACAAATATACAGTGAATTTTGATTTAGGCCATGATCCAGGATCTGAAGAAATCAAGTGAAATCTTTCAATAAGCTTGTCCCAGATTGTGATCAAAAACCTCCAGAAGGCAGCCGTTCCTTCTTCCTTATTACTGCCTTTTAGATGCAAGATCTTATTTCCAAGCATATGTACCACATGAACAGACACTGATGAACAAGAAGAAATGTACCCGCCTGTTTCACACGAACAGTCAGGAAATGCTGTATTGTCCAAATGAGAAGTGTGCTTTACCTCTCTTATGCCAAACCACGTATATCAGAAATTTAGTGAAATCCTCCTGACCATATTCAGTTTAACTTCTTTAAAACAAACATGTAGGCAGTTCGGACAACAGAATATGATAAAAAGAGATATGACTCTGCTACCACTAACAACATTTTTGTGGGATTCAAAAAAACCCAAAGACAACCAACAACAGAAACCCCCCTTATTCGTCTCCAGAAACTTCATTGGTTTTGGGCTTCTCTTTAAGGCCTTTTCAAATTCGTTTCAGTGGGATTTACAATTTGCTAATACTGATGTGTGATAAACTAATAAAACCTGCCTACAAAGTTATAGGCCCAATTTACTAATAAAACCTAATTCAATTCTCTTGGGAAATGCAAATTAAATAGTGTCCAAATGGTAGAAGCCGAGTACAACTCTGCTGCACATATTGCAAAGACAATAATGTGGGGCTTTTGTTTGTAAGATGAAGTTTAAATATGGAAAAGAAAGTAATGCGCAGAACTAAGAAATACTGTTATGGTAAAATGTTTGAAAGTAGAATCATACTGTAATAATAATTGACATTCTATTAGCTTTTCTTTCCATTAATTAAAATATTTTATATTCACTTTACTCACCTGTAAGACATGAAAGCAATAGTGCCTCTATTTAACTGATGAGAAAAGTGAGATGTGGATACTTTCAGTTGTACTCTAGCCCAGACCCCACATCAGAGCATGGTTTTCTTATCTAAGCTAATCTTTCCAAGAACCATGAAACAAAGTTTCTTCTGCCATGCATGGCTATAAAGGTTTGCTTGAGGCAGCTCACTTTCACTGTCTACTAATGTATTAGTTTTTCACCTACAGAAATAGTCTGAGATAGCACTTAGCTGCTGAAAGGCTGGGAAGGGAAACTTCAAACTTCTGAATAAATCATGCACATTATCAATGTAGGATGTGTTACCGGTACAACCATTTAAAAACATTTTCGATAAACAATCACAAAGTGCATATTTGCCAGCACCTGATGCAGTTCCTGCACCTGATCTGAAGAGGGGCTGTTCAGCTCTGCCACACAACTGGGAGTTCCCACCTCAGTACAAGAGTCAACAGGGATGGAAGGCTACAGACCTAGGTTTTTTCCCCATGAAAAGTCACATCTGATTTTCATCAGGGTACCCAAGCAAACAAGCCTGTGGATAAGACTATTCTTGCCATTTAATGTGGACTTCTAGCACATGCAGACATCACACGTGAGTAGTTTAGACAGAGATAAGCTAAGTCACAGTAACAGTCTTCCCTGTGCTCCCACCAGGACCTGCAGCCACGTGTTAAGCTACTGAAGCCCCCCCCATCACCGCTATTTCCATCAACTCAAGACCCAACAGCTCGACCACACACACCTACCCTTGCCAACAACAGACACAGCTTAACTGAAGTCAGTGCAGAGCAGCCACCAAGGTCCTGGCGCCATACACTGAGCTCACAACATATCACGATGACCTGCCACGGCAAAAAGAAGAAATGCAGCTACAGTTTTAGGCTGTAAATCCAAGCAAGAGGCAAGATGTTCCACCAAGGAGAGAGAGGGAGAGTCACCCCATAAAACTGGGTTTGTTTGACACGCCAAACCTCACTGCTTCCTGGGAAGAGGCTTCAATCAGATCTGATGTGAGGGCACACGCTGGGAACAGCGAACACACAGAAAAGTCTTGTCTCAGTGAAAATGAGGATTGTACAATGGCAGCTCTGCTACGTTTTATAACAAGGTTAAAGGATTCCATGCGGCAGAAAACTTCCTTGGGAAGAAAAAAAAAAGTTTTGGCTAGCTCCAGCATTCCTAACTATTCATCTTTCTAAAGCTACAGAGAGGATTTGGAAACTATGATGAAGATATTAACAAAATTTAGCTTTCACACTTAAAGTTTGTACCATTATCTAGTTATAGCTGGGAAAGGTTAAAAAGTGGTCTTTTCCCCAAAGGGTATGAAAAATACTGTGGATATCTCTATTCTAAGATATTTATCCATTACTATTATGTTTGTGTCTTAAGAAAGTAATTAGTCTCTAGAAGGTGATTAAAATTTGATAAATGACCACAGATTCTTGAAGATGTCTTTCAGCTGGTCTTTTTCCCTTGCAGCTCAGACACTAAGCTGTCATCACATTAGCCAAAGGTGAGGGATTTTTTTTGTTTGCTACAATCATAAAACTTTCAACTCTGTATTAAGAGCTATCAGAACCAGCAGCCTTGAATACAGGTTTTAATAACAGATGAAAGTTTCAAATCTATGCCTAATGCCCATCTGCTTCTGAAAGACAGTGAGACAATTCAAAGCTGGTAATCTAATCACAAAAGTCTTTTCTTAGCCAATGAAAAAAACCTGGATACAAGCTGTCAAAACATCCTCCTCAGCCATGTATTTTCTCCTGAATAGAAAACATACCTTACGATCTGTTTGCATTCTGCTCCAAACCTTTGAGGAAAACAAGAGATGCTGTTTATGTATTTTATTACCGCTTCTGTGTATACTATATTCTGAAATAATTCTATTTATAGACATCATATACAAGAGTACAGCTCCACTAAGAATATAGTTCAGAAATAAGAGCTGTAAACTATGCAAAGATGCAAAACACACAAGCTAGATTACCAGCCACAAAGCATTTCTATTTCTAACAATGCCTTGGGTCCCTAAGTGAGGGTTGTAAAAGTTGTTCTGTACTTCATGATGCAGGAATTGATCAAACAAGGTACCGTTCTCAACTCTTGACAGTAGTCAGTACTCTGGGTTTCAACAGAAAGTCTGAGAAATCCTGTGAAGGGAAGGCAGTATCTTTGAAAAAATGCAGCCCCTAAGAAACTCTACCTAATTCACCACCCGTAGATGTTCTTATTGCTAATACTATTACTTTACATTTCAATCTTAAAAAAATATGGGAGGAAAAAAAACACACCTGTGTGCTAACTCAGTGAGCACAGGTACCTGTATGTACCTTCACTTTTTTTAAACTCCTGTTTTACTTGACTTCAAAGAAGGAGTTATCCTATCCACCTAAGACTGTGCAGCAGATCTAGGTACATAGGTCTACCTTCTCCTGGGACAGGGACTCCACAGGAGATGGCTGCGATATCCCTGCTGGGTTACAGGAAAGTCAACCACTTCATTGATTGCACATCTGGATATGGCCTGCTGCTCCAGTTGCCCTGAATTATCCTGAAAGTAACACGGTGGAACTGCAATGGCAGAGGCTGGCCCGGACCTCTGCTAGAACTAGCATCCTACGACCAAGAAAGCACATGGTTTTCACTATCTGCTTATGCAGTATAACCAGTATAATAAGCCAATATACAGCAGCTGGTATGGCCTGAGCTCTCTTGCACAGGTATTATTAATTATTGTTTACAGTGAAAATCTTTAATGGGACTTGAGTTTGGTTGCAGTCCTTGAAAACCTCTCCTCACAGACCCATTTCTTTGGCTCCAAAAAATGAGACTAGTGATCACAACACACTTAAGTCCTGGTAATGCAGTGGGGGCACCAATACTAGTTCAACACTAGCTCAGCTTCTCAGTGATATGCAGGCACTGAAAAGGTGAGTCTTTCTGGCTGACTTGTTAGGCTCTCCTGGAGGCAATGGGAAGTCTTGATCCAGTCTGAGCACGTTGCAAGGACAGGAAATAGCCTCAGAGAAATTAAAGAGATAACATATCCTTAGTCTTCCTTGTAGGTATGCAGAAAAGAGAAGAAAGGTTTACATTATTCAAAGTTGAGTTCCAAGAAGACAGCTCATGGTTGTTACCTACCTCAAATTTCATAGGGTGGTCTTAAATGACTCCTTCACAAATTACCCCATTGCTTAGCAAGCAACCGTTTCTATTACAGAATTAAAAAGCCTAATATAAAAGGCCAAGACAGAAGACACAGGCATAAGAAATAAATGTTTAACAAATAAAAAAAGTATAACAAATGAAGAGACTAAAAATATGCATCTACTTATTATTTCGCCATCCATCTTTGAGCTCACAACAAATGTTACTGTTAACTGACTTGCTATTTATCTATGCAAATCCCAACTCAGCTTTCTTTAAAAAAAGTTTCTGAAAACTTATTCAAATATTAATAATAGAAAAATGAACCATTTTTATAACAAAAATCTTGATATATTAAAAGCTGGAACTGGTTAAAAATAAATCCTTGACATAAGGTTCTTGTTAGCTTTAAACTGTAAGCATAAAAATACCCTAGAATTATGTTTTGGTATGGATGAAATGTACACTATATAACACATAAAAAGAGCCTTGACTCACTGCTATTATTTTTAATTAGACTCTCTAGCACGTATGGTTTTACCTTCCAACACCAATTCAAGTTTGGGAAAAGGGAGGGTCTGACTCTCCAAACTCATGGGACTGCCAATTCCATGGCTCATGCCTTAGAGCACTAATGCATTTTACATTAGCTCTAAGCATCAGGAAATCCTGGCTTCTGGCGCCAAGAAGTTCAAAACCATAATGACACACATCTGAAAACTCGGATTCGCCATTCGACTGCCAGTATCTATTCTATCAAACAATTCAGTCCTGCTCTGTTACAAATAGGAGAGAACATTTGCAGCAATCCACGCTGTTTCCAATTAGACTGTGTGTCTGGACTGCAGATAAATCCATGGAGCAATCATATTGAAAAAAGTCTTCCTAGAAAACAGAATTCTAATGAGAAATCGGAGTATTTACAGAGGCTATCATCAACAGGCAATTACCAAGCTTGTCATTAGCCAAACTGCAGTTTTTCCTCTGTTTTCTTTCTTGAGGTGAGCAACCAAAGTGCCGTGAGACATTACAAGAGAATTCTATGAATACTTAATTTAACTAGGTAGACACCAGATGTATTTTGCTACTCATTTTAGTTGGAATACAAACAGATTTTAATCAGTTAACTAACATAGCTCCCTGATAAGGGATTGAAATTTGAGGCTGAATGATCTACTTTAACTTCTACCCAAGGATGCTCAAGATATCTTTTTTTTCCCCAAGCTGAAAGCTTGCTGGCAAAACAAAAGCATCTTGACAGGGGCTATATCTAAGTTTATTGGAAACAAAGGAGTCTGCAAGCTTCATCCCACACACCTTTCCCCCGCACCACCGGGGGGGTGTGAAGACTGTTGGGACCACATACCCATACAATGTTCTAGTTAATACAGAAATCTACCATCTCCTGGGTTGTGCACCTATGTTAAAATTGAAAACAGTAAGTCCCATAGTAAATCTCCAAGAGAGCTACTCTTCCCTCAGTTTCTCTATCACCTACACGCTCTGAAATGAAGGTTGTGCATTTGGAAACCATCAGCACCAGTACTCCCTTCCCAAACACCGGCTCCATGGAAAGGGTTACACACTAGTCTGAACTGGATCCTTACCGAGTATAAACACTTCCTTTTTTTTAAGGGGATCCATCTCTTAAGTCCTGCTTTTTTCCTGATCTAAGCATTTCAGTTCCTTTAATTTGTTCTTAAAAATGCTACCACTGTTCCACCCTTGCTCAATGTTCAGCTTTCTGATGCATCACAGGTAGAATAAACAAACAAGTGTAATCATCCACTATCCTGTAACAATTACAAGAAGCCAAAGTAAGGGAGGAAAGTCTTTTTTTGCTTCAGCTGTACATATTGTGAATTACTTGTATTTTACAGATGGCGACTAAGTTGCAAGTGGTGAAAATCACATTCTTCCTTTGGAAAGAAACAACTTCAGCTTCAGGGCTGGCACGTCCAGATTGCATTCTATTAAAGTGAATTCTGTACCTAGACTGTAAAGTGTTTGAAATATTTCCTGCTAATAAGTATACATAATTCATGCTCTATAAAAGGCATTTCCTAAATGCTACAGGATCCATGAAGATTTTGTTCTTTGAAATGAATCTTTTCTATTTTGAATTCGTGGGAGAAGTCTACTCAGAAATTCAGACTGGAACAGCTTGCTAACATTCAGAGAAGGAGAGGTCATTGACCAGAGGGGAAATTCAGAGAAACAACTCCCAAAAGTCAAGCTGACATCTTTTGCTCATCTAGCAAATTTTCAACGTGCCATCAGTAATTTCACTGAGAATACCTTGGGAAGATATAGGTTAAGGGGAAAAAACCCCAAACAATAAAGAACAAACCCACAGATATAGTTTTGGCAGCTGAGAGACCTATTTATAACAATTTAAGATTATTAGAAACAAAAGTCTTCTAGGTAATCAGCTCAAGCCTTTCTTTAGATATTTCCCAACAACGTCTGAATAGTATTTGAGCAATTGTCATAACACGTAATTAGTTGGATGTTCTAGTTTTACTTTTCTATTTGACAGCTTTTGGAAAGCTGTGATGTGTTACAATATGTATGGTAATATGTTAAAAGAAACATGTACTTCAGAAGGCAAACTAGAACCGCATTTCCAGTGTAAACCATTCCCACTGCTACCAAGGCAAAAACTGTTGAACATCACAAATGATGCCCTAAGGAAACTTGAATAGCCATTGCTGGATTATATGCATTCTTTATGATCAGCAATTTACCTGCCAGAGAAGGGGTGCTGCCCAACAATGTCTCCATTCTGAAGATGGTAATCACTGAAGAAATCCGGACTCACCGCTCCATCGGGGGCTATTAGGCCATCTATGAAAATAAGTAAGATACAGTGACTGTATGAAGAAGCATGACTTCAGGGCAAGTGGGCAACACAACCTGTGCTGGTTTGTCTTATGAATTCATTAGCAACTTGCAATATTTCTGGGAGGAACAACAAGCATTAATAATACTGAAAACCAGCAACTTCAATTACAAAAAAAAACCTTACTAGGACTCCAAGTAGTTCAGCCTACTGCCCTGCAAAAATGCTGCACCTAAGAAACATTCTCTTCAATCTCTTCCTGAGGCCTGTAAAGGTTATATGACAACTCATCTTGTCTGCCCCATCGTGAAAGTGAGCCCAGAGAAAAAGTAACAAGAAGGATCAAACATTAACTCAGGCCATCAGCAAAAAAGCAAAGATCTTAATTTTTCAGACTCTATCCTTCACCACTCTCTCTCTTAAAACTGTTCAAGAAAAAAACAGGAAAGGAACTTCAAACCTATTTCCTTCATCTCCCCCATATTTTAATGCCTTCCAACTATTTCCTGAAAGGGTGGTCTTCTCACATGATAGCCTCTCAAGAACATAGGTTACAATTTTCTCTTGCTTCCTGTACATTAAAACACTGGCATATGAAGATGCAGATATTTGTAAAGCCAATAGTATTCCTTAAAGGCTTCAGAGTCTTTCCTTGCTTTACAAGGAACAGCGTATCCTTGTATCAGGAACAGCGTGGCGAGTAGGGCCTGAGAGGTGATTGTCCCCCTGTACTCGGCACTGGTGAGGCCTCACCTTGAGTACTG
>JAOXJM010000004.1:3501351-3518972 GCA_026413425.1 Tringa solitaria
TGACAGTTGGACAAGATGATCTTTAAGGTCCCTTCCAACCTAGAAGATTCTGTGAAAGAAAGTCAGGGGCTAACATTTCCCCTTTGTTACATCAGTGTGAATCCAGAGTGTCTTTGAAGTCAAGTCACTGAACTGACCCCAGCTGGATGAGAGCCCAGCTTAACTCTTTCCTGTTCCCATTCACAAAACACATTTCTTGTTAATATTAAGGGCATATTTCTTACTTGGCAATTAGTATTCAGCTCTAATCAGATAAAACAAGCCATTTCATTAAAAGAGACCCTACTCCAGTTTGTCTCCATTACTGGAGAAAACGATCCCAGACTTGTACTGCAGAAAGTATCCCAATAAAAACAGGGCAGAAACACGTACATTCAGACTGATACTTTAATAGTTTAACAGAGGAGAGAGAGAGAGATTCCTAATGACTAGGAAGTTACAAATGCCATTCCACTTTAAAGAAAGAGAGATAAGATCCAGGGAGTCACAGGCCACTTAGCTTAACCTCTGTGGTTTCAAAACTACTAAAACTGCCCGTGCAGGAAGCAGTGGAAAGTTACTTACAGACACAAGGGCTTAGAGATGATGACTCAGGCATTCAAACAAATCTTCCTGTGCTTTATGAATTTACCTGATGTTTTTTGAAGATAATATAGTGACAAATGATAAAAGGAATAGAATTGACACAGCTAGATTTCGAACAGACATTTGATGAGGTGCTACAGAGATTCATTTAGAAGATAATACCTCATGGGAAAGTGACTGAATACAACGCAACAGGTTGTAAATGAAAAATGCTAGCCATGATCAGACTACATTTTAGCAGCACACGATAGATGTACATGGCTATATTCTAATTGTATACATGTGTATACAGTATGTGAAAGAGTATTACTTGACAAGCAAGTAATCTGGCACAGATCGATATTACTGTCTTTCAGCATGTTCAGTGAGACATGAGTGCTTTGCGATATCACATGGATTTAAAATGACCAAAGAAGAAAGAGTAAGGAAAGTTGAAGTGGCTATTATTAACACTTGTGCCAAGTTTCCCTGTCTCACCACCTAACCTGTATTTTTCACAAAAAAGAAAGGAGGGGGAACATCAGCACTTTTTTACCTGCAGCACGTCAGATCAAAATCAATCAATTTAAGTGACTGTGTATTTTAAACAGTCAGGTTTGGTTAAAACTTATTTGAAAGCAGAGAGACTTAAAAACAATGTCTACCTTTATGTTAATAAAGCAAGCACTATATTTTAACTCTGAGGCTAGAGCTACCACTACTTAAAGTGTCTTCAATCAAGAGTGCTAACATTTAACCAAAACACACAGAGTTATGGCTCACATGAATTTATAGGAAAATGAAAGCACATGGATAGCATCAGCTGCATATAATATGATTACACAGTTAAAGGACATCTGTTGTTACGTACATTTCAACATAAATTAGGGTTATGTACTTTCAGAGCAAGAGAGACATCAAGCTCATGAAGGTAATTTCAGAGATTCTATCAGGGTTTTCATGTAGGTTTAAATTACTGTGCAAGAGAGATGCTGGTATATCATTGCAATAAGGAACTCATCTTGCCATCAGTGAACTCAAGAACTATTATAGCTGAGGGCGCACTGGTACTGAGCTTCAGTCATCAGTGCAGGTCATTTCTAAAATTATCAAATGGAAGCATGAGCATTTAATTTCTGACTGTGCAAAGATTTGTCTTTGTGTTATTTTTTGACTAGGTAATGCTCTGTCCTTCAGAAACCCAAATGCCTATTCCAATTGGTACAATAATCCATAGCCTTTTCAAAGGAATATTATGTCCTCTCTGGCCACATCTCAAAAGTATAAATCTTGCAGACTCTATAAGCACACCATTACTGGCACTTGTTGGAAGGAACACGAGAAGTGAATCTGTATTTTGAATATAATCACCTACTGTTATATGTTTAAAAACAAAAGCACTTTTCAAACATCTGCAGAACATATCATCGGAAATCTGCCTCTCCTTCCTGCTCAAATATCAATTCCAACACAAAAATCTTTGTTCAAATAACATTAAGCCCATAACTTAAATGATTAAAAGCCAGGAAATTCAGTGTTGCTGGTGCCACTCCATCTCCAGCTCACAGTACTGGGAAAAGAAACAGGCCTATGAAATAAGTTTATTATTGAGACCTGTAAAGGGGATAGTACAATAGGCATGCTGGCACATCTTTAACTTTGGAAGCCCGAAGGAGATTTCACGTAATAAAAGACCCTGGTACCATACAACACCTGGCTCACACTGCTAACCTTGTAGGTCTAGTAGAGCAAGAAAAAATTACAGGATTCAAAAGAGACAAACATACCACTAAAAAGGCAAGTTTCAATGGCTGACATATGTAATCAAAAGTAGAAAAAAAATATTCTTGAGTTCTACCATCCTTTGAGAATACTTTTTGAAGTGCTACTGAGATCTTGCACAATTATTTTCTCACAGCAACTACAAGTAAAGCTTATGGGGTTTAGTCATTTTGTTTTTCCTATTACTAGTCCTGCAAATTCATCCAGAGTCATAGAATTTTGTGACTCATGCTTCATAGCAAAGAACTGGACACTTATGTGGAAAATAAAAAACCACAGACTCAAACCCAGCAATTAAAAAAAATAATCCATGCGCACACAGTCATCCAGGAGTTTGAAAAGGATATAAAACCACAAGTTTGAGAGCATAAGCCAAATCCTAGTTGTGAAAAGTTATTAAGACATTTATGCGTTGGGCAAATTACTTCATGACTGTCTCCTGCGAAGTTTTTTGAACCTTCCTCTGAAACAGCTGGCAATATTGGACTAGATACATCAGTGTCTTAATCCAGTATGGCAGCTTTTATCTTCTTAGTAAATACACAATTTTTATGGAAGGAGAAAGACAGAGAGATCACCCAGAACTGTGCTATTATGCACTACTAATAAGATTAAACAAAACTATGATAAATGTCTTTTTTCTCCAGAAAATATATTAGGGTTAATCTCAAATAAGAACATGACTCTTCTTGTGAGTAATTCTAGGGGGTTCTTTGAGCTAACTTCTTCAGATTGTCAAGTAATAAAACTTCTTCATATGAGGAACTAAAAAAAAAAAAAATTATTTACAGAAGAGATTCACACACTTTCCCAGATATATGACAGCAAAAATCATACAAACAGATTAGCTGAAAGTCACAGAATGATTGCCTCTGCTAAGGAACCTACAAGTTTGATGTGGCTCAACTGAAGCCTTTCATCAAGATCTGCAATAAAAATTCCATTACAGAACACGAGGCAGAACAAAATTCAGCATCAAATCCCATAGCTGTGAATTTAACAAGCATGAAAAAAAACTGTGTTTGCAAAGCAAACAAGCAATGGACACAAGAAAGAGGTGTGAAAAACAAGGCTGGGACACCTTTATTCAAAGTGGTTGTCATGGTCCATTAGCTCTCTGAGACAGGCCTACTCAAATTTCCGAAGACCCATAATGCTTCATAAGAACATGGATACACAGTACTCGATCCATCATTAACATTCTAACAAGGACCAGCCCATCCCTGGCTAGCATGCATCAGTGCTGCTCCTGGTGACACAAAAGGGTAACTGTCCCACTGGTTTGAGTCAGTGGATTCTCTCTACAGCCCCAGGTTAAGCTCCCATTCCAAACACAGAGGTAGATATCTCAGTCCTGAATACCAACTTACGCTGCCTCACCTGCATTGTAGTAGAGGTCAGGTCTTTCCAGAATATCCCCTTCATGGATGTAGGGCTCAATACGATCATCACCATACAGATACTGCTCACTGTCATCCATCTGTCGACTCTCAACCATCTCCAGCCACTGAGAGTTGTGCCATCGAAATTTCTCGCTCTGGATTTTTTTAGCCCATTCCTCATCGTATTCCTGACCCAAAAAAAAGAAAAAAATATATATATCACCAATCAATATTTGAGGATGAAGTATAGACAAAGCTGTTTGGTTTAACAGGAAATGGCAGAGGAACTTAATGTCAACGAAAGATGTAAGTTTCAGGGCTCAGCGAGTTAAATCCTCTATTTGGTTTGCAGAGTACTTGGAGCAAACAAGGGAAAGATTTTCCAAGCGCTAGGCGTTATTCTGGTTTTATACATGCAGCACCACAACCTTCCCTTCATGGTTTCTAAATTTACACCATCCAGAAAAAAATTCTTGCTTTGAGCAGAGAAGTTCCATCATCACCGTCTCCTCATTTGGTTTACCAAAAAGAGCTAATTACTGCCAATTTTCAGAGGGATTTCAGTAATTAATTACCAATGCTGGCTAAATACCCTGTACATCCTCATTAGAGGAGAATTCACTATGACAATTAGTTACTAGAAAATACAACAAAAAATGTGATGATAAAATCAATAAATCTTCATTTTGTTTCACAAGCTCCAATAAGACAGGATGCCATTTTCACCTTCTTGTCAAATTTTATAATGGCTTCCTATGTTTAATATTGAATACCCACAAAGATGGTAGACAACATTTGTCATCCGGAGGATATGGGAATCCAAGATACAAAACTGAAGTCTGAGGGGATCTTCTCCAGAAAGCTGAGGAAAACAGGATATAGGTTCCGACCATTATGGAAACACAATGTAGGCATGCAATTTCAATCTGGATCACAGCCTAATTGCACTCAAGTGACACGATATTCAGTACAGAGCACCAGAAGGAAGTGACACAGCCTACGGTCACTGCAATCAGCTTCTTAGGTTTTTCTAAACAGACTAGACTATGTGGGCTGTTGATTATGACTGAGGGAACACAGACCTGTGGATAATACTCATTTTCTCAATATTACTGGAACAACAGGACACAGCTAACTATAGAAAACTCATCAACATGTGAAATCTGCAGATGCTATCAATCTGGGAAGATTCACAAATAACGCACCATGGTTAGCACTTTTATAAACAAAGGATTGTGAGCAAGAGTAACATCCATAATCAAAGCATCTCTACTTGTGTGAAGAAATAGCCTCATGAAACAGGTCCCACTTCAATTTTTCTCTCCTTCGTAGTTAGGTTAGAAGACAGTGAAAATAATTTCTTAACTCTCATGTTGGTTAACACATGATCTAAACAGACTTTCCTTGGAGACTTAGCTGGACTATTTTAAGGTTTTTAAAATTCATTTTACTTAGCCCTGGAGGAGATTAAAAGCATTCACACAACTAGTGACAATGCCTTGGCTGCAGAACTGGTGATTTCTTAAACTGCTTCTGCAGCTAGACATGCACAAGTAGATTTGTCTATAACCAGACATCAAAAAATAGTAGTGAAGACAGAATAAGTTGGCTTAGTAGCTCAGGTTAAACTTCTGAAACCCCTATAGACTGAACTTGAGCTTTTAAACTGACTTAATAGTCAACCTTCCTTGTCTTCACTAATATTAATACGACATAGGAAACATACTCTCTCCCTGTGCCTTTCCCCCCACTTCTGACTGGTCGGTAACACAAAAACCAGCCAGCCTTGTCATTCTGGCAGAGGCTTCTGTGAGACTGCTAACAAGTATCTAGAGATTCCAAGATTTCATGGGGAATGGTGTCGCATAGTGCAACCACAAACCTTATTCTATGGCAGTGGTTTTTAAACTTTGTTTTACTTGGAGAAATGGCAAGTCTGTTTCTCTTGGCTTATTAAACTCCCTTTTGATGGGACATCTATGCAAGTACCTGCAGGTTTAGGGCTCTGAGGAGTCTGTGGCATTATTCTAAATTTCTCCAATTCCACCTGTGAGCAACACTAATTACTAGACCTTTCTAATTCCCCTCCACACCATCCTGGCACACAAGTGGTCCTGTTCAAAACCTAGTCTCGTGTGTAACTTCCATACATACAGCAGGTATCAGCTGTGGGGATTCATTGATATGCTCTGTGCCTAGTGGCCTCAAGCAAAATACCAACCATACAGTAGCCGTATGTCAGCCATACAGTAATGCAACAACCTTAGGGAGGGACAAATAAAAAAAAAAAAAAAAAAAAAAAACAAACACCCAAGCCACCAAAAAACAACACACACACACCTTATGCATCATACTCTTTGGAAAAAGAACATCACACGCTATTTCTGCCTCTTGATCTTTTACCCCACTTCCACTCTTGCTCAAAAGCCTAGAAGAAATGGTGCAAAGCAAGAGTTTCCCCGGAAAAAGCAAGCTAACCACTGAGATTTATAAAATGACCCATAAAAAAATTGAAAGGGCACGACTTTCAATGATGACATCTGATCAGCATCTTGGAAACATCTCCTTTGCCGCGTCTGCCAGAGCTAAAATGTGGGCTATCTATTATATCAGCCTCCAGCAGTTGTGAATTACTTGCAAGCTTTACAGAAACACCTTGTAACTGCCAGAAATCATACTGCAGTCTTAAGAAAACTATTCCCAGAAATCACAATTGCAAAGAAGTGGGAGGAAAATAATCAAATTTAACAAACAGCAAATTAGACTAATCTGTGGGAAAGCTGAATCCCTTTTACATTACCTTGCTTACCTTTAAAAGTTCTCAAAAGCAGAAAGGCCAGCAGCTAAATTACCTAATTCACATTTACCATAAATGCACTTTGAAAATGTTACAACCCCAAATGAATCCCACTTGCTTGACATCCCTGTTCCTTTCCACACCACTGTCAGAACATGTGGAACGTGTATCACAAATAGACATGAATTTCTTATATCCTTCTAAGAAAAGAATGAATTAACATTCCTCAGATCCTGATTTTTTTCTTTAGACACAGACAAAAGGACAGAATATTCCTATGTATTCTACATTTCACATCCTACATTAAGAGGCTAAAAACTCCCAAGTTCAATCATTCATCTAAATTTTAGAAAACAGGATTAGCAACTGAATGGCAAATTAGCAGCTGTAAAATTGAGCATCTCTGCACATCACTTAAAAATCACAAGTTATCTGCTCAAGCAGTTTAGCTACTTTGTTACATTTGTACCCTGCATTTCACTATGGGTGAGCAACAAGAATGAAGTGACTGCACCAGAATCAGATCAATTATCAGTTTTGTCAAGAGTTTCATCCTTGCAGCAATCCTAGATAATGATCATTTCCAACAATCTAGAGCGATTTATATAACCTCAGCACAAAAAAGTTCATTTAAGTACTGCTAGATCAGGAATACAGCTGTAGATTTTCCACAGAAATGTGCAGAAACACCACTGGGTAAATGATTAATGGAATAACATCAGAATGGAAGAAAAGCTGTAAATGCAGGACTCTAGCCAGAAGGCATAACGAAACCAAATTAAAGAAGTTTAGAGCAAAACAATTCCCTAAAACATGGCAAGTCTTCCAGTAATTATATTTTGAGCTATTTAAAACCCTTTTTTTCCCCAGTTTTGTGTGGTGGGATTTTCTTTTCTTTTTTTTTTTTTCTTTTTTTTCTTTTTTTTAAACACATGAAGCACACCTTCCTTACTAAGGAATTCCTGCAAAACAAACCAGAAAACTAAACATCATGGAGATAGAAACACAGCTTTGTGCCCTCCAATCCTTTAAATGTTAGGCTACTAGAAAAGCAGCGGGTGGGGGAATGAGAGGGTGGTGGACAGAATGTGCCTATTCTCCAACCTTCTCCAGCCCCTGCTCAAATATTCCATGTTCAGAAACATAAAAGGAGGAATCCTGAAGGTTGATTTTATTCTCTTTGGAGCTCCCTGACATCACTGTTTTTAACATTCGGTTTCCATAAATCCAGAAGTGTCATAGATGATGTATGGTTCAACTCTGCAAGGAATGTGCCATCCTTTTTGAAGTTCTACTTCCAACTTTGTTTACTACTGAACCATTGAAATATTATGAAGCGTTAACTGGCCTATTATCAGAGCGTGTCTGTTCCCTATCAGGGGTCCCCTTTGTCACTGGCTTCCGTCACACCTTGTATCTGATTAACACACTATAGGATAACATTGAGCTACACAGATCTGCTTTGTGTTCCCTCACAGCTGATGAAAAACAGATTTTCCTTTTCACTTTAATGTGGTTGCCCTTTAATTGGGTCTGTAATAGGGTTCATTTGATGTGATTCCTCATACTAAACTAAAACTGCTATACAGTAAGTAGAATGCTCATTATGTTCAAGGCTGTGCTTGGTGATATGTTACATTCTTCATTACTTAACCATCCCTAAAACACACAGTTTACATGAAAGGTTAAATTAACCATTTATTAAGAAAGAAAAGATTTGTCTTGTCTAGCCATCCAAAAGTTGATCATGTCATTTGAACTACGTGCCTCTATAAACCAAGGAGAGAAACAGATGTTATGGATCACCTTCTGCAGGTGTCTACAACACCTACCTTTAGGGCAAGTACCACTGGAGGGCAATCCATTTACAGGTCAAAAAAATCCTTCTGCCACTTACACCTGTGCAACCCAGAGTGAATTCTTTGCCATAAGGTTCATGACTAAATATATTTTGATGGGAAGCTAACAGAAACCTGTGATATGAAACTAATGGAAAGGCAGAGAAAAAACATTTATGCTCCCTAAATTCAGGTGCCTACCTAAAATGCACACTGTCCATAGGGTTCCTATATTGTCTATAGCTGAAGAGAAAATTTTTCCCATTTTATCACATTGGCAAGCTGTTATGAAAGTAACAGACATCAGTGGTTTGGCTCACCTTCCTAATATTACAACTACAAAGAGCAAGTAGCAATGCGAGAAGGAAATCTGTCCAAGGTTTATGTGAAGACAAAACCAAATCAGAGCACACCCACCCTTATCTAATGCTGTCTGCAGTGTGGTTATTCCTCTAGTGCAGGTAGACCTTTTCCTGCTGGTGCGTGCTCTTTGCCACAAAAAGCTACCAGCACCAAAGTAGACTGATTGCAAATCTAACAATGCAGATGTTGATCAGTGAAAACATATGTCAACAGCCCAGCCTGCAGCCCCACACCCTCACTGCTCTTCTGCCCACTTCTCTGCATTCATGACTGCTGGAGGATAACAGGGGAACAAGAGGCACCACAGGAAGGGGGAGTCTTGGTAAGTGAAGGGAGAACTTTTTTTCCTGGAGTGACTACAGCACTCTTCATGGAAAGAGGACACCAAGCTGGAGTCAAAGGTTATCTATTTTCAGAGTACGCTGCCTATTCAAATAAAGCCCACACCAAATCCCTGTGGTCTGCTCTTCCTTGATTCCAGGAGCACTGGCCAACGTCTTGCACAGCTGGCCCCAAATCCCAGAGCACTGAGGGTTCACAGCACATTCCTGTTTCTTATGTGAAATTCCAGCATTCCCAACATGGAGGGTTTGTGTCAGGGCACTTAACTAACATGGAAAGATGCAAGCTGTTCATTAACATAGCTTTCCTTGAGGCAAAAGGTATTTGGCATTCATTACAAATACTTGGGGCAAAGAATGAAAGCTGGAAAAACACCTTAGGCATAAGGCCCTTCCTAAATCACACGGACAATGCTGTAGCTATCTAGAAGATGTTTGCCTCTGCAAGAAGCACAATGATCCACTCTTGGTCGTAAAAGAATCAAGATGGTAAAGCAGGCTAGGATTCAAAGCTGTAAAAACACCAAATAGGAAAATGGGGGGAGATGGGGAGGGGGAAGCCTTGGACTGCACAGCCCAAGGATCTGGATATGGTTAATTAAATATACTTTCAATAAATGAGATAAATCAGTTAACTGAAATAAGACTGAGCTAGGAGCAGAAAAAGAATGAGAAACCTGAGAGTAACAATCACCTCAGCTCTTGATAATACTCTTTAAGGAGAACAGAGTAAAACCATCTCAAGTATTTCTTTCCACAAGCTTTGAGTTGCAGGTGTCCAGGCTTCTGAGGCAAAGGGAACTTCATTTGCTCAAGACTCCTATACCAGCTGTTTATTGCAGGCTTTCAGCCGAGCCACGAGACCTGTCCCGCTGTAGGTGTACAAGTGTGCTGAACTAGCTGCTTGGTGTCAAGACTCAGCCCATAACACAAGACTGAAGCATTCCTAAATCATCAACGCAGCCTTTCTTTTTGACAAAAGGAACATCTTGCATCTACCACTGCAAAGCTGAGACTCCCCAGTACATACTATGCTAAAGCAGCACATCTGTTTCAGTTCATCAACAGCAGAGTCCAGCCAAGCTATATTAAACAAATCATCACTAGTGTAACATTTCCATAATTTCTGTGACAATTACTTTACTACAGAAAGCATATCTCCCCTAAGGCTTATAAGGCATCTGATTTTCTTCAATGTTATTTCAATCACACTATATAGAGCTTATTGATGAGTGAAAGAAGCATTTGTCTCCCTGAGAAGAAATTACTTTCAAATCTCTATTCTCCAACATTTAGTTTCTGATTTTCATCATCAGAGGAACTAATCCTGTCAGCATGTACAGAACAAGAAGACTGAAAACGTAAGTTTTTCTTGTTGTGGATTTATCACAGATAAGGAGTTTCACCAATCTTAAGAGACTATGTCTCTTTAGACACCTCAGAAAGCACTGGTTGTGTAAAATTGCCACACAACCAAACACCTCAGCGTTTACAGGCTACTTTACTGTATCCTCTGAGCTGAACAGCAAAACACCTATTAAGATCTGAGGATTTCTGGTCCTGGGAGACAAAGCACAACCAGCCTACAACATTGCCGAGAACACAGTCAGTTAGTGGTTCTCTCTTCCAGATAAGAGGGCATATTGTCCTTCCTGTTCCCCACAGGGGCGTGGTGTTAGTAACAGTTTATGCAATTTATAATCCAACAGCTAAATAATAAAGCTAAAAAGACCTTCCCAGAAAGGGAACTCACCTAACTTTCCAGTGAACACCATTCTAAGCATGGCACTGCTCCACGACCAAAGAAAAAAAAAAATAGTTTACCACCACACAAACTACTCTCAGTATGTGCTTGGTAACTTCTCCCCTACCCCCGACAATAGCAGTAACACATAATTTCCTTCCTTTATTCTTCCTCAAGGTCCTAGAATTCCTGTCCAGTCCTTCTTGCAAGTTGAGAAGCCTTTGCCATCCATTATCCTAGCACTCCTCATTTACTCATGGCTAGCATAAAGATTACCTCTTCTTAGGAAGGAAATAAAAAGTCAAATACATTTTACTTGATGTTAATATTAAATATGAAGCTATGTCTTAATGTATTTATTCTTCTAAATTCTATAAATTAATGTTGCTTGATAATATTACTAACATAATTTTTCAGTAACTAGATAGTACTGTGTACCGTGTTGTAAAGCTTCCCCATACGAGCAAATCAATGCCTAAGACACTTGGAAATTGCACTGGCCCACAGACAAAATAAGCATTGGAAGCACCCAAGATTGTCTGGCCTCACACAGAAGATAAAAATCTTTCTACTGTTTCCACTGGAGATGTCCCTGGAAATAACTGATCTTGATAAACTGAACATAATGCCCATCATAAATAAGTACTAAGTGTAAATTCATCTTAGTTGGAATCTTGCCCTTAATGAATGTCAATGGCAACTCTGCCACAAACTAGTAGAGCACGATTTTCATTCCATACCTCCATGAACCAAAACCAGAGCCAGATACAAGAATTCCAACACAGAAAGTATTATGTCATTTTACTTCTTTCTTAAAGATGAATATTAAATTAGAAGGCATTACTAATGAGTGTAACAGAAAAAGACAGAATAGATTACAGTATTGTATGTCTTACGCTATATTAAACCCTTCAGAGAACAAGTTGCAATACATGTAATTCAACTAAAGAAGAACCTAAGCAGATGACAGGAAAAACATTAAGGTAGTCAAACACCACTTGACTCAGAGTTGAGTTCTCTGACTATAAGATTTAATTTCATGATTACTACTCTACACTCAAAGTAATGTGCAGTACGTACAATCCTAAGACACTACAAAACACTGAAATTTCTTTTTGTTGATAGAAGTCAATTCAATACACAGGCCAGGAGGAATTTTAACAACGAAACACACTTTTAAGTGGAATCAGTTTCAGTGTCTTTACTTCAATGAAGAACATCCTAGAAAATATTAATGCTTCTAGAGTCAAGGATGCGCAGAAGCAAATTATACATGCTACAAGAGCTGATAAAGCAATAGCACTTCACAATTTAATATGCTTTCTTTTTTTCCCAAGTTAGCAGTTTAATACAAGACAACTGTCCTAAAAATTTATTGTGATCAATAGATAGTTGGACAAACTAAGTAAAGCAGCTAAAGGAAACCTATCCAAGAGTTGAAGATAATATTTAAAAGTTCAAATACTGACTGTTCCCCAAGCAGAAAACAACCAGTTTCAGAATCACCGCCCACATTTTCTTCTGGAAACAAATATTGGCACCAGGCAATGGAGAAAAGCTGAATAAAAGCTGCTGGGTAACAAGAGCCATTTGTTTGGAGAACTAAGAAATAATGAAAGCTTGACATACTTATGTAATGTGATTAATTTATTTAAGTATAAAAGCACTATTTAAAAGTGTCTGTAGTGTAAAGCTAACTGGTATGAATTTTCTTAGTATAAATGCACTTTTTGGAAGCTTGGTACGCAGCCTAGATTAACAATTGTTATTGTCCCATGAAAATTGATCTTTTACCTACATAATTAGAAAGCTGCACATGAAAAATATTCTCAGTTTGCAAGTTACTAATACTTAGTTTTTAGTACTATCTCACATAAAGAGGTTCTTGGAGGACAGATGATTAAGGGGAAAAAAAAAAATCAGACCTACCGCTATAATATCCAGTGTGTTGTCACAAACTTTGCGAATCTCAGCATTTTTATCATGCATCAGGTCTATAAGATATGCTGGAGCCTCTGGAAAGAAACTGTTAAGGATAAAAGTTATTTTGCTGGTTTTGCCCTGGGTTCTTCCAACTGTAAACTTCATTAAGAACCACAGTCAGGAATTTTCCATCACATGTGAAGTGCAGCAGCCTCCCTCCAACCACTTTTTTTTTTAAATCACATTTTAATATTAATATACCCAAATACTCTTCAAAATTGCTGAAGAAAAGCTACACAACCCTTACAAAGAAAATACATTCTGATCTGTTACAGGAAATCCATGCACCTAACATGTGCACTGGCTTGAGGTAGTCCAACAGGCATAGATTCTGTGGAACAATTTAATGGTTTGAGACTTATTTTTGTAATCTTTAGGGAGTTTTCTTGTTTTTCCAATGCATTTTTCTCAAAAACATTGAAGATAATCTATTGTTCAAATGATAGCATTAGTACTAGTCTTTGAGCAAGAAAAGCATTGCTCAAACATTGGTGTTTTATCATTACAGATGTAAGAAGAGAGGCTATTATTACTTTTTTAAATGTGTATTTTTTAAAGCTAGCCACCTAGGCATCCAAACAGGAGAGAAAGAACAACATCCCAAATAGCTTCTCAGTTATTCCACAGAGCTTGAAGTAAAAAGGACATTAAGAAGTAGTCCTTGTACTGTTAGCAAAGTAATGACTAAGCCATTAGCCCTACAAAAGCATGATTTAACCTATTATTTATGTTTAAATAAAATTTAACATTCAATTAAGGCCCTCAAAGACTACTAGTGACTCTTTTCACAGTTTTTGGATGATTTGAGTCAGCTTAGCATCAGCAGTGATTGAAATAATAAGTAGTAAAGAATGAATACGAGTTATAAGTACCATACAACCATACAAAAACATTGAACAGATCCATGACACGAGGAAACTGAAGAACAGATTCAGTCATCAACTGACAGGAAAAAAGGAAAAAAAAGAAGAAAGCCAGGAATAGAAATCAAAGTCTCCACACTGGGAAGATGATGGGAGACTTATGCCAAATATAAAATTCAAATAACACTTAGGTGGAAGAAAAATACAGAGCAGGCATTATTTACGTTGTCTACACTGATATAAGAAAAAATGCTATCACAGTATTTTAATGCATCTAACTTCAGACTATGCAATATATATGTATAATGGTGCAGTGCAAGAAGTTTGTCTATGTTCTATGTAAGCTTTTCTATGTACTATGATTTTGACTACGATTTGCAAAAAAATTCACAGTAATTCAGACTGGATAGGAACTAACAGTCATCTGTTCCAGTGATCCTCCCTCCTACCCCTCTCCCTGTTTCAAAGCAAACTAACTTTTAATCTTTACTATTAATCTTGCAGTCCCTCTACATGCCTAGGCTGCTTGGACTTTTTCTTCAGCTGAAATAAACCATTTACAAAGAAACCTTTGAGATCAGGAGGTTTATGCAGAAGAAATATAGGCTAAACATCAGTGATGGCAAATTAAGTGCTGTAATTCTGGATGTTTAATCTTTAAAAAGATACGGGTTTCCTTGATAATGACATCTCTGGTGGCTTGGTGGAAGACCATCTGATAAAATACATAGATGATCTGGCAGACAAACTCATCATCTTCCTGTTGAGCTGCAAGGAAAAAAAAAAGAAACAACCCACAACTTCAGATCTCACACTAGAAGCTCTTGATGCTTAGAGAAAGCCCAGCTCTTTCATGTCAGCTTGACAGTTCATTGGTATGTGAGAGATTTCAGCTCCTGACAACGCAAAACTTAGTGTTTTCTTCCCTGCTCCAGTCAAGCAGAAAGACCGCAGAGTGCAGCAAGAGTTGTGGAGGTGTGGGAAAAATCAAATCTATTAGACCACTAGTCAGTATCTCTCTATCAATAATGGAGTAATTGCTCCTCCTTTCATACACAGAACACCTGCCCTTGCCTTGCAAGGGAAAATGAATGCTGCAATTACAGCACAGCTACATCAACTAAACTTCTCTGAAAAAGAAGACCTAAAAAAATCAAACATGGCAACATACCATTTAGAAGCTCAATGAGTGCAGGGATGATTCCAGATTTAGCCAGCAGAGCAGCGCATGAGTCATCCATAGAAACCGTTCCAATCATTATCACCACTTCTAAAACGAGGTCATCTTCTGCAGAACCTGGTAAATCAGAAGGCAGAAAGTATTACCTCTCAGAAATTCTTAATCTTGTGGCAGTTGTATATTTATCTGTAGATACGATTCTGTTCTTCAGTGTTATGTTTCCCCAAACAATCACAAATTATAAGGGTAAACAGACTCTAGTGTGAAAGGGCACTCTAAGGATTCTTTGAGTGACTCTACTTTGAAAGAACTAACCAAACTTTGTACAGACCTGGTTTTAGCTTATCCTTGAGGTATGGAACCAGTTTGTACTCTTTCAGCACAAGTTCCCAGTCCAGATCTGGTAAAGTCAAATTTGCAAGTGTTCCCAGGCATTCAATCACAAATTCCTCTTCTTCATCATTTGATATTTGAGCTGCTAAATCACCAACATAATCCTAAAGAAAATACAACAACAAACATTACAAGTGAATAATGTGGGGTTCTGAAGAAGTCAAAACTTGGTGAAATCAAAACTAGCTATCAAAAGAACACTGAGACTTTTCTCCTGAACTGAGGACTAATAAGGCAGCTTCAATTTCAGATGAAGACTAATCCAAGAAAATATTTCAGTATTCTTCCTCTCCAATCTTTCACTTTCAAGAGATGTGGATCATTTGGTTCAGATATTCCAAAAGTAGCTACTACACAGACAGTTTAAGAAAGCTGTTAGAAAATAAGGGAAAAGATAGCAAATACCATACTGCATTAGTGACAATAATGGAGTCCCCTTCCTAAAGATTTTAAGAAATAACTACAGAATTTTCTGGGGACATGAACAGGGGAATCATGGATTCTGCTTACTAATTCTATACTGTTTTAAGACAATTTGATATTCAATCCTCATTTTAACAGTACATTTAAAATTTCCACAACTAGGATGTTTCGTTTCCTCATTCTTTTGAAAGGGCAGCTTTACACAGTTAACTAATTTTAAGATTTCAAATACTTAATATTATCCACTTATACAAAACACTTAGCACAGTGAAAAAAACCAAACCCAACCACTTTATTTTGCCCTCTAGCTCTAAAGGCAGAGATTTAGGATAACAGTTAATTACTATGATGTGCAACCCAGCAGCTGGGTTGCTTTTTTTGTTGTTGTTGTTTGCTTGTTTTAGTGTGTTTGTTTTGGAACTGGGACTTACTGGATACAGGGTAAGATCTGTTTTCCCTGTAAGTGAGGAATCCAAACCCTGATCTACCAACCAAGATAGCCTTATAAAACAAAACATAAATCAGCCCATGACAGCCAAGAAAATTTAAACTGGACACCCTGTAAAGACAAAACACAGCAGCTCTCCAAAGCCAGTCTTTTCCAGTAGGAAGAATCAGAGATCACATTAGTACTTACAATAAACAGGCTTTTAGTTGGCCCATCATGTTGTGAAATATTCCTGATCATCTTCATTAACAATGGGTCCTTAAATTTCAAAGCCCGCTTCATTAGCATTTTCAAACCATTTCCTGAAAGGAAACTAACACTTAGGGAATTCTCTAAATAAAAAAAAAAAGAAAGAAAGAAAAAGAAAAAAAAAAGAGAAAAGTACTGGCCTAACAAAAAACACCACCACACACACACACACACAAAAGCAGCTTTAAAAGTCTAAAAGGAAAAAGTGAAGAATCTGGACAAGGAACTATTTCTTCTTCCAAGTTTAAAGTTGAAAAGCAAAGACCTGCTCTGTATAAATTCTGTAGCTTCTCTAAAACAACTACTATGACCATATCTACTGGTGGGACACTTGAAAAGTCAAATAATGAAATGCTTCAGGTGTGCTTAGTCATTTATTCAGACCAAAAAAGGTTCTAGATCCAAATCATTATCCTATCATCAAGTGCAGTTAGCGAGGTGCAGCACAGCTGTTGGTGCTAGCTCAGAGACTTCTCACTCCATGGAATAAATACATCCTTATGGTTTTAAAAGATTATTTACCAGTCATGTAGAATATTATGTGGGAATAGACCTAACAGACGCACACAAATCTGAAGTACGCGATCACACAGGGCAAGTCCCACTATTATCATTATGTTTCAAAAATATCACCTTGCCTATCTAATACATGCTACTAGCTTGAATTTCAATTGTACCTTTAATATAAAATTGGATCTCCCTGCTGCCCCTTCTACAGAGCTATGGATGGAATTTTAAAGTGGAATTGCTGTCCATAGAATCCATTGATTTCAATTGTTCCTTTTAAAGTCTAGTAATTTATTGCAATAGTTCATAGTGAAAATTTTGAGCACAAGTGAGAATTAGAGCTATGAAATAGTAATGTTCCACTTAAAACTGCCACTATGAAAATAATGAAGCATTAAAAGCAATTTAGGGAGCTACTGAATGAAATGCTAAAACCCAAAAGATGCTAAATTTTAAAAAAATATATATAAAAATACAACTAAGTTACATCACTGTGCCATTAATTTGGTACTGGCAGGTGAAACACTGATGAGCTGAAAACGGATTTTAGGCATCAGGAAGAAGTCTTTATCTCTCCATACAGCCATAGTTTTCCACAGTAATATCATCAGTGTGTTTTATAGTACTACATGCATATGAGGTGTGGATCTACTGGAGTCAAGTTCTGAAGAGAAAGATCTGGGGGTCCTGTTAGACAGCAAAATGACATTGAGCAAGCAGTGTGCTCTTGTGGCCAGGAAGGCCAATAGAATCCTGGGCTGCAT
>JAOXJM010000004.1:3519072-3552471 GCA_026413425.1 Tringa solitaria
TGGACTAGATGATCTTTATGGTCCCTTCCAACTCTAAAAATTCAGTGAAATTCAGAGAAGTGGGCATGTGTGGCTACTCAATGTCACTCCTGCAACCAAGACCAATTTTGGTGAGGATATAGCCATTTACTTGCAATCATTACCCAAACAGGTGCATTTTGTTTCTTAAAAATACATATATACATTTATAAATAACTCAAATATATGATTTTTATATGTAAGTATATCTAAAGTGTTGTCATCTCCAAGAAAACAGTAAAATCTCAGTATGTTTACCTTCACAGATAAGTTGTACATTTCTTTTGTTAGCAGCAAGGTTAATACAGAAAGAAATAAGTTCCAGGTCAACTCGCTCATCAGGACATTCGAAAAGCATCTTCATTAGCTGCCGAGAAACACAAGCCCAGTTAAGTCATTAATCTTTCCAATGCATTAGAAAAGCAATGTTATGACGTCATCTACAGTACCTTTTTTAAAAAAAATAAGTTATATTCAGCATTTCTACAGGAACAGTAAAGTTATAAAGGTCAAGGGTACAAGATGTACAGTTCCATTATTTGCGGATAACAATGCTTATAAAGTGCCAAAACTGGCAGTCACTCATCACCTCAAATTAATTTGGGTTAGTTACATTTTATTGCTATCACTGAAATTTTTAGTGTTTTTTTTAAAGTTGTAAATGGATAACTTTGGTCTGAAAGTTTAGGTAGACTTAATATAGAAAAAAACCCAACCCACAAGTTAGTTCCACAGAAAGCCAGATTAATACCTGGTTGTTTAATAAAACTATGTCTCTAAACAGATACTTAATTACAGATTAATTCTAGTGGTATTTTGCTTTGAGATTACTCCTCAACATGTAAATTAGTTGTATCTGCAGCAACGTGCTTCACCTTCGCAGTTTCTATTGCTAGAGCTGAACACTGCCACATACCAAAGACTTTTCAGTAGTAGTCCTATTCTTTTGGTAATGGGACAGAACAACCTGAGTTAACACAAGTAGGCAATTGCATATAACCCTGTTCCAACTGTTCAGTAAGTGTCAGTGAATTCCCAGGTGATTCCTTAGGCAAATGATCTATGGATTGCCATCATTTTATACACTTGGCACCTGTATTGTCCATTACATCATAGGCTATCTAGCCTCGTTTTGTTCAATATGAACATTTTTTGAAATGGCATATTGAATAATCAAACATGACTCAAATACATCCGTTTCTTTTTCCCTTTTTCCAACTATGTCAAACAAGTTGCACTGAGGGAGGCTTCGTCATTGAGGGCCTGCAGGACATCGCCCTAGTTGCTCCTAAAACCCGCTCAGTTCATAAGACACATTGAGATTACAATGCAAAGCAGCATGATGACAAGACAGATTACTGAAAGCAGAAACAACTGAACCTAGAGATAAGCGGGACATAAAGTACAAAAAATGTAGCTCAGTTTGTGTCAAAAGAAGGAAAAAAAAGTAACAACTAATCATTAAGTGTTTGTGTGCTTGCCCCCTGGTGGAAAGACAGTTTGTAGTGCATTAAAAAGTAGAGAAAGTGGGTGAACAACCCACTTAGAGGAAAAAAGAGACAACAGGATTGCAGGAATTTCACTCCAAAGTATTTTACTACAGCAATTCTGTATGTTTATCTATTATCAGACAGCAGGCTGTCATTCCAAAAGGACCCAAATAAAATCAAACAGAATCAACTATGTCACAATATAAGTTATTCATCTTTTTGTCTGGGACTTTCATGTTCTGATTTAAAAGCTCTCATTGATTTCTTCCTCCCTTACTTAAAAAGGTAGAATCAGATTTCCCTAGGTTGTTTTAAGAACTTATAAAATCCCTAGTTTATTAAATCCGTAGGCCTGACAGTCACATAAGAGTGAATTAACCAGAGAAGAAAGTTGCCACTTAACAAGTAGAACATGAGCATTCAAAAATCACCCCCTGCAATTCTTCTGTTACAAAACCTTTAAAAACAGATTTTTAAAACCCTTCAAATAATTTGAAGGGAAACATTCTCATTACTTACACAATACGAAATCTGTGGAAATTAGATGTTTAACAAGATGGGATTACACTGTTAATTACTGAACTACTTCTCTATAAAAAGGAAAAATATATCCAGTTTCAATTAAAGCTGTTCAAATTTTAAAATAATAGTTTTGTACGAGCTCCATGTTTCCCATTATGTCTTCATTTAATTTGATTGCTTCTTGTGCCACTTCAAAAGGAAGAGTAATTGCTGCCAAATAGGAAATATTAAAATTAAATTTGTTCTGCTTTTACTATGTCCATTGTCATCTTTTACTGATTTAACAGGAAGGCAGTAAAAAGACTGCAGCATGTGCAATGAAGAGGCAGTAGTGTTCAATCAGACAAGTCCCATATTGAGTATCAGATACCACAGACCAGGACTGAAATCACTGTGTCTAGACTCTCTGGCACCTGCCTTCACTTATTTACCAGTGACCAGAGGCCAACCCCCACAGCTCTCTGTTCACATACACCTCTGTCCAACCCCCTCCCCAAGCCCAGCTCAAACATCTTTGAATGATTATGCCAGAACTGCATGCCTCAGGAATCTCTCCTGACCGGCTACTCCCTAACTCTGCTGTTTGAAGTGATGCTCTGGTTTCTGAACTTCAGCAGATAATGGCGGACAGGAGCAAAGGGTGCTGTCAAGAGAGGACGTTTACCAGCATTAAGCTGAAAAGAAGCTTATAGATCAAAGAGGGGCCAAACAGGACAACCGTGGTGGAAAACATGTGGGTAGCTGCGGAGAACCTTGCACACTGCTCTGCGGTAAAATATTAAATATCACCATGACATCACTGCCTAACCATGCCCTTTGATTGGCCAGGTTATTACCAATAAAGGCTTTTATAAGCATCTGGATGGCATTTGCACCTATTTAAACAAAACACGCATTGCTGAGGTCTAAACAGGAATGAACTGTTAATACTCACTTTTAACTGTTACTAGAATAGCACCCACTAACTCCTGCAATCCACAAGGATGTTTACCTGGGACAGCACGCGCAAGCCCTTGTCAAGCACTTCGCCTGTTCAAAATGACAACAGGGAATGGATTTTCCAATCGCTTGCTACAACAGCCAAACATTCATTATTGACTATTTGCCAGTTTAGATGTACACCTTTCCTCAAAAGGAAAAAAAAAAAAAGCCCACAGAAGGGCACATACTACTATTGAGAAGAGAATTTTGTTTTCCAGGGTAGAACCTGATGGCAGGTAGTCCTTTCAAAACGGTCATTTTCTTCTCCTGATGCCTTATCCACTTTCCCATGTTTTCTGCTATTTCTGTCTTCCTTAATAACTGTCAAAATTTTGAATATTCATTAATAAAATTTAAGCACCAGTTGTCCAGGTTGGCCCTTTTGAACAATTGGCAGATGCAATCTGTGAATAGCTACATTGACCACTATAAAGCATTAATAGCTATAGGTATCCTTCGAATTTTGGAGTTAGCCGAAGCCCAGTGAAGGCAAAAGACTTGTTTCCTGCTCCCCTAGTCTTTGGATACAGCTCTGTAAGCACTAGTTTGAGCAGTCACAGTCACTGTCTATCAGAACAACAACATTCACCAAAACTCAGAGTATGGTATCACTGAAGTTTCCACAGCTCCTTACATTTGGCACTGGGGGTCTAAGAGCCATGCCAAGATTCCCTGAAAGCACGTCATAAACGAGCCCTGAAACGCAGTGCATGAATTCTGGTTTGGCCGGTAACTGCTCAGAACAAAGCAGGTCCCTTATATCACGCAAATGCCTTAAAATGTAGTTGCTTTTGTGGCAGAAAAGGCAGTCAGCAGGATGTTTACAAGACCATCTTGAAACATATACTAGTTATTCCTACCAGTTCTCCCCTCTCTATTTTCCAAAATCCTCCTGCATTTAGGAAAACATCCCTATTTTTATCATGAGGTAGCGACCAGAAAGATTCTGAAAACTTTCCATGGCAACTTCCCATTCTGGATGTATTTTATGTTAAAAACATGTTTGGCAGAAAAGAACATATCATGGTACAATTCTGAAAAAGCTACTGGAGAGCTTTTGCAATTATGCAACACAGGCTTTCTCAACTTCAGCCTCATCAGGACTGAGAAAAAAAAAATCAATAAAATATATTTAATATATTTGGTACTTGTTAAAAAAATTTTAAAAAAATCCCAAACAACCATACACACAAAAACCATACGCCCATGATATTGTGTCTGTGCTTTGATGAAAGACTATGAGTAGAGACAAAATGTTATGCAACAAACTGTAGCCTGAAAGATCAGTTCAGAGCCTTCCATAGTCTTCAAGCCTCCCCTGTTGTACCTGCCTACAGTTGGAAAAGGAATTGTCATGTAGCAACATAACACTGCTTGGCTGGTTTCCAGTTCATATCCTGTAATACTGGAGACGTTGAAATTTTGATACCCAATGGGATCAGAAAAGAATGCCTTCAAAAACTGTAAAGGAAATACCTTCCACAAGGTTCCCTAAGGACCTGCTGTGCACAAGCTTTAATCTCTTTCAAGCGTTCCTGATCTTCTGTAGAAATTCATCAGGTCACCCGTATTTTTACCAATTATTGATGCAGCTCAAGCGTTAGCAGCACTGACAGAGAATATGTCACCCCTCCTTCTTCTGGGCACCATTAAAGGACACCAAGAACCGTCAGGCTGCCCGAAGAGTAGGTGATTCGCTATGGACCGCGCAGCATCGTGGTTGTGGCTGTTCCCACTTTAACCTGCGGGTGTCAGTGCGAGCTCTGCTATGAGTGAGGAACGACCACGCAGAGGCACAGAAGCCTCTCATCAACCTCATCATATATAAAAGCACGTACCTGCGGGATACAGTCTGTGTATGCAAACATCGATTTAAAGCGATCATCCATGCTTATGTGATAGAGAATACACATTGCAACTTGTTTGTAGTTTTCATTTGCTAGAAGTAGAAAAAAAGTCCATATTAATATACGCCAAGTATCTCAAGTGTTAAAGGGGAAAACAAAAAGCATTAAAATCCTAGCTAATATCAGAAAAATGAGAAATGCCACATTAATGAAAGTGTCTTGCCTGGCATATCCAAATGAACAACATGCAAAGGGCATGCTAACTACTCCCCCCCTCTTCTCAGCACCTCAGAACACTACCTTAACCCCACTTTGCAAGGAATGTATTTTGTGAAAGGAACATTTCATAATGACAGGCCATCCAGAGAAAGCCTTCATCAGTTTCCAGTTAGGAAATTAAATATCAAATGTAATGTCGATTTAGCTGTGGATATTCCTGCTGAAATAACAAGGTTGTCTCAAAGTGAAATGATAAACAATGCACCAATGCCAGAGAGAAAAATAAGAACTACCACTGAAGTGTTGTAGAAAGAATCCATTGCCTTTCAAGTAAGTCACATACTGATTGTTTTATTACTTCAAATGGTAATAGTATCCTGCAGGTGCCTTTTGTGTTTCATACAGCTCAAAAACAATGTTAGGATATTTTCACATTAATACTTACCAAAGAGAAAAAGATTCTCAAAAAAATTTGGGGCAGTTGATGTGAGTAGGCTGTGAAATATTTAACTGAAAGGTTCTATAAAACCAACTTAGACAAACATACAAATGTTTAAGAACAACACAGATGAATTTGATCCTGACTCACTGGTAAAATCTGGAGTGAGCATTCTTTTGAGCTCTCTTCTAGCCCTGCACCAGCAGGATACTGGCTATATATGGGATAAAATATTCATCTAAATATGTATATTAGTTAGACTAGGATGTAATAAGGTCACCAACTCAGAATTTATTCACAGCTCTTGTACAACTAATCAGAAATATCCTACCTCCCACTTCTATTTAAGCTAAGTTAGAACATATCTGTTTAACACTCTGGCAAAACATCAAGACCTCAAACAGCAACAAACACAGCTACATTTTTCTTCTGCATACATCATTGGGAGCTGGAATTTCCTTTAAGCAGCAAGGATATGATGCCTTTATCCTGAGAATGCACATTTGTGCCTTTTATCAAAATTGAATTACCAAAAAAGACCTATGAAACCCTTCTGGCAGTTGCCATACAACAGTGAAATATTCTTTCCCATGCCAAACCTAAAAACATAGCTGATCTATCCAATCCTTCTGGATTCTTACCTGTTTGAAAAAACACCACTTGTATCTCAATTTTCCACACTTTTAACAGCTGGAGAAAGGATAATGCCCAAATTTGAAAGCTATTATTAAAATAAAAGCACAGACAGTACTATAGTCACTAAAGCATACACACTGTTTAAAGCCAAATGAAGCCTCTGTCATCTTTCGGGCTTCTTTTGTGACTGGGCATCTTACCTACCTATTCACTCGTAGCGACATTGCAAATCCAACAATTACATGAAAAAAACTTCCTATACATACCGTTAAAGGCTTCTCCTAAGCAAATATAATATTTTAAAGAGTAAATTATGCCTTCAAATTTCATTGGGTTAGGAAAAAAGAGCTGTTTACACTGCTCTTAACACTTCTTTCCATGCCTCTATTTAAAACTCAAACATCAAGACTCAAATTTAGGACTCAAATTACAATTACACTTTGCTGGATAACGCCGGAAACGTGAAGTAAAAGGTAAGCCGGTATAAAAGCAAGGAAAGTTGGCTCCCCAGAACAGCAAAAGAAACCACATTGAAGTTGGACCAGACCTTCAGTAGGTATGAACTGGTAGTCAGTCAACAACAATGATGCTAGTTTGTATTTGTTTAACCTCTGGTTTTTTCCTCCTTATTTTTGCAAGTTTCACTTGTGCTAAGAGAAGGCATCAGCTTAGGTACAATCTTACATGTGGTACCAACAGCAGTTTGCTGGTATTTGGCAATCCTGGTTGCTTATTTTTAAATAAAATAGTCTACTATAGCAGCAAATGCCTTCTGTTTTTTGAGAAGAAACACTTTGTATAAATTTCTCTCCCCTTTTTTTAAAGGTCCAGGCTGTCACAATAGACTTTCTGAACAACAGACTTTCTGAACAATGTCTGAACAATACTCTGGGTATCAGTGCTGAGTGACAGCACTGCCTCAGTTTCTATACTGCCAAAATAATCAAAAAGACCTAGATACTACCTGAAGTGTGAAGCATATCTAGAATTCAAATCAATTTATTTTATCTGGATGAACTCTTCGAGAGTTGGTTTTAATGACTGGCACACAATCATTCTCCCAAAGTATTTTCCATAAGGCAGATTTCATGACACACAAAAGGCAGTGACAGCTATAGTTTCAAAAAGAAGAGTTTAATTTAAATTCCTTCTTTCTGTACAGTGCTGTACTGACCCATCTTCCCTGAATTCCCCTATCCTACTATTAACACAGGGAACCAAGAAGAGTTTGGAGCATTTAAGTCATAGGCACTTACTGCAAAGGCTCAGCAAGGCAGTATTTTTCAACTGTAAGCAGGAAAAGAAAACCCTGAATTCTACTAACTTAGAGATGAAAATAAACTACAGAACTAAAGCTCAAAGAAAACTGTGTGCAACTAAACCAGCTTTCAAGTATGCAATGATGTATGCATTTTAAGTTTAATTTCATTTTAATTTCCCAGAAAGGAATGAATTTCAGGCAGATCTCTGGAAGTTTCACTGTCCCATTTTCCCTATAGAACCATTTCTGTGGAGCAAAAAGCAGAACCTGGCTTTTTTTCATGCAAAAGTGGCAATGCATGATCCAAAGAACAAAACACTTTAGGAAAATCAAGAGGAGGTGGTTGTTTCTAACCATAGCCAGCACAATTTAATACATTTGTTAATCTTGTGCTCAATTAGGAAGCATACAGCCTGTTGGAAAGCTGACTGGAAACTGTGCATAGTTTGTCAAAGATTAGGAAAAGAAAAGATTCAACAGCTACAGTGTTTTAAACACTACGCATCATCTTGGAGGCTGAAGATTATATAAAAGGATAAGAAGTGACAGACTGTTTGAAAAATCCACCAAGCCAACTGCCATCCTTTTACACAGGGACTTCACTCCCAAAAATATAAACTGGCAGCTTTTGACTATTACTTGAATATATTAGAACCAAGCTTACTTTTTTATTATTTTATACTCATCTGAATGCTAATGAATAAAGCCCTAAATCAACCATTGTTTAGAGACTTGGCTGTAAAAATTTCAAACCCTGCCCAATACCTGGCTGGAGAACAGCCTTCCAAAGCATGGAAGTAATACCTTTTCTGCTATTTTTGACCACTACTGAAGGCCACACATGAAAAAGCAGACACTGCAAGAAAGACTTCCTTATGACTTGGTACAGTAGGCATGAATTATTCCCCTAACTAGAAAAAGTAAGAGAAAGAAAAGAAAAATAACAAAACACAAACCAACCACCAGATTTCTGCCAAAACCATTCATAAAAATCACCAAAGTTTTGGTGGGGTGCCAGAAAATTGTGGCCTACAAACGCTGGTAGTTCTGAGCATCAAGCTTTTTATGACTGAAGGTGGAATAGCCAAATAGCCTAAAGCAGTGAGGGCAGCCCTGGAAAATAATGGTCTAGTCATTATGATTCTTCTGGTATTTATGGCAATAAAACATGAATCATAATGAACTCATTGGATATTAAATGTGGGGGTCATGAGTACTTTGATAGGATTTCCACAAGCATCTACCATTAATTAACCAAATAATTATTTGAAAGTGTTACTGAATTATCCTTAGTTCTTATACAGCCATTCCAGAGAAATTGGTCATTCCCAGCTGAGTGCAGTTAATGCTTTAACAAACCGGTCATTAACTGCAGTTACTGATTTTGTGGGAATTATTGTGTTATAAAATACACTCAACAGTTTATAGAAACAATACTTAGATTTTTTTTTTTGCAGCTGTAGTTCAGCTGGAGCAGCTGGGATGGAAAAATATCGGGTCCCTCGGGCTGTTTTCACAACTAGTTTTCTGCAAATTAGAGAGGGAAATAAATACATGATGGGTTTGGAGTTCAAAATGGCTTCAGATTTTTAGCCTTTGAACATTAATAAAAAGCCATGTGCCAGTTGTGTGGACCGACGCCTGAATTCCATCTCTTGTTCTAAGGTTAAAGATCTAAATGCTACTAGTAGCAGAAGAAAGATACAATTTCTTGATCATAAGATCAGATCCTACATTTTGGTTGAGTTTGTGAGCTTAAAATGAGAAAATTCCTCCATTAGCTCCATGATAACAAAAGAGAAAACCTAAAGCTGTGAAATTGAAATGCTAATCTGAGTTGTAGCAGCATTCAGCTTTCAAATGCTAAAGGAAAAATGAGAACAAAAATTATGGACTAAATTATTGAAATGTAACATGATCAGGAATTCACGTAGCCATCATTTCTAATGGAATCATCAATGTCTCCACATTAGATATGAAGTACACCCTATCCAACTCATGTGCAAAACATTAACTGCACTAAATCAAAACCAGAACACAAATGAAGGTAAATACCTATTAAAATGGCAGAGTGAATCCTCGGTTCAGTTTCAAACTCTGTTACTCTCAAGTCAAATCTGCTGCAGAATTAGGCAAATAAGAAATCTAGATGGATAAGAATGTCACAAACTGAATATCAGATTTATACACGCTCTCATACTGCTGTCAGAAAATACTGAAATCAAGAGTGTATTCACATTTATCATAACTAGCAGTGATCTTAGGAGAAAAGCGATAGAATGGTATCTCTGCTTACTTCTCTCCCATATTATTCCTTGCAACCAGCTCTGAAACAGTTAGACTAAGTTACTCCATGTGTGGTTTAGACACATACTGGTTTGATTTACATATGTAAATATAAATCATATTGGATATGTCAGTTTATTTTATCAAGAACCTGAAAGAAATTTCAAATCTGCTCCTACTCAAGGAGACCAAGCAATGTAAATAATATATTATGATATTAATTACATACTAATAACCCCTCTTGTACCACCTTTATATGAAACTGGCTTCAAGCTATAAGCCTAACTTAAAAACCTGATTTTGCTGTAGTTGGGTTTTGTTTTGTTTTATTCCCCCAAAAGAACTAAGTACATGTCACATCTGAAACATGGCTACAATTTTCTTTTTCTAGGAAACAAAGTAGTAATTATGATGATGAATCCTAAGCTAAAGGACTAACAAATAACTAATTTTGGTTATTTAATATTACACCTATAGACAGAAATGAAGCTGCACATCTGGAGCCCCAGGCTCAATTTTTTTGCCTGGAACCCTATGAAAGAGACTGAAAAAATATACTTCATATATATGTTTACTACACCTCACTGCAGTATTACTACTCATAAAAGACAACAAAGCATAGCCGCTGGGTAGACAACATACTGCTAAATTTAGTCCTTTTTGGAGGCTTGATCTTCTTACAGAAAAAAAAAAAACAAAACCAAACTCATTTCTATTATTTAGGACGTCCTACAAGCCATCATATTTGAACCCATACCAAGAAATTGTAAGCTGATTGGTTATAATACCCCATATACCACACAAGCCAGAGATAAATCAATTAGAAGTTCAGATTAGAGAGAAAACCAGAGGCAACAGGATTATCCCTGAAGGAAGAAGACAAAGCTACTTCTCTTTTCTCCACAAAAGAAACATGTTTTGGGTCAAGCTATGAACCAGGAAGAAAGTAAGAGACAGAAAAAGAATTAACAACTGTTAGTACAAGAAACTGGAAATTAGAAGAGGTGGTTCTTAGTTTGAATCAAACTAAGAAGCACCTACTTCCAGAGTAGGTGGAAAAAATTCCAATAAATAGCAATAAAATTAAATGGCAATTTATAGGAATAATAATTTTTGCCATATCTGCACTATATTTTATTGATCTACATTAACTGCTCCAATTACAATTACTAGAAAATATTTAGACTTCTCTGCTCTAAAAACACCCTTCCAATCTTCTTGTTTGGAATTCAGTGGGAAAGGAAAAATGTGGAGGTTTTCCATGCTCCTGGCTCTGCAGGTACGCAGCCCCACAGCAGAGTAGCCTCAGTTCTGAATAGACAGTGCAGTTATATTTCAAAACTCTCCTGCTCAAAGGAAGAAAAAAAAAACAGTGCAGGATGCTACCTTTCACTTTGAGAAAGGGATGATTCACCACATTGAAACGGAAACTGATTTTGAAGGTGCTGAAGTACAAAGCTGAGGTTCAAATCTACTAAGCCAGAAAAGTGGAGTTAAATCTTGGTTGAGCTTTTGAGTCTTCCAGATAACAAGAATTAAGCTCCATATTATTCAAGAGATACTGTTCCTGTGCAAACGCCAGCATACTCTTAATGACAAAGTCTTGGAAGAAAGTTAAGCAATTCAATTGTATTATTCTTATTGTGAAAATATTACAGTTTTCTTATTTAAAAGGTCATTCACTGATGATCTACAAGTTTCTCACAGATCTGAAAGCTTTTCCAAAATGAATAAGATGACATTTCAGGTCCTAGCCTCACAGAGAAAGTTTTGCTTTATGTCATGAAACTACTCGAGTCTGTAAAATTATAACCCATCCTGCAAAGCGCCCTGTATGTCAGAGACCAAAGGAACAGAAATTGAATGTATAGAGATATACCAGCACTATACTCACTAGAGTGCAATAATTTTTGATCCCAGATCATCAGCTAAAAAGGTCTGAAGATAGTACTATCAACTGACAAAGGATTTCTCACCTTAGCAACTGCAGATTCCCAATGTCTGCAGTTGGTCTCCTGCACTGGAGAAGATCATCTGAGAAACTCTTAGATAAACAGCATAAACTTAGGAGTTAGAATTTCCAAGAGGGAAAGAGGATTGTAACCTTACCCCTTAAGTCTGAACTTGTAAAAACTTCAGATCTATGGGACTACTACATCTCCAAATTTTTTCAATGTGATCTTTTGAGACCATCCCTCTGCCTGCAGGCTTCACAAGGGCCCTGGAAAAGGTGCTCCTCTTTTTTTCTACCTTGGGCATCAAACAGGCTTTATGAAGATTTGACCATAGATTAGGAAGACGAGGAGAAATGCCCCACTCCTCCTTTATGGTGATTTTCCAAGAAACTAGGGCTGGTTGTTTCTGTTCTGTCATGCTTTAGGCATCCAAGTTACGCCCTGTAAAGCTTTCAGATGTCGACAGTTCATGTAGAAGACTAGATATACTCTTTAAGTACTAATTTGCTCTGGCATATTAATATGTAGAGAAACAATTAAAAGAATTCAGTTAATTACAGTCACATAATGTAAGCTCCATGGTAGAAATCAGGGAATTTCAGGGAATCCTTTCCATTCATCAGTTTAGTGGATTTCCAACAACTCTGCTCCCTCATCCTTAGGTTGCTGCCATCTTTCCACTGCTGTTTTTGCCACTGACATAAGCATTTCTATTTTCAGTCAACACTTGTGAAGTTAGTTTCTTGTGTTACACTGAAGTTATCCTCTTCATTAAGAAAACCTAGTAACACAGCTAAATACACACGTGCACTTGTGAGCAGCACACTGTTACTCACCTTAACAGCATTCAGATTAGAAAGGATCCACTTGTAACCGCTACAAAATGGAAAAACACTGTTTCCAACTCTGGACAGTGTGTAAGGAGTCAGAAAAATCTTAGACAACAGAATCACAGAGTTGGAAGGGACCTTAAAGATCACCTAGTTCCAAACCCCTGCCACAGGCAAGGACATCTCCCACTAGATAACATTGCTCAAAGCCCCATCCAGCCTGGACTTGAACACCTCCAGGGATGGGGAATCCACAATTTCTCTGGGCAACCTGTTCCAGTGCCTCACAGGAAAGCATGTCTTCCTGATATTTAATCTAAATCTCCCCTCTTTCAGTTTAAAAACATTACCTCTCATCCCATCGCTACACTCCCTGATAAAGAGTTCCTCCCCATCTTTCCTCTAGGTCCCCTTTAGGGTCGCTATAAGGTCTCCCTGGAGCCTTCTCTTCTCCAGGCCTCACAAACTTGTAAGATTATGTAAATACACTATGGTACAAAATTCAGTTATTCTGTCCTGAAAATTCAGTACAATTTACCAGTAGCATGAAGGAGGGGGTATGGTGAAGACTTTTACCTTAAAGTTAGTTAGGACTCTATTTCTGCTTTAAACACAACATCAGTGATACTAATGACTCCCTATTTTGAGTTCTATGTTTCTCAACATCAGAGGTCAATTTTTCTTCAATAATACTAAAGTTTGCTGACTAATCCATAGTTAAGCTGGGTTCTAAGACACATTTTGCACCCAAAACTCTACTTAAGTCAGACAAGCCAGGTTTATTTGCACTTCTAATAAGGATTTAGAAGTTGAGTGTTTAGAGATGGAGTGGTTTTGTGTTTCTTTTGGTGTTTTTTTTTTGTTTGGTTGTTGCTGTGGGTTGGATTTTTTTAAGCCTTAGCCATACTCACCACAAATGATAAAAAAACCCTACCATTAAAATAAATCCCTTAATAATTACTGCTTTCCAACAGACTGGTCCCTGTAGTTGAACTCTTACTTAATGTGCTTCAGCCAGCCTCTACTATAAAGGAATGGAGACACCCCAGGCAATATTCACACAACAAGTATTGGAACCAGCTGCTGCAGAGCCACCTTAGGAAAAAAAGTTTTCTCAATTTAATTGGGAAAACAGGAGGAAGCATAAATTTTACTGCCATTAATAACTTCAAGCAATCCCGATATGACTTTACCTCACCCTGATGGCTGGACATGTGCTTTTTGTTAGGGTCTTTGCCACATCTGACCCCTATTGTTTGCTCACTTGATCAGGTAAGAAAATGTATGTTTCTTTATAGGATAAACGAGGCCTATTAAAGTCAGCAAAACCACTGCAGTAGCCTATAAGAAGCTCCATTTTTCAACAGATGTGTGAAGCTCCATAATAAGTTCATTACAAAAAGGCCAAGTGAACTCATAAAGAGAACACATCTACTTTAAGCCTTCTTAAAAGAAACTTTCATAAAAGGAATAGAACACTAAAACCCCACAGCACTCCGTTAATTAGAGAGCAAAATACTTCTTGGGTTTTTAAACAGCAGTCAACATATAATCCAGCTTGGCTGCACACCATATCAAGACTTGATTGTTAAAAAACCCAACACACAACTGTTTGGCAATTCTTTGATTGCTCATTAAACCTAACTTGTAAAGAACGGAAAAATATCAGAGGAATTTCAGAAATATTTTCTGGAAACGGCTATCAATATAGCTAGAGAAAACACTCTTCAGTGAGGACTAAATCAGAGTGCCAAAGTTACCCTTTGCTCTGGCTATCTCCAGCTTAAATAAAGAGCTAGTAATAGAGAAGTCTGACCTACTTTGGAGTTTGCAAACTATTGCACAGCCCTCAAGCTTCTATGTAAGATCAAGCGGCTACTACTTCTCAGTGTGCTGGTACTAACTCTTGGAACACTGAGAAATTAAGAGCATCAGACCAGGACGCTCACATTAATAAAGCATATAGGCTCAATACATACTGTAACTGGCAAAACTATACTACCGCTACTTGGGACTGATTACACAGTATTTCACAAATGCTTATCTACTTGGCTGCATGCAAATCCACAAAGCCAATTTTCTTTCAATAACTGTAATCTGTACTGAAAAACATAACGCAAGATATTCATCACCACCTAAAATCTTTTTGAGATTGAACACCTTGGCACTGTGTAACACTTTGACAGCCATATGCACAACCCTTCTGCACTCCATGTCCCATTTGAGCCTGATTTGCAACTGGTACAGTTTTGTGACCTGCCCACTTTTCAGCTCACCAATACTTGTGTTCAATCAGCCCTTGATTTTTAAAAGCAGCTAGTAATTTTGAGCAACCAAGGAGAGACACTTTAGTCTGAATTCCAAGCATAATAGGTTTTCATTCTTTAAGCATGACTTGCACTGGTAAGTGAATGAAAAAATAACGGCATTTCAAGACACTATGCATTCAGTATCCCTAAGAACTCTCCAGCAGCTCAAAGGGATGAAGGCACACACCATAGAAAAAACGTTTGCTCTCTGCGTGTAGATGGACCTACTCCTTTTACCCTTTAAGTAGCCACACAGTTCCCACTGTATGAGCTTTTGTACTATTCCCTACCATTTTTACCCTTTTGAGAGGAATAACTAACTCCTGGGTAGACACAGAACCCTCAGTACTGCCTGCCACAGCCGCTTACTGCCAGAAGCTCTTTCTGAACAGGGGTTCACCAAGAAGAGTTTGCAGCCTGCCATAACACACACAGCAGCACTCAGCTGGTTCTGCTGTACAAACTGCCTGCTGTTCTCATGGAGAATGGAGAACTATTTGTCTCACTTCACAAAGGCTAAGAAACCACTCAGACACAGCACAAAATAGCACCCTTATTAGAAGAATGTGAATCACAAACTGTGAGTATATTTAAGAGAGCTGTACTAAAAATTTTCTATTTGGTTTGGCCAGTTAACTGAAAAACAAAGTGGATTTGGTCCAAACAAGAAGTGAGGTTTTTTTATTCTTCCTTGCAGACAATGTTTTCTTCTGTTCGCTGCCAGGGCATTTACTTTAGAAACCAATCACACATCCAGGGGAAGAATTATGAAAACGGATAACATCTTCCTTCTGTCCAAAAGTGGAAGAGCATTCCCAGGGATAAAGGAAGGATGTGAATCCATTTTCTAAAGTTCAGCTCTACCTTTCCCCCTTTCAATAAGGACACTTTCCACAAGAGAATATGCTCACCACCAAGCTCTACTGTATTTGGAGCAAGTCAGTCCTCTACTCTGCTTCACTTGAGTTATGCCATGCAAAGCAAAATGAGAGTGCTAGAAGAGTAAAGCAAACTTCCACAGAATAGCCTAGAGCACGCTGCTTTCATCTCTCCTTCCAAGGTGATAATGAGAGGGCTCTGAATCTGTGTTTTCCACATTTCAGGCAAATGTCTAGTTTAAACTACTTGGTGAATTTACAGGGATTCTCACCTTGATCCACTGAAGTCATACTACCCATATACTGGCACATAAAGCATTCACATAGAAAATGTAGGAAAAAAAAAGAATTATATTTACAGACTGATCTAAGTATTAAATCAAAGCCACTAGTACAAAAAACATTTTCCACAAGGCCTTGGTGACTCAACAATTACAAAGTTTTCTTAAAGAACTGAAGTCACACAAATCAACAAAAATCTCTTTTCGTACCTCTTCAAGCAGCTTGTGTATGGAAAAACCTGAATACAGCAGGCTGTGTCATAGGCCTCCACAGCTCTGCTCCAGCTTCTGATCTCAAGTCTGAAGCCAAACTTCCCTCAACTGCACCCAGTTCTTTGAGATTCAGAGCATAACAAAGATCAGCTGTAGTTGATTAACTTGGGTGCCTGGAGGGAGCAAGAAGAGTCTTGTCATATACAATGCTTCAGACTTGTGAAGAGAAGCCGCGAAAACTAGCAAGTGGTGTTGACTGGCAAAGCTACATGGGGAAGCAGGCATTGGCACTATTAAAAAGAAAAGGCTTATTAAAATGGAAACCAAGACTAAGCAGAATTTCTCATGTCCATGCTTTCAACAGCGGCCTCAACACTCTGGAGTGAGAGGGAAAGAAAGAAGATGGTCCTTCTCCAATATATCCATGCCATACTTAGTCTACTCCTGATAGCTCATCTGAAGCCAGTTCATCCCCTCTGCTTCCAGCCTCCACCTTCATTTAGAGCCTTCCCACTCCCAAGCCACTAAGTGTCCCTTGGGAAAGCAGACATCTTACAGCACAGCAGGCTGCAGCCACCTCAGTGTTCAGCCCTAAACTACTGCCTGAAAAATCCTGTCCTTTAATTCTTTGCAATCTCAACTCTCCCCTTAAACACCTACTACAATTAATTTATACTTGTCTCAAACTCAGTGCTAAGGACTCAAAGGCACAGCATGCACAAATTTCAGTAGGCTGAGTCAACAAATTTGACCTCTTGGCATTAGGAGCTGTATGGTAACTTGTCAACAGCTGTTGAGGTGTGTTAGCACTTTAAGGTGACCTGCAAATATAAGCTGAAGGGTACTGACTTGAATAATGTCTGTTTAATACCCGAGTAACCTGTATAAAAGGGGCATCTGGCACATGATAATTTTATTATTAAGGTTGCAAGCTTCCCTGAGACAGGATACACAAAATGATGTATTTGAGAATTATTTGAACCACTGTATCAAGAAGAGTTTCACAAACCACAGAGCTGGCTTAAGAAACAAGTAACAAACAGTATTTTTACCTACTTTTTCTAACCATGGCACTGTAAAATAAGTATCAAGCAATTCTACAGGGAGGAGCTAGGATAAACAGCACATGCCTCTATTAAAAACAAAAAAAAAAAAGGGGGGGGAGTGGGGGAGTTGAACACTTCCAAGTCAAGGAAAGAGAAACTTCCTGTGGAGCCAAACAGACAGTGAAGCTTCTGGAAGTACTAGTAGAACTTGCTGTAGATTACCCTAACAGCCAGTTCTTCTGAGCCAACCAGCTCAGGCCTACTTACAAGTCCATAAGAATGTCATTTGCAAAGAAATTCTCCTCTCCTTAGAATCAGACACTAGAAAGCAGGTATTTAACTGATCAGTTTAGTCTTACTCTAACATTAAATTGGGAATTTCTGGGAGCAAGGACTTCTCAGTGATTTGAGTCATACCACTGCTCGGGGTGTCAAGCACTCAGAAACCCTAGCCTTAGATCACAGAACTAGCTGCTGTGCTAAGAAAGAGACACGTTCCTGCTCCAAAATGTTTACAATCCAAGCTGAACCAGACTACCTAACCAGATCCTCTCTCAAATGAGAGAAAATACATTTCCTGACCAGCTTCCACTTCCCAGTTTACTTTACTGCCAAATAACATTGTCTTGAGGAAAAAAAAAGTATAAAGAGGGATTCCAAAAGCCATTTTTCTATTTCCTCCTAGCTCAGCCCAGAGGAGAGTATCAAGTGCAAACATGGTTGTGGGGCAGAAAGCATAAAGAGATCTGAGGCATTTCAGGATACATTAGGTAGCTGTCATATTAATCACCAACAGGATTAAGGCTTCCAAAGCAGTGTAAGTTTTCATGTTATTAACTTGTATACTAAACAGCAATAAGGCTGTGTTGAGATTGAATACAAAACTGAGAAAGCAAACAATCCTGAGACACTATAAAAAGCTAGGGGAGAAAGCTCATAGATTCACTGCTGCATTCCACTTGTTCCAATCACATCTGGATACACCAGCTGCACCGGGTTCAGTACATCCCAAACCCAATATATCTCAGAAAGCTTTAACAATGTCTTGCCCAAGTGTTTCACACATTTAGGGCTCCACAGTACATCAACCCTCACTTAAAAATGAGCAATTCTTATGGCCAAATCCTGCTAAACATTCTATCTAACAGAGCAGCCTCTAGATAGTATCAACAAAAGAACACACAAGGAACAATAAAAACCCCCTCCTGAGAACTCCAGCATACAGTCATTAAATCGGACAATCCTCTGCTTTTTCCAAACTCCTTATTGTCTCCATGACTTTCACCTATGGACACCAAAAAGTTTCACTTCTATCTGAAGTACTCACATGATCTTAACAAAAGTTACAGATTGTCAAGCTGAAAATCTAAAAATCAGTACTGCCTACAATTGAAGCTGACAAAACCGGGAAATTTCTGATCTCTTGATCTGCACCATTAAGGTAACAAGAGGCAGCAAGTATACCACAGCTAAGCTCCATGAAATGGCTGGCTATTTTTCCTAGATGCTCCCCCAAAATTACAAGCATCACCAACGTGTCAGCTCACATGGTTTTCAGGTAGCAGTCAAAGTTATTTTAAAGACCGGAAGACTCATTGAGTAGTTTAAGAGAACATAGGAATAAATCTGCTGTGAACCCCATTATTTTAAACCTGCATCTGAAAAGATGATTTGAATGACAAGAAGTTGGGAGTAGCAATGAAGTTCTTTGACAAAGAGAAAAGTGACGTACCAACTTTTAGGCATACTAGGTCATGATAGAAAGAGCTTCACTGTCCCTGCTGAAATGTTTGTGTTAGAACAAAAGAAAACATACCTAAAAGTGCAGTGAGTTTAGGAAGCAGACCAACTTGTACCATTTTATTTCTCAGGCCTGTGTCAAAGGAAAGATTTAGTAAGAGTCGAAGGGTGATGTTCAGCAGATCTTCATGTTCACAGGGTACCATTTTCACAAGTTTTTCAACAATATCCATTTCAACCTGTATATCAAGAAAAAGAATATCCATAATCCATCCAAACTTAGCTTTGTCTTCAATATAAAGGCCCTCTCAGTGTATTATATATTCACATGCACGTGTTTGCAAATACATATCCAATTTGTACCCATAACAGACACTGTCAATGCATTTTCATCTGAAGCAGCTTTGCTTATGTCTTTGTGGTTGAAGTCTTCTAGATTGGGTTACTGAGTAATGTTGATTAAAAAAAGTTTTTGAACTGAACAGTTCAGATGTCTTGGAAATATTCCTCACAGTTGGAATACTGCAAGAATGTGGTCAAGACATCACTTGCAAGACTAGATTGGGGGTGGGGAACTTATTTAAACTTAAACACAAGCAACCCTGGAGCAACTGACATCAGAGTCGAAGAGACACCCAACCAAAAAAAGACAGAAAATTGGCATCCAAAAAGAATTTGAGACCTTTCATTATGAATTTCAAATGAACCCCTAGACAGAACTTTGCATGTGCTCTCAGAAGAGGCATGCCGTCCTGTACGCTAATTTAATAAAAGCATGAAAGTAATCTTGAAACATGTATCACTTTCAAATTAAGAAGTGGAATCCAGGAACTGAGAAGTGGTATCAGTTCCTGAGATCATATTCACTTTGCCAGCCCGAAAAGACATCTGAGCATTGACTGGCAAGACTTCAGAAAGTTTTTATCATCTTTTAAGCAACTTTACTCTGCTTTTATTTGACTTAATCTTTTAAATGCATTCATTTTTTTGTTTCCCAGAACCTTCTTTGGCCAGGAGGAGGCACTTAAAATTACTTCGCATTCTTCAAACTTTTACACATAGGTAACTAGCCTTCCAGTATAAATACACACAGAATGATTACGAAGAAAAGAAACTACAGCTCTCCCTGCATGGCACAGTGCAATAATCAAACAACTGACAGGACACCTTTGATTAAAAACAATCAGATAGCAAGAACTCCTACTTCACTGCTTTGAATTTAATATAGCACTTGAATAGCAAAGGAAAGAATGTGCTATAAATATATGTGGATTATTGAGATTTACTTAGAATCAGGCATTGCACAACTAATCTTGGTTCATTCTGCCTTTGACATTTTTGTGTTATTGCCTGATACAAATATTAGAACACCTTCTCCTTCATTGGTAGCTTTCTCGAACAATACTGTGGAGAAAAAACTGTCATCTTCATTATCAGTAAGGAATGCTCAAACAGACAGCTAGCCTGAAGCGTACTAGCCTTTTCAAAAGTCTTTTTGAAACTATTGAAACACTCTGCAATAAAATAAATTCAACAATTTTGTTTCATTTGTCTTTCCACTAAATCAAATGGAATGTGGAACGTTTGCCAGCAAATTAGCGGGCTGGATAGCTAATCCTTATTTTCCTAATAAAGTCCTTCAGGGCACTACGCAAGTATAAACTAAATCAATGACCAATCACCTGATAAACAGTCTACATTCCCCCAAAAATGCATGCTTTGGTGTCTGACTTTTGTTAAGAAATAGGATACCCATATATAAATACAGGAGATAACTCTCGTATGCAGCATTCAGTGCGTTTGCTTGTGAATGGCAGTTCCAGTAACAAAGATGCAATTAATTTGCTATTGCATTCAAACAGATCTTTTCATCTCACAATTTAAACGTAACATGAATCTCAGATTACCTCTTGGATAAGGAAATTTATCATCTTCATTTAACAAACTGGCATAAAGGCACAGAAGTAAAGAGATGTATCTACTAAAAGCCTCTGGGAAATTGATAAAGATACCTGCTAGAGATTAAAGTCACAAAAAACCCTGACAAACCAACCCTGATACAATTCCAGAAGTTTGAAACTTCACTTAAAAAAAGTTTATGAAGAAGAACAGCACTGCCTCCAGTTCTTAGGAGCTACTGGCAGCATGAAGGAACAGTTGTGAGATGCCTTTGAAGACCAAGCTGACCTAGGAAATAAGTAAGCTAGTCTAGCAAACTGCAAAAGGGTAACTACCTCGCTTTCCAAGACAATACATGGCAGAGACAATAATGCGCTGTCAAAAGAGCCTAGTTTGGGGGAAGGGTCGTGGGCATATGGCAAGACTTTGAGGTGCTGACTTCAAAATTCGGAATTTCATGTACCATATTTTGAGATAGCTTAAAATTTTTTTTCAGTATGTTATGGCTGGATGTAGCACTTCTTTTCTTTTACTTGTTTTACTAGTAACAAAATAGGATAACCAGTGCTACAGATATTTAGTGTGGGGACAGAGAAGTCTCCTCTTCTCTCCAACCACACAAAGTTTGCAAAGTCCATACCTTTCCCATAATGCAGTAGAGTGCTATAAGCCTTACCATATCATTTTTGTTCTCCATAAAAATGCTGAGTTTCTTCAAGAAAGATACAACGAGGATAAGCAGCTCAAAATTATCACGGTCAAGTGCCTTCACTAACATATGGACAATGTTCTTGTTTCTCATCTTCAGCTCAGTGCGAGTATCCTCAGCAAGATTCAGGAGCAGGTAAAGTGCAACTAACAAATTCCAATACAAATCATACCAACAGATCAAAGACAACAGAACTAAACAAGCCTCTATATACACATTAAGTGCTTAACACAAAGCTTTCAGAATCCATTCCACCCCTTTCCCAATGCATTTTGAAGGAAACTGACCATGAATGCTTTTTATTCCTGTTTAAAAAGCAGTAAGGTTAATCCTAATGGTGGCTTTGAAAAAAAATAAATTATGATCACTAGAAGCGTTTTATTTTTTTTTCCTTTCTGTTCCAATAGGAACCATTAGAAAGCCTTTCCCAGGAAATCTTTGTTACTTAGATCATTTCAATCTAACATTAAGTATATTTTAGTACAAAAACTGAGAGTGAAAGCTATTCAACTTGAGTCAGATACAGGCTAAGTAAGCCTAAGTTAAAAAAACAAACAAAAAACCCAACTCCCCCAAAACATCATAAGCAAAGAAAAGCTAAGTGGATCACTTTTGTTAATTTTCCTCCAAGACTGACAGATTACTTAACCAGATTGTTTGATAGCATGCTAACAATTTTTAAGGTATTCATCTTCTCCCTACTCTTTGGCAATGTTCTTCCATATTCATCCACACAACCAATATGTTTAAGACATCCTGGTTATAAGTATCGAATAGAACCCTCTACTGATGTTCACCAACAAGGAAATAATTTTCTATTTGGATTTAGTACCTCTGAGTAGCTGTTCCTGCTTGACAACCAGCCCTTGATATTTCTTATAAGTCTTCTCATAATCTTTTTTCAGTGTTTGGTTTTCAGGATCTTCATCAAGTAAATTGCAGAAGTTAAGGAGTTCAGATAAAAGTTATACAGTCTAGATGACCATTGTCCTCAAATTTGTTCCTCAATCACTGGTAAAAAGCATGAAATACATGGAGTAGCCAGTGGAAAGACTCTGCCTCAGCAACAGCTTGCTACATGTGTAACCTTAAGCATGATTTTTTAAAGTTTCCTAGTCTTGCATATATTACATCCTAATAGACAGCAAAAATGTTCCTAAGACATACTGCTGATAAAACTTTTTTTTCCTTGTATTGTTTTAGTAACTTAAGCTTAATCTCTTCAGCAGTCTCATTCTTAGTTTTTTTTTCCGTATCTGCAATTATATTTAGCACTTTCTAGTGAATTCTACTGCTTACACAGAAGTTGCTGCGTGCTCATCTTGTATAACTCAACAACAGGTATCAAAACAAGTCAGATGTCATCAAGATGCCCCAGCACATCAAAAGGATATCAGCTTTCTTCTTTTTAGCAAGTTCTTCCTGCCAAAGCTCATGTCTCTTCAGTTCATGGTCTATGATATTCATACACAGAGCTCCAATTTTGTAGTGTGTGATTATTCCATGAAATTGAGAAAAACTACATTGAAGAAAAAAACCCACACCTTTGAGGAAAATAATATATGCAAACAATCCCAAATCTGTTTTGACTTCTATGGTAGTCATGTCCCAACACCTCACCACATGAAGTATTAAAAAAAAAAGGCATTTATTCTGTGCCCAATTATAACACTTCTCTATTGGAAAATTATTTCAAAACAAAAACAGTTCCTGAAAACATGAATACGTTTTTCAAAATTGTAAGAGGACAGTGTGTTGTTCCAAGTCAAAATAAAAACACATTCCTGTTTTCATGTGTAAAGGAAAATGTTGTCTAATCAGCCCCACTTTTCATATTCTAAGTGCTTCAAGGGACCCTCTACTCATGAGAAATATAATAAGAGGTCTAAAGCCAAGTTGCAATGCAAATTCTGTTACAATTATTTCTACACAGGGTGTGCTGAAACACTGGCATATCTAAATAAGATCAAGCACTCACTTCAGTTTTGGATATTGTTTCTTTCCTGTAGGACTCCTGAGGGAAATAAAAGCTGGCAGCTCAGCCTATAAGCTATGGGTCAGAATCCTTACTAGTTTATTCCCAGCTCTACTACACACTACCTCACTGTGGGGGTTCTTTCTGTGCCTCAACTTTGTCATTTATAACAAGTGTGTTTCCATCTCTGCATTTTTTTTCCTGTTTCAGTGAGGTTTTGCAGTGCAGTGCAGAAAACAAATTAAAAGCCACTAAGCATAGAGAAGTTCCTTATGTCCCTATAGACAGGGACTCTGCACTTACCTAGAAAAGCAGAAGAAAACATAAATTATATTGGTAGCAAGTTCCACACTTTGTTTCCAGTCTTCCCTCAGCACTCTAGCCAATGCACCCAGGGCAGTTTCTGAAGTGAAGCAAGATTTATATAAGCATCAGCATTTCATCTCCTTCCTCTTGTCTTGTGAGACTCAGAATTTGAATACACCTTATTCTATGTCTACCAGTTTTCTAAGGGCAGATTTTCAGAGCTATCTCACTTTAACATGTAACACCGCTCACAAGTTCTGTTTGGAAGCAGTCATCCAATCACAAACCCTAAGAAGAGGCAACATGCAAGGAAACTACAACCAAACACTAAGGTTATCTTAAAACTACCACCAACTTTAAGATCTTCTGGCCTCTACCAGCTGTATGTTCCATATTACACTCTGGACCCTACATAGAACATCACCATATTAACTTCCAAATCCCCTTTAAATTCTACCTTGACAACTATCGTTTTTCATCCACCCCTTTCTATTTATTTCTCCCCCTGTAGCAACTTTGTATTATTTAATAATTTGGTTTATATTTCTTCTTGTCATATGTCAGTTTACTTTTCCTCTCCAAATCACATACCTTTTCCATTCACTTTCCCCTATCTAGTCCCTCTTCACGTACACCATGTTACATGATCAGAATGAGAAAAGCAGCAACTGATAATTTCAAGCACTGAAATATTTGCAACTCATGGGGACAAGCCGTTTCTTGATAGTTACCATTCCCCTTCCCATTCTGATTCTTGTAACAATCTTGCTTGCTGACATTGCAGGATGGGCAGAGTACACATTGAAGTCATCAGTTACTGGAGGAATGTGAGGGTATAAAGGCTCAGTAAAAGATACAAAGAGGGCAAGGAAACAAAATTACTAAATTAACAAGATATAAACCTACCATTACTTTTGAGGTGTTGTCTGGATTGCCCTTACCTTTTGTTTGTCTGCCACCTTTGCAGAGTATAAGGTCCTTTTTCCCCCCCGGAAGAGGGGGAGCAATGGTAAATGAGAATGTATATACACGTACATGGGCTTATTTACAAAAATACTCTATTCCACATTGATGTAGCTCTCAAAATGCCCATGGCACAGCACATATGTATGCAGACGCAAAGTGACAGCAATGTGATTGTGTCCTATTATGCATTCTGGTGATTTTTCAAAATGGATCCATAAGTAAGAAGAATATGGCGTGCTAAGTTAAATACTTTGCTGATGCATCGACATTCAATTTATTAGTCCTCTTGGAAGCTGGACTCCTATACTCCTGCAAATCCCATTTTCAAAGCAAGTTTCTTGATCTTCAGGATACAACTCTATTTTCTTCTCTCCAGCAGCAATGCCAACTGAAGTTAATTTAGCACCAAAACAACTACAATCCTTAAAAAAACCAGCTGAAGCCTACCGAGACCAGGAAGATTTCTGTGTTAGGTCCACCTAAGAACAGTATAAGAAGCACCCATTTGTAGAGAGACCCAACTGGGCTTTGACAGCCAGCTTACTATGTATTGAGAAGCAAAGCCTAGTAAACTAGAGAAAATCCCAAATTAAAGGTGAACTACTTGTCCTTTGAGAAGAAAGCACCACAAATAAACAGCACAACATCAAGAGAAGTTACCCTTGGGTTTTAAAATTACCATTGATAAGCAGTTCTTCCAAATTATCAGGATTCCTAGCCAGCTGCAGGATGAGGGCAGAGCCACGCACCTTGTCAGGAATGTCCTCATACAGTAACTCAATGTACTCATCCATGTCATTGATATTGGCAACTTCATCAATCTGAAAGCAGTCATAAGCAGGGGTTTCACAGAGAGGGATGTCATTTCAAGACAATCAAAACATTACTCAATTGCAAGACAAAAGAGCACACAGCTTTGATTAAGACCTTAGAAAAAAATAAAATACAAGGAAAAAAAAAATCAACACATCCAGATTCACTGCCAATGAACATCAGGAAATCTGAGAAGATTTAATTACAAAAAACAAAGGATGCTCAGACATGACTCCGTGTGTCCTGTCCGATGTTCCAGACCTCACTTGCTGTCCTGCTGCGTGCTATAGTTGGAGGGGGAAGTATGCAAGTCAAATATTTTACCCTTTATGGAGATGATTTTTATTCCATTGTGCAATATTTCCAAACAAAGTTCTTTGTTTAAAAAGTAAGAAGGAAAAAAAAACAACACCAGAATTCAGCACTTCCTCTCCCCCCCTCCCTTGTATAACTGCTTACTTAAGAAGCAAACAGGTTTTGCATTGCTCTTCTAACACCAATATTTACCTCCATTCCTTCAAATGGGGGTGGATCTTTTGGTTTACTAGATTTCTCCTTCTTTTCTATAAAGAAAAAGACATGGCTGCAGTTAAGTTATGCATATTCACAGACAAAAAAACATATCTAGTCTTCTCACAGGAAACATTCTGACTAAATCAAGGTCAAAGTCCTTTTGTGTCCAGAAGACCTGTTACACTAACACAGCTAAGGTATATCAAGTTTCCAAAGCTGAACAACCCACAGGGAGCAAAGTAAACTCCCAGATGCCTTTTGGCTCCTTAGTCTAAATGATCAGTTACAGTCCAGGCAGCTGAGGAGACAGAGGGTAATAAACCTTAGTGCACACCCAGACTGACAAAGCCTACTTCCAATGTGAGATAGCTTAGCAGCTTTGATTCTGCTTGTACACTGTGGCAAAGCTTCCCTGGGTACATCAAGACACATATCGACAGAATAAAAGAGGGTAAAACACCCAAAGCAGTAGAAGCAAAGCATATAAATAGCATTAAACATAGAATCATCTAGGTTGGAAGGGATCTTTAAGATCGAGTCCAAACATCAATATAACACTGCCAAAACCACCGCTAAACCATGTCGCTAAGCACCACCTCTACCCATCTTTTAAATACATCCAGGAATGGCGATTCCACCACTTCCCTGGGCAACCTGTTCCAATGTTTGATAACCCTTTCGGTGAAGACGTTTTTCCTAATATCCAATCTAAACCTCCCCTGGAATAACTTGAGGCAATTTCCTTTTGTCCTATCACAGACAGTAAGACGTATGAATACTAAGTTTAACTAACAATCCAAACTTCGGTTGTTAAAAGATAATTCCCCCCATCTCACTCCAAGATCATAATTTCTTTCCAAGTGTAATTTATCTATACATCTTCCCCACTCCCATTATCTCCAGAGAACTTGTACACCATGCAAGTTAGGATGTCAGCTAGAAAAACCTCACACAGTAGTTGTTCAATGCTGAAGAATCCCAGTCCCAAGCTACTTTGTTCCTGCGTCATTTACCTTTTCCTGCTGAGGCATCTCTGCGATTCTGCAGATAGTACAACAGCTGTTCTACTTCTGCAAGTTTGGAAGGGTGAATGAGCTTGCATTCTTCAACCACCTTTCGAGCCAAGGAAGCAATATCTGTATTTGCATTAAGACTCTTTAGCCGAATGCTGCAACACAGATAAGTCTCTTTTCAGTTTTTAAATTGTTGTATCTTCAGTCCTTTGATTTATGAATTAATTTAGTCATGAATTTCTTGAAGCAGAAATGATCCTGATACCCCCAATGCCTGTGCCATGTTGTAATGTCAAAGCAGTGGCTCTCTACAACTCCAGAAGTAACTCTCAAACAGATTTGACAGAGTGTTCATCAATTGACAAGCAGCAACACTAAATACAGCTGTATGAACAGATCCCTTATAATCATGTTAGACACAACAGCCAGTAATTTATTTTCAGTACACTCCAAAAAAGAGCAGAGGACTGCAAAGAAGTACCGCATACACAAAAAATCCAAAATGAGAAACAGCTATGGATGTTCACTACACAGGAAGGCTCTTTTGCAGTGCCTGCAGATGCAGTGTCAGGAGTCTCTCGGGGATCTCTCTCTGCTTTGGCAGACCTGCAGCCAGGTCCACAATCAATGAGCAGTAAGAAACCTCTGTGGGCATTAGCGATAGGATGGATCAAAAAGGAATTCCACCACACTGCAGATGCAACTTATGCTGATTCATCTGAAAACAGATGAACATTTCTGGTATTATTTCAAAAATAACACAAGACATAACACAAATCTAGGAAAGGTCCAAACTTGCAGCTTGGAAATTAAAGTAATGAAAGTTCTTTGGGCTTTTCCAACGGGGAATGTTTTAATGCGCTTAAAAGAAAAAAAACAGGCAAAACTAAAATGCAGTTTTAGTGCAGCTTGAAATCACTAACGGGGGCGACAGATCAAAACAACAGGCGAGCCAACAGCTAGACCATAAGATTGTCAGAAGTTTTAACGGAATTACTTGCTCTAACATTAACCATCGTGTGAGAAGGAACCAATCACTTCACTTTTCTCTACCTAAATTTCCCATCATGTAAAATGAGAACAATCACTTTTCTTTACAAAACACCTAAAGTACATGGATGAAAAGCAGTTTACAATGTGTGTTTTAGATGTTAACTTTCCTAGGCACATGTTGTTTCCTGACTTCTAAATTCTCTACTAATCTAGCACTACCTTTTATAAAGATTAGAACATATTAATTCTTAACAGGCTGTTGATGCTTGAATTTATGACTCTATGAAGAACAAACAAAGCTATAAGAACTTGCTATGACCTTACATTTTCTGACATTCCTTGCGCTCCCCCAGCATGGGGTCTCCCAGCTCTCCCAGAATTGTTGCTTCCACTTCATAGTGGACAATGAGGGCTTTCTCAGATGGATGCACATCGATGTTGCCTCCTTTTACCTTCCTGCCACGAAGAAAAATAAAATTAATTACAGATCAAATGATAAGCTCAGAAAACATACCAGTATATAGATCAGTAACAATGAGCTGTTTCCTGTTCTGTTACAGACCCTAAACCCAACCACTGCCCTCCTTCCACACCATATTTCATTTCATACAACGGTACCAAAGCTTAGGGCTAGTGGCATATTCTCGACCAGTACCTCTAGTACATACAGAAACAACCAAGCCATTGGTCAAGCCTTAGTCACAGAATTCAGGTAAAGAACAAACAAGATAAAGTTTTGATTTTTAAGTCTCCCAGCTTTCTTAAGGAACTACAATCAGGAAAAAGATGCACTTCACAGAGAAGGTAAATTTCCCAGTTGATTCTCTGTTACATTGTCAGCATTGAGAAATCTTCTGGTAATGGCATTGACCTAGTACAGTCATTTACAAATGGAAATTTTTCATTAGAGACTCTCTCAGCTAAATGTTTTCAGTTGAAAGTCTACCAAGAATGAATTACAAATAATTTGAATTTCAAATTAACTATTCTCTCCTGAAGCACAAATTTCTTTGCTAGTTCTTCACCTCATGTATGTTGCCAGGCTCAGGAGATTACCAGCCCAACAGCTGCCATCAACAGGTATAAATCAAGCATGTCTACCTGCTTTGCTACAGATATTTTGGAAAAGCATTCTCCAGGAAAAAACTCTGGGTATGCCACTTACAGAAGGGCCTGTCCTGCTCTCTCTTCCTTTGTGCCAGCAACTTCATGTCCACAGAGATATACAAGGGCCACAAGGATAGGCCATGGATTAAAATAAAGGACCACGAAGGTACACCTCATTCCTGTTTTCAAGTGATGGCAGAACCACATCCAGAGAATACAGTTACACATTTCTGTCTTTGGTAGTAAAGCTGACACTTGCCCCTTTTCCCCTTGGTACTACCAATAGAGTACATAGAGTCATGCCATAAACCAGGCTGCTAAAACACTGCACATTAAAAACAACTCCCTAATGTGGGTTTGATTTTTGGCACATGCATAGGTTTTTTGTTTGTCTCCTTAGGAGTTGGGTTTTTTCTTTGATTTTTTTGTTTTGTTTTTTGTTTGGGTGTTTTTTTTTTAATACAAGTCACATCAATAAACAGACTTACAGGTGGCTTCACCAGTAGTTGTATAAGCGTAAATTAGATAGCAGCTAACTATGGCATCGGGTCAATTACACCAAGGAAAATTACTTCAGCCTCACAAAGCTGAAAACGTTCGCAAATCCCGATGCAGCCTTCAGTTTAACCACTCTCTTCAGAAAGCATTTGAAATGTGTGCCTTCATCTACTCAGCTGCTACAGCGGCTGCTTTCCCTTCTGCAGAATACAACTGAAAAAAAAAAAAAAAGCTTTTTTCTTGAGATACACTTGCCCAAAAAATCCCACAGAAAGGTCTGCTGTGGGAAATGAAGAGTCTAGTTTAACCACCAGTCTTACAAGAACAAAAAACTACAGGGCAACCAAATAGAGCTTACTGCTAAAGAACAACATCTTCCTTGATGAGATTGTAGCAGAACTGAATTTATCACTTAAGATTTTTTATTATTTTTTTTTAAGAGACTTGTGGGTTTTTTTCCTTTACAGTACTTTGAAGTAGATGATTCAGTATACAGTCTGTTCTTTGTTGTCACAAGGTCCAGCCTTGCAGGGCAGAAAGCTTTATGACAAATTTATTTCAAAAGAAATCAGCTCTCACTCCTGAACCCCAAATATACCCCTCCATATTTATACCTACCAGGAGATCCCAACAGCAAAAGTTCCTCCTGACAGCCAAAGCTCTAATAAGTGACAGCTTGGTAATATTTACAAGTATAAAAAAAAGGATGGGTAGAGAACAAGTGGGCCTGAAGGAGTTTGCTATCGTTTTATGAGAACTAAACTGAACTAACAGCTCATCATTGCTAAAGGATTAGATCTTCCCCTGTATTCCCTGCTCCTGGCAGTCACCTTGGTTCAGCATCAACCCTTTCACAGCCGCTTCCAGCAATCCAACAGAAAACTCTTCATGGTTTGGCCAGAGGGGGTTTTTCAATGTGTTAAAGAATTAAAGTGCTCTATAGAAAGGGAATAACACTTCCTATCTATGAGCGGGGATAAAGAGGAAGGAGTGAGATCCCCTCCTTTTGGCAGCAATAAACTACTGATGAGCTTAGTGACCAGCAAATCCTCAGCCTAAGACTGCTTAAACAGTTTTAGCGTTTCCTGTATGTAATTTTTTCCTTAAGAGGGACAGATTGGTAAACTGAAGAACTTACAGCTGCAGAGATTTTTCTGCCCTCTCACACTGATAACCATCCTCACTACTTGAGCTATTTCCTAGCTAACAAAGTCACAAGTCAATTCACAGTCAAGTTCCCTCTCTGAAAATATTTCACTTTGTGAACTGCTTGAAAACCTACACTAAAACACACCACCCACCCACTGAAGATGTTTTCCATTTGTAAACCACCGCATTCAAATTACCAGCATCACAAAAAAGTCTTTATTAAAAAAAAAATCCCTCCCAAATCAACAAACATCTACTTTATTAATTTTCTAACCATCTTGTAAACATCTAGTCATTTCATAAAACATTTAAAAATACAGACATTCTTGTAGCTGGTATAAACAGCAACACAGAGGAGCTCTAACACATATCAGCCCATCCTTTCATTTCACTGCCTGCTTTGTCAACAAGAATCCTGCTCTCTTAAAGGTTTACAAGAGGAAGGCCTTTTCTACAGACAAAAGACCAAAGCTGGTGTGTGAACATCCTTTATTAACTAATTCTTTCAGGGGGCAAAAAGCAAAACCAAACTATCCTAATTACAAGTGGCAAAAATTGTGCATGTGGATAAGGCTGAAAATCCAGTAACAAATCCTAGCAAGTCAGACTTGGTGGGAGAGTGACTGCTCACAGAGGATGACAAAGGGAAGAAAGGATCAGAGGAGTACCAGACTTGCACACAAGCTTAGTCACGTTAAACAGCACAGATGTTTTTTGGTTTGTGCTCCCTAAAAGAGAGAAAATGATGCTTGTTGTGGCGATGACTACAAAATAAAAAAAAAGATTCCTCCAAGATCACATAAGATGGCACAAACAGAACATGCAAGGATAAAAACACGCACTGCTCTAAAGTTACAGCTATTAATTTAATTGCAGGCAGCCATTTGATTTTTACCTGTTATCACATTTATATGACAGAACTAATGTTCAAAGACTATCAAGAGGGGTTTTTTCCTCCCACTGTTTCTGATTATGTGTCTTAATATGTGGCGTAGTGGATGAGGGGGAAGCATAAACCAGGTATTCTAAACAGCAAGTTCTGCAAATCCTAATAAGACAGAAAGGAAGTTAGAGGGAGCCGGGGCAGGGGGGGAAGACCAGGAACTCCACAGGATTCAAGATGTGACTGATAGAGTCACCTGTATGGTAGGACACTATTCACATATCAAATCTTAACAGAGGCCCCTAAATGGCCTGACATCTTTTATGACTGCTAGCACATTTGCTCTGAAACAACTGATGGAGATCCAATAGTTGCCTACTCAAACACTATTCTTTAAGTTGACTGGTCTCACTGCCAAACAGACAGACATAGGCACAATTCATCATCACATCCCTAACATCAAACAAAGATCATCCAGTTTATATACCATGGTTACCTCTCAGGATCATGTCTCCACCTGCTATCCTTTCTTATCCGTGTTGCTAACATCTAGCCATGCTCCTCCTCCACAACCCATTCCAGGCTATTCTTTACTTCTGCCACCCATTCTGTCACCTTATCATCTTTAAACCTCAAATCATACTCTGCTCCCCTCTCCTCCAATCACAAGCTGTCCTCCCACTGCTCAACACAACCTGCTCATACCCTCTCCAACAATCCCCATCCTACTCTTTTTTTTCCCCTCACCTTCTCATCCCATCCTTCTTTCCCATCTGCTTTTACACAGACTCATATCACAACACTAATCCTCTCACACCCAGTTTACTATCCCAACTCCCAAACCATTCCATTTGTCCCCCTTCATTACCTGTCCCCCCCAATCTGCTATGTTCTAACATCTCCTCCAAATCAGCTCATCTCTGCACCCAGAACCTGCCCTTACTGTCTAGCATCCCCCCCCCAGCCTACCTATTCCCCAAAGCTATCACTTGTCCCACTCCAACCCCTAATACCCATGTGGTCCTCCCCACTCACCTCCTAATTACACGCATTTTCTCCACTTGCTGTCACCTCAGTGCCTCATTCCAAATATACATCATAAAATGGGACCGCAGCTATCCCCAAACCAGTGTATCCTTCCAAACTACCACCTTTCCCCAACCAGCATACCACCCATCCTATCTCAGCCTATTCCAAACCTGCCTTATAACCTTCACTCACCCCTACTGAAGCCTCCCTGTCTCCATCCAAGCATCCTGTTCACCAGACTAGGCAGCCACCCATCAGCCACCTGCCCCAAACAAATTTCTTCCCAAACCAAGCACCCAAAAGCCTCTCACCTATCTTCCTCCTTCCCAAACCAGTCATTCCTCAATCCCAATCCTTCTGCTTACCTCATGATCTCCCCTCTCAAAACACTCTCTCATCTCCACACTCATCCATCCATCCCCAAGCAAGCCCCCACCACAACCTGCAACACTTCAGCCCCGCAGCCCATCGCCTCCCAAAAACCCCCTTCTTACCTCCTTACCCCATAACCTCCCACTCGGCCCCCAACGCAGGCTGAAACGCCTCAGCCCCGCAGATCTTGCACTTCCCAACCCCCATAACCTCCCACCCACCC